>CM026897.1:92487746-92535887 GCA_015227895.2 Colaptes auratus
AACACTTCTGCCTGTCGAGGCAAATTTGCTCCTCCTGAATCAACTGGAGTGAATGGGAACACATTAACATCACCACTATGGAAGCTGCTGCATGTTACTTAAAACAGACAACATTTACTATCACTAACAATACATGTATTTCCATGAATTTAGGTGCTTTAGGATATTCTTCTTGAAATAAGAAAGAAAAATAGTGACATCTCCCCTCTCCAGCTAACTTCCATCCCCATCATTCTAAAGGGAACTAAATTCAGATCAGCTCAGAGATGCAACTGTGCCTCCCTACACAAACTTTCTAAACTCATAATACTAACACTCAAAATGCTAATACTTTGAATGTACAATTTTAACTCAATTATTCCATTACAACTCTGTCACAAGTCCCAGAACAGGGTGAGACTAAGCACCAAGAGGTGCAGCACGTGCACTTTCATATCTTCATTACCAAAGACCTTAAACTATCCATAGGAACCTTCAAACCACAATATGCCCTCCAGAAAAGAGGTCTCCAGCTGCAGCTACCTTTCCACTCACAAATAAGTAAAATGCATCATGGCATAAGACTCCAAAGGAGAGAAGACTGGAAAGGATTGCACAAAGAGAAGTCAAGTATCTGTGAGAACTCTGGTTCCTGGTAATTAATATTCACCCACAAGCAACAGTACAAGTGCATGGTCTCAAGCTGCAGAAGGGCAGCCAGTAATGCTCTGCCTTCAGCTGTACCATCAAACAGGGGTTTGATTCTTTCCCCTAACCTTGCAGAACTGCTCTCCCTAACCAGCACCAACTTCAGCAACTAGACAAACTCCAACCTAATCAACACACCAGTGCTGTGAAATACGTCATCTGTGAACACAAAAGAAAAAGCCCACATCGATGACTGACTCAGGAACAAATGGCACTGTGTGCCTGCATCAGAATTAACTCCTAGGCAGCTACCACTGAGGAAAAAAACCAGCAGTGGAGGTGGCATGGAAACCACGTGGCCAGCAGAGTGCTGACTGACTACAAAGAAGTCCCTCTTGAGTACACAACTGAACAGGTATAGTAAAACTCACCAGGTAAAAGTCTGAGTGGCAATTGGTATACAGGGACTACACATCTTAGAGGTGGAATGGAATGGAATGGAATGGAATGGAATGGAATGGAATGGAATGGAATGGAATGGAATGGAATGGAATGGAATGGGACCAGGTTGGAAGAGACCTTTGAGATCATCACATCCAACACCACCTAATCAATTAAACCATGCAACCAAGCACCCTATCAAGTCTCCTCCTAAACACCTCCAGTGATGGTGACTCAACCACCCCCCTGGGCAGCCCATTCCAATGGCCAATCACTCTCTCTGTGTAGAATTTCTTCCTAACATCCAGTCTGAACCACCCAGGCACAGCTTGAGACTGTGTCCTCTTGTTCTGGTGCTGCTTGCCTGGGAAAAGAGACCAACTCCCTCCTGGCTACAACCTCCTTTCAGGCAGTTGTAGAGAGCAATATGGTCTCCCCTGAGCCTCCTCTTCTCCAGGCTAAGCAACCCCAGCTCCCTCAGCCTCTCCTCACAGGGCTGTGCTCCAGACCCCTCCCCAGCCTTGTTGCCCTTCTCTGGACATGTTCCAGCATTTCAACATCTTTCCTAAACTGAGGAGCCCAGAACTGGACACAGGACTCAAGGTGTGGCCTAACCAGTGCAGTGTACAGGGGAAGAATGACCTCCCTGCTCTTGATGGCCACACTGCTCCTGATGCAGGCCAGGATGCCATTGGCCTTCTTGGCCACCTGGGCACACTGCTGGATCATGTTCAGCCTACCATCAACCACTACCTCCAAGTCCCTTTCTGCCTGGCTGCTCTCCAGCCACTCTGATCCCAGCCTGCAGCACTGCATGGGGTTGTTGCGGCCAATGTGTAGAACACAGAACATGGATGTGTTAAATCTCATGCCGTTGGACTCTGCCTATCTGCCCAGCCTGGCAAGGTCTCTCTGCAGAGCCTTTCTATGCTCTAACAGATCAACACCTGCCCCCAGCTTGAAAAAATGGAATGAAGCTGGAGGTGGGGAGATTCAGGCTAGATGTGAGGAGGAAGTTCTTCCCCCATGAGGGTGGTGAAGCCCTGGAATGGATTGTCCAGGGAGGTGGTTGAGGCCCCATCCCTGGAGGTGTTTAAGCCCAGGCTGGATGAGGCTCTGGCCAGCCTGATCTAGTGTGGGGTGTCCCTTGCGGTCCCTTCCAACCCTGACTGAAACTATGAAACTATGAAAAAACCCACAACAAAACCACTTGATTTCAAGTGCTTTCTATGTCCCACAGTTCCTCATTCCATAAGAACTTAAAACAGTAGAATTAAATATAATCACTCACTGATAACTCACTAAAATCAAGTTGTGTGAAGAGAGAGAATTTGTTGAAAACCCAGACAAAAAGGGCAAAAAAAAAATCACACAGTTGTTTTGCCAACAGCAAAGATGAGTTCCTTTTGGTTTGTTGGGGTTTTTTTAATGCCTGAGATAAAATTTATGCCCCTCTTTGCCTCTGAGACTCTACTGCAGTACAGCAATCCCACAAAGTCCCCACTCTCCCTGCTCCTGTACATACCTCACCAACACTTTTGAGTTCACATCTCTCCTAACCCTTCTCTTGGTATTCTAAGCATGTCTGGCCTGTCAGCAGGGCAAGAAATTACAAACACTTATGCTAGCCAGGACTCACAATTATGTTGACTACCTCACTAGCACAAGCGTCCCACCCTGGCACAACAATTAATGCCTCTCTGCTGCTGTGTAAGCTGCTAAGCCAAGGAGAGCAGACAAGGACTAACCCACCCTATCTTTTAGCTGCAGGCAGCAGAAGGGTCCTTACCCTCTGATGCTGACTGAAACAATTCACAGGAATACACACTGGCTTCAATCTCTCTGTCACATTTGTCTGAGATTGTGCTGATGGGTTCAAAAGTTATTGGACTGGGAATTGAGGCTGGAATAGAAACACTGGCAGAAAGCTACTGCTAAACCAGGCTAAGAAAAGACTACCTGTAATGCTCTAAAGACATCAGGCATTCTGATCTTAATATTTAATAAGAGTACACAGAAGCAAAACTTACATTAAGGTTTGGCTGAACGCTGACTTAACAGACTAAGCTAAAAATGCAAAATAATACACAATGACAGGTCTGCTTCAGGGAAATTCATCCCAAACTGTAAAACCATCTCTTCATACCAATAATAACTGACACTGTTGACACTGAGATTTTATGTCTTTGGTATGCCATCTCATACAGCTACATGCTCCATCATAAGAGCTTCTCTCTATTAAACTGCAATTCGAATAGAGACTGGATGAGGCTACAGGACAGACTGCTCAAGCGTGACAGAAGAAAAAGAAGTAAGAAAGAAGTGATACAGTGGCACAGCTGTATCAGTGCTGACAAGCTATGGTTACTACTGGCCACAGTACTGATGAAAATATAGTTGCTGGAAGGTGTCCAGGGAAGGGCAACAAAGTTGGTGAGGGGTCAGGAGCACAGCCCTGTGAGGAGAGGCTGAGGGAGCTGGGGTTGCTTAGCCTGGAGAAGAGGAGGCTCAGGGGAGACCTCATTGCTCTCTACAACTCCCTGAAGGGAGGTTGTAGCCAGGAGGGGGTTGGTTTCTTCTCCCAGGCAACCAGCACCAGAACAAGAGGACACAGGCTCAAGCTGAGCCAGGGGAGGTTCAGGGTGGATGTTAGGAAGAAGTTCTTCCCAGAAAGAGAGATTGGCCATTGGAATGTGCTGCTCAGGGAGGTGATGGAGTCACCATCACTGGAGGTGTTTAAGAAGAGCCTGGATGAGGCACTTGGTGCCATGGTTTAGTTGATTAGATGGTGTTGGGTGACAGGTTGGATTCAATGATCTCAAAGGTCTTTTCCAACCTGGTTTATTCCATTCCATTCCATTCCATTCCATTCCATTCCATTCCATTCCATTCCATTCCATTCCATTCCATTCCATTCCATTCTGACATTTTAAAGTGCCTAAAATACACTACCTGGTTAGTCAAACCTGGGACAGACCACTCTCAACATTTCATAGAACCACAGAATGGCTTAGGCTGGAAAGGACCTTAGAGATCATCTGCTCCAACCTCTCCATCATGGGCAGGGACGCCTCTCCACAAGACTTGGCCGCTCAAGGCCTCGCCTCTCAACAAGATTCTCATCCAACCTGGCCTTGAATGTGTTAACTAAAGATCCTGAGCTGCCCCAGCAAAGGATATTTGTTATTTCTTCAGTGGGACTTACCCAAATACAGGCAAGGGAGATGGTTTTCCATGGCAATTTCTTGAGCCCGTAAATGCTTCTTAACGGTGATGGGATAATAGGTACCAGCTTTGACAGTGGCATCATTGGCAACAATCAAGCATTCCACCCTAAAAACAGAAAAGGTTTGAGAGACAGAAGTGTTTTGCATGCCTGTTGGTGAAGAACTCCAGCTCACCAAGGACTCCTTAAGCCCTGATAACAAGGAGAGCCCTCCTCACCTGCTTTTCCTCAAGTGCATGTTTCCAAGTCCCAGCACTACAGTGTCCTGCTTCATAGTCCCTTAACTCCCCATAATGATGCTGGACAGGTGTTTCTGGTGAGCAAAACTAATTCTTAGCCTAGAATAGTCCTGTTCTTTCTGAAAATGGCATTTCTGACCCACTGATGTCCTCCACTGAACACCAGAACTCTATGTGTGTCCTCCTTTAATATGGGATACACTAGCTAAAAAAATTAAGTGACTTCCTTTTAGCCAAGACTGAACAAATTAAGATGGTAACACATCCTTTGAGTGTCAGAAAGGAAATCACAGAATCAATCAGGTTGGAAGAGACCTCCAAGATCAACACGCCCAACCCATCACCCAACCCTAGCTAATCAACCAGACCATGGCACTAAGTGCCTCATCCAGTCTCTTCTTAAACACCTCCAGGGATATCGACCCCACCACCTCCCTGGGCAGCACATCCCAATGGGCAATTCCTCTGTCTGTGAAGAATTTCTTTCTAAGATCAAGCCTAAACTTCCTCCTGGCACAGCTTGAGACTGTGTCCTCTTGCTCTGGTGCTGGTTGCCTGGGAGAAGAAACCAATCCCCACCTGGCTACAGCCTCCCTTCAGGCAGACAGCAATAAGGTCTCCACTGAGATACCTCCTCTCCAGGCTAAACACTCACAGCTCCCTCAGCCTCTCCTCACAGGGCTGTGCTCCAGACCCCTCCCCAGCTTTGCTGCCCTTCTCTGGACACATTTCAGCATCTCAACATCTCTCTTAAACTGAGAGGGGCCCAAAGCTGGACACAGTACTCAAGGTGTGGCCTAAGCAGTGCTGAGTACACGGCAGAATGTCTTTCCTGTTCCTGGGGGCCACACTATTCCTGGCACAGGCCAGGATACTAGAAACGCTTATAGCTTAGTGCAGGAAACCGAACAAAATTATACCTTCTTCCTTCTCCTATCACCAACAATGCAATCACTGTCATCTCTCACCCAGACACTCGTCCAATTCCTGTGATAATGCCTCCTGCTGGTACCTCTTCATCACCATACAGCTGGTAACCTGCAAACTGGGAGAACTCCAGGAACGGAGACCTGGAAAAGAATTTTTAGAAGCAACTGACTAGATCTGCCACTGAACCTCAGTGAAAAGTTTAACATGTTAAAAATTAGTTGTTGGGTTTGTGGGTTTTTGCTTGGTTCTTCTTACCAGAAATGAGTGCTTTAAAAACAACACTTCTGTAAAATTTCAGCTGGGTTATTTGGCAGCATTTATGGAAACCAAAGACAAAAACAATCTTGTGGCAGTACTTATCTGCAAAAGAAAACCTTTTCCTTTGCAAAAGAAAACCTTTTCCTTTGCAAAAGAAAACCTTTTCCTTTGCAAAAAAACACCCCAAAAAACCAAAAAACCACTACCTACCCAGGATCAATGAGTCTGTCAATCCTCTCTCTGGGTAACATCTTTCCCCTGGATGTATGAAGCTTACGAGCTTTTTCTCCACCTCCTGTGATACAACAGTACATTTTTAAGGCTTACTACAGACAGAGATAGATAAATCACCACCTACATTAAAACTTAGAAGGAAAGCATTGATACAGAGTTCTCAGGTTTTTGAAGTATGGATCTTAATACAATGCATAATGGTTCCCACTTCAAACAGATAAAAATCCTTTCCAGAATCTGCTCCATTTCATAGTATCATAGCATCAGTCAGGGTTGGAAGGGACCACAAGGATCATCTAGTTCCAACCCCCCTGCCATGGGCAGGGACACCCCACACTAGATCAGGCTGGCCACAGCCTCATCCAGCCTGGGCTTAAACACCTCCAGGGATGGGGCCTCAACCACCTCCCTGCACAACCCATTCCAGGGCTTCACCACTCTCATGTTGAAGAACTTCCTCCTCACCTCCAGCCTGAATCTCCCCACCTCCAGCTTCATTCCATTCCCCCCCCAGTCCTATCACTGAGAAGTCCCTCCTCAGCCTTCTGGTAGCCCCCCTACAGATACTGGAAGGCCACAACAAGGGCTCCTCAGAGCCTTCTCTTCTCCAGACTGAACAGCCCCAACTCTTTCAGTCTGTCCTCACAGGAGAGGTGCTCCAGCCCTCTGATCATCCTCGTGGCCCTTCTCTGGACACCTTCCAGCACCTCCAGATCCCTCTTGTAATAGGGGCTCCAGAACTGCCCCTCCTTTCCCTCTTCCCAACAGTTAGTCCTGATGTAAAGATTTTAATAAATACAATTGCCTGAAACTTTCCCCCACTGATAGGCAATGAACAGAAGGGATGAAAACACAAACACACAGTCAAAAGCACAACAGTGAGGAAGAAGAGAAAAATTGGTTCAAAATAACTCTGCTGAATCCAACCTTGAAAGACTCAACTCAATCTGGATTCATTTCTTTAGATCACTCCAAAAGAGTAAGCAGAGCTCAGACACAGCATCTAATATCAAGTTTATCTTTGCTTCATTTCAACTCTTTACTTGAGGTCATCCTAAATCATATTCTGCTCCCTGGAGCCTTCTGTCATTCAATACTTAAGATTTGTTGACACACCTCAGCCTCTCTGTCACAGCTTACACAAACACTGTCTCTCTATGCAGACAGACCACTGATCCACCTCATCACTCTGCAATGGTCTCCCTTGTCCAAAGTAAAGAAGCTGCTGTTTTGCTGACATTTCTTATGAGGATTCAACACTTCTTTGTCAGCTAAGCATCACTGAAACAGATCTTTTAAGCCTACCTTTCAAGCCCTTTCTCTCATCTCCTTCCTTGATCACTATGTCCATCATTTCCTACCTGCTAGGCATGCCAGAAAGCCCACAATTTATTCCTGATTCAGTCTGTTCATTAGGTCTGAGCTTGAATCCTGTAATTCTTTCTGTTCAAGTCTATTAAGAAATAAGCTCTCATGTCCACCAACAGAGCCAACACTCTCATCCAAGTTTTCTACATTCCCCATCATGACCCCCCCCCACCTAAGAAATCACAGGCCCATTGGGAAAGTTATGGAATGAATCCTCCCAGGGGGCTATTACAAGTCAGATGAAGCAGGTGGTTGCAAAAAGCCAGCACATGGACTTGCCAAGGTCAGAGATCCTGCTTGACAAACCTGACTCCCTTCTGCAACAAAATAACCTGCTTGGCTGATGTGGGGCAAGCCGTGGTCTGCCTGGAGTTGTCCAAAGCTTTTGGTATCATAGAAGAGTAGAGGTGGGAAGGGGCCTCTAGAGATCATCCAATCCAACTGCCCGGATAAAGCAGGGGCAGCTACAGCAGCTTGCCCAGCATCACCATGTCTTAGTGAGTTTGTAATCTCTCCAGAGAAGAAAACTCCACCACCTCTCAGGGCAACCTCTTCAGGGCTCCAGCACCCTCACACCAATGAAGTTTTTACTCCTGTTTCAGATGGAACCTCCGGGGTTCCAGTTGGTGCCCATTGCCCCTTGTCCTGTCACTGGGCACCACTGAAAAGAGTCTGGCCACAGCCTCTTATCCCCTGTCCTGTAGATGTTGATCAGCATTGCTCAGATCCCCTCTGGGGCTGCTCTTCTCCAGGCTCAACAGCCCCAGGGGCTCTCAGCCTTTCCACCTCACAAAGATGCTCCAGGCTCTTCAGCATCTCTGTAGCCTCCCTTAGACTCTCGCCAGTAGTCCCCTGTTCCTCTTGAACCTGGAAGCCCAGAACTAGACACAATACATCAGATGAGGTCTCACTAGGATAAAGTAGGAGGGGAGGAGATCCTCCTTCACTGTGCTGGCCACACTTTTCTTAATACACCCAAGGCCACCACTGGCCTTCTTGGCCACAAGGGCACATTGCTGGCTCAATGGGGAACTTGTTATCCACCAGGTCCTTCTCCACAGAGCTGCTTTCCAGCAGGTCAACCTCTCACCTGTACTGATGCAGGCAGTTATTCCTCCCCAGGTGCAGGGCCCTACACTTGCCCTGGTTGAACTTCATGAGGTTTCTCTCTCCCAGCTCTCAGCCTGTCCAGGTCTCACTGCATGGCAGCTCAGCCTGAGGGGTGTCAGCCACTGCTCCCAGTGCTGTGCCATCAGCAAACCTGCTGAGAGTGCCCTTTGTGGATCAGATATGGGGTGTGGTTTTTCACAGAATCACAGTGTGTTAGGGGTTGGAAGGGACCTCAAAAGATCACCTAGTCCAACCCCCCTGCCTCAGCCTCCTCTTAGAGGAACAAATGCAGGGATCAAGTGTACCCTCAAGAAGCACATTATAAAAAACACTAAACACAGCATCTTAACTGTCCTCCATTCCAAAGCTGTGAAGGAGACTGCACTATATGAAGAACAGAGAAGAGAGACAAACAATATCAGGATGGACACAAGAAGAGGAGAAATTAAAGCTGCGTGCTCAACCGCTGGCAGCAGAGTTAAGCATTAATAAACCATTTTCATTTTATCATCCACATCAATTATAGTCCACTGTAATTAGTTCAGGTAGTTTTACAAGTCAAGATGATGAAACACAGTATTTCAGGCTTTTAAACTGTTACAGGCTTACTTCTGTTTGCCTGCAAGTCTGTGAAAACCCTCCTTGCAGGTGAGGAGACCAATCATGCAACTTGAGCAGAAGCACATTTGCCAAACCAGTTTGTTGTAAGAGCAGGGAGCAGTGGGTGAAAAAAGGAATCAGGTGAAGTGCCAAGTGTATCACTAAAAGCCTTTTATTAATAATCTTACCTACATTAAAAAGCATTGCCATTAGAAACATACACTCCATTGATTACTAAGACTTTACCAGATTAATAACTGACCCAAAATACACATTTTTCACTGACTACTTGCTCACTTCCTGCCTCTGTGGCAATGGAATTCACTTTCTCTTTGACTAAACCAGCCTTGCTTTCATTAGTGTCTGCTTCCAGCAATCTATAGATTTGCCTGCATTAGGAAATTGCTCTGACATTCAACTGGCACACAGACACACACAAAAAGGTTAACACACTCTGGTGTGAGAGACAAGGAGGTGCTAATGCTATGGATATTTGTCATAGCTAGCATGTATCTCCTAAAAAAACAACCAGCCTGAATTCTGAACCAAGTAAGCTTGGAACCTTTTAAGGTTTGCACATGACAGAAGATGGAAAAAGTAGATCTAGAGAGATGAGCTAAAGTGCCAATGTGACTACTAAAATCCAGCAAATATGTCACAGAATCAAAGAATGGTTTGGCTTGGAAAGGACATTAAAAATAATCCAACTCCAACCCTCCCTGCCACAGGCAGGAATACCTCCTACCAGACAATGCTGCTCAAGGCCCCATCCACCTGGTCTTGAACCTTTCCAGGACTGCAGCCTCCACAACTTCTCTGGGCAATGTCTAATCTAAATCCAGCTCTATCCAATTTGTAGCCAACATCCCTTGTCCTGTCACTCCATGCCTTTGTAAAAGGTTCCTCTCCAGCTCTCTTGTAGCCCCCTTCAAACACTGGGAGGCTGCTAGAAGGTCTCCTCAGAGGCTTCTCTTCTCCTGGCTGAACAATCTGAATTTGCTGTATTTGAATGAACTGATGAATAAACACATAGAGCTATAGGGAGACAAACAAAGAGACAAACAAACAAAAAACCCAAACCAAGAATACCCAAGGCACCAATACAGGCTGGGCAGCAACTGCCTGGAGAGCAGCCCTGAAGAAAAGGACTTGGGGGTGCTGGTGGATGAGAAGCTCAACAGGAGCCACCAGTGTGCACTTGCAGCCCAGAGAGCAAATCACATCCTGGGCTGGATCAAGAGAAGGAGAGCCAGCAGGTCAAGGGAGGGGATTCTCCCCCTCTACTCTGCTCTGCTGAGATCCCACCTGGAGTACTGTGTCCAGTTCTGGAGCCTCTATTGCAGGAAGGATCTGGAGGTGCTGGAAGGTGTCCAGAAAAGGACCATGAGGATGAGTAGGGGGCTGGAGCTGCTCTGAGGACAGACTGAGAGAGCTGGGGCTGTTCAGCCTGGAGAAGAGAAGGCTCCTAGGAGACCTAATTGTGGCCTTCCAGTATCTGAAGGGGGCTACAAGGAAGCTGGGGAGGGACTTCTGAGGGTGGCAGGGAGTGATAGAACTGTGGGGGATGGAGCAAAACTAGAAGTGGGTAGATTCAGATTGGATGTTAGGAAGAAGTTGTTCCCCATGAGGGTGGTGAGAGCCTGGCACAGGTTGCCCAGGGAGGTGGTGGAAGCCTCATCCCTGGAGGTGTTTGCAGCCAGGCTGGAGGTGGCTGTGAGCAACCTGCTGTAGTGTGAGGTGTCCCTGCCCATGGCAGGGGGGTTGGAAGTGGATGATCCTTGTGATCCCTTCCAGCTGTAACAATTCTATGATTCTAATAAAACTGGGGTTTGGACCAATTTAAACCAGTGTTCTACAACCCAGACCATCATACTTACCCAATCTGATTTTTTCTGCTTGCTTCTGGAGTTCAGTCACCAGAGCTTTCATTCGCTCATAGTTTTCCTGTGAGGGAAACAAAACAGCACAGCTCAACCAAGAGGGACACCATTGCTTCCTAACAGAGAAACCCAGAAAGTGCAAGATTTATTTATCTTCCAAATCTCATTTTTAACTTATTAAATACTGGCTGGGTACTGACAATTTCTACCTCTGTGTTGGCTTTCCTAAGGCATCCCCAAAGCATTTCATAAACGTGCCTCACAAAAACTCTGAAGTGCATTAAGGCTGCAAAAACATTAGAGCCAAATTTAATATACCAAAGTAGAATCAGCAATTTCAGAGCTGAAGTGCTATTTCTCAAGTTATTTTTCTTGTGGTGGTGGTGTTATAGGTTTGTTTGGGTTTTAGTCTAACTTAAAACCAAAAACCCCCGTCATGTGGATTCAAATTAAATGCTGCTGTGTCTCTTGCAGTGAAAGATGAAAAGACCCAGACCCAACAGAATTTGCTAAGCACCTTGCTGTTTAGGTAGAGTGTAAAGACAAAGCTTTTGAAAGCCAGAAGGTTTGGTCTCCTTGCCAATGTTTCTCTTAGGAAAAATAAAAACAAACCACCAAAACCTCTTGGGTTTGAATATGAACAACCAGTACTGAGCTCACCGTTGCTATCAGCATTATCCAAAACTCTGTGTGCTCATTACATCAGGTTTCTTTTTATCACTTCTTAGGAGTGAAAAGGCATTAGTCAGGCTTAATTTGGCTTCCTTTTTTTTTCAGACATTACCTCCCTGAAAAGTCTAACTTCGACAAAAGAACTGCTGCATTAAAAACCTAAATCACACAGCCTCAACTAATTTTCATCTAGATGTTAAAAGAGTCTACTGTGACAGGAAAAAAACCACCTACATTTGAACCTGAGCACTCTGAATTAAGGTTTTCTCCAAAAGCAACAAGTGCTGCAGTTAAGTTTGTTCAGCTCTTAGGCGCTGAAGGGCACTGAGATGCAAAGCAGGAACAAAGTAAGAACACAGATACAGGCACCTTGCATCCAAACTGTGTTAGCTGCACTGGAAGACTGCCTAAGGAGTTTGTTCCCCAGCTGCAAACTCATCTAGTTCTGGGCCCCTCAGTTTAGGAAAGATGTTGAGTTACTGTCAGGAGCAACGAAGTTGGTGAGGGGTTTGGAGCACAGCCCTATGAGGAGAGGCTGAGGGACCTGGGGTTGCCTAGCCTGGAGAGGAGGAGACTCAGGGGTGACCTTCTTGCTCTCTACAGCTACCTGAAGGGAGGTTGTAGACAGGCAGAGGTTGGTCTCTTCTCCCAGGCAGCCAGTACCAGAACAAGAGGATACAGTCTCAGGCTGCACCAGGGGAGATTTAGGCTGGAGGTTATGAGGAAGTTCTGTACAGAGAGAGTGATTGCCCATTGGAATGGGCTGCCCAGGGAGGTGGTGGAGTCACCATCACTGGAGGTGCTCAGGAGGAGACTTGATGGGGTGCTTGGCTGCATGGTTTAGTTGTTTAGGTGGGTTGGATTGGTTGATAGGTTGATCTTGGAGATCTCTTCCAACCTGGTTTATTCTATTGTATTATTGTATTGTATTCACAGAAAGGCAACAAAACCTGGGAGGGGTTTGGAGCACAGCCCTGTGAGGAGAGGCTGAGGGAGCTGGGGTTGGTTAGCCTGGAGGAGGCTCAGAGGAGACCTTCTTGCTCTCTACAACTACCTGAAGGGAGGTTGCAGACAGGTGGGGGTTGGTCTCTTCTCCCAGGCAAGCAGCACAAGAGGACACAGTCTCAAGCTGTGCCAGGGGCTGGATGTCAGGAAGAAGGTCTTCACAGAAAGAGAGACTGGCCATTGGAATGTGCTGCCCAGGGAGGTGGTGGAGTCACTGTCCCTGGAGACTGGATGAGGCACTTGGTGCCATGGTTTAGTTGATGAGATGGTGTTGGGTGATAGGTTGGACTCGATGATCTCAAAGGTCTTCTCCAACCTGGTTAATTCTATTCTATTCTAATTCACCTTCAACAAACAAACCAAAACCACAAAGCAAAACCCAGAACAAAGCAAACAAAAAAGCCACAACCAACCAACCAACCAACCAAAACCCAAACCAACAATAACTGAAAAAGAGGCAGCTAAAAATGGCAGAGGAAATTAGAAGGGACACAATAATCACAACCTAAAGCTTCTCTATTAGATTCTGAATCAACAACTCCCTGTAGCTACTCCACATGGAAAACTGTGAAGACTCTTTAGCTAAGATACACAAAATACTGCAATCAAATATCTAAGTTACTTAGATTCACTTAATTTCTACCCTTTTTTCCCCAGGCCTTTAACCAGAACATGGTGTCACTGTATTTTATAAAGTATTACCAAAAAAACACAAATGCCCTGAAGTCTCACTGTAGGTTTTGAATGCACACAGAAGCAGCTCCTCTCAGAACCACAAGTGCTAGGTCTAACAAGTGTCTGTGGGCTCTTCATTAATTAATGACACAAAAGGCTAGAGAAGTGATGAAGGCTCTTCCTGGCATCTGGCCCTAGCAGCACGAAGGTCTATGAAGTTCTACTGTTGATATGAGGGCTTCTACCAGCTTTAAAGGACACTCAAGGGGCAAATGGTGAGTAATGGCTTCAAACTAAAAGCAGCCAGATCGAGATTAGGCCAAAATTATGTTTATGGGCCACCCACAGCCAAAGTGATGTTTATATATGGGGACATAAGTAACCCCATTCCTAGAGATACTCCAGGACAGGTTGGTTGGGGCTCTAGCTGCAGATGTCCCTGCTCACAGCAGGGGGGTGGATAAGATGAACTTTTAAGGTCCCTTCCAACCCAAACCATTCTGTGATTAGGATGAAATTCTTCCCCATGAGGGTGGTGAGGCACTGGAACAGGTTGCCTAGACAACTTGTGGAGGCTCTAAGCCTGGAATTGTTCAAAGCCAGATTGAATGAGGCCCCATGCAATGTGCTCCAGTAAAAGGCATCCCTGCCCATGGCCAGGGGGCTGGAACAGGATGATTTTTATGACGCCTTCCAATCCAAACCATTCTATAACTCTGAAAACCTACAGGCTAATCCTACAGCTAATGCACAAGGCTAAGTCAATTGCTGCTACACAAGCAAAGCAGTTGTAAGAGCTAATCCCTGGCCACCTCACACAAATGTTCCTTTATTTTCCAGAACTTACTCACTCGTTTCTCAATGCCTGTCTGGTTTGAAAGACAGTTGACATGATGAGGGCCAGCCTGCCCAGCTGAACCCACAGCCAGAAAGGCAAACATCAGCTAAGGAAGGCAAGACCTTCATTACACCTCCTTGTGTTTGCACTGTTATTCCCTGTATGACTTCTGTTCCAGGTGGTTAAGGGTCTGACAGCACAGACTTCAGCTCTTTGTGTCTGTAAAACCTTTCTTGCATTCACAGCACTCCAGAAATTATTTCTAGTAAGTACTAACAATGTTGGCTACTTTGACAAGCCTTGCTTCTAGAGATGAAAAAGTACACACTGGCAAGTGTGAATTAAGTGACAGCTTGGCTGAGCAAAGACATTTATTAAAATACTACTCTCTGGGGTTATGTCAGTATGCAAAACAGGAATATATGCATAAGGTTGGCATGTGTATATACATAGAATCATACAATTGTTACAGCTGGAAGGGATCTCAAGGATCATCCACTTCCAACCTCCCTGCCATGGGCAGGGACACCTCACACTGCAGCAGGTTGCTCACAGCCACCTCCAGCCTGCCTGCAAAATCCTCCAGGGATGAGGCTTCCACCACCTCCCTGGGCAACCTGTGCCAGGCTCTCACCACCCTCATAGGCAACAACTTCTTCCTCACATCCAATCTGAATCTACCCATTTCTAGGTTTGCTCCATCCCCCACAGTCCTATCACTCCCTGCCACCCTCAGAAGTCCC
Source organism: Colaptes auratus (assembly GCA_015227895.2). Taxonomy (NCBI): domain Eukaryota; kingdom Metazoa; phylum Chordata; class Aves; order Piciformes; family Picidae; genus Colaptes; species Colaptes auratus. The sequence goes on from CM026897.1 coordinate 92,502,593, forward strand.
TCCCCAGCTTCTTTGTAGCCCCCTTCAGGTACTGGAAGGCCACAATTAGGTCTCCTCGGAGCCTTCTCTTCTCCAGACTGCACAACCCCAACTCCCTCAGTCTGTCCTCATAGCAGAGCAGCTTCAGCCCTCAGCTCATCCTCGTGGCCCTTCTCTGGACACCTTCCAGCACCGCCAGATCCTTCCTGTAATAAAGGCTCCAGAACTGGACACAGAGCTCCAGGTGGGGTCTCACCAGAGCAGAGTGGAAGGGGAGAATCATCTCTCTGGCCCTGCTGGCCACACTTCTCCTGCTGCAGCCCAGATGTGCTTGGCTTTGTGGGCTGCAAGTGCACATTGGTGGCTCCTGCTGAGCTTCTCCCAAGTCCTTTCCTTCAGGGCTGCTCTCCAGCCAGTTGCTGCCCAGCCTGTACCAGTGCTTGGGATATACACACAAACAGGAGTTTCACTGACATTCTGGGCACCCAACTCTTGTCGCAAAATCTAGTTTCTGGCAAAACTGAACTGTATTTGGAAAAAAAGTCAGCATTCCCCAAAATGTTTATCAAGCCCTGGAACAGGCTGTCCAGAGAAACGGTGGATCCCGCATCCCTGGGGGGACTGAAAAGATGGGTAGATGTGGCACGGTTTAGTTGTGGAGTTGGGGACTGTTAGGTTTGTGGTGGGTACCACTGACCTGAAGAAACTTTTCCATGCTAAATGATTCTATGGTTCTGTGATTCTCTGTCAACAGGGCTGGAGCTTCTCTCCTGTGAGGACAGACTGAGAGAGTTGGGGCTGTTCAGTCTGGAGAAGAGAAGGCTCCCAGGAGACCTAATTGTGGCCTTCCAGTATCTGAAGGGGGCTGCAAGGAAGCTGGGGAGGGACTTCTGAGGGTGTCAGGGAGTGATAGGACTTGGGGGGGATGGAGCAAAACTAGAAATGAGTAGATTCAGATTGGATGTTAGGAAGAAGTTGTTGCCCATGAGGGTGGTGAGAGACTGGCACAGGTTGCCCAGGGAGGTGGTGGAAGCCTCATCCCTGGAGGTGTTTGCAGCCAGGCTGGAGGTGGCTCTGAGCAACCTGATCTAATGTGAGGTGTCCCTGCCCATGGCAGGGAGGTTGGAAGTGGCTGATCCTTGAGGTCCCTTCCAACCCTAACAATTCTGTGATTCTGTAGAAAACTGTAAAACTGTTTCACTTGCTTCAACTCAGGAATCAATGAGCAATGGTGACAAAATGTCCAGCTTTGAAATCATCAGACACCACCTCCAAACAGCCTACAAACTGCCCGCCTCTACTTTGTTAGCATGGTATTGATCACCTCTTCAACAGCAAAAATACAACTCAGAGCTAGCATTCTAATTAAAAATAACCCAGGAAGGTTAAAAAAATTAATAAAATCATAGAATCACAGAATTGTCAGGGTTGGAAGGGACCTCAAGGATCACCCATTTCCAACACCCCTGCCATGGGCAGGGACACCTCACACCACAGCAGGTTGCTCACAGCCACATCCAGCCTGGCTGCAAAATCCTCCAGGGATGAGGCTTCCACCACCTCCCTGGGCAACCTGTGCCAGGCTCTCACCACCCTCATAGGCAACAACTTCTTCCTAACATCCAATCTCAATCTCCCCACTTCTAGTTTTGCTCCATCCCCCCCCAGTCCTATCACACCCTGACACCCTCAAAAATCCCTCCCCAGCTTTCCTTTAGGCTCCCTTAAGGTACTGGAAGGCCACAATAAGGTCTCCTGGGAGCCTTCTCTTCTCCAGAATGAACAGCCCCAACTCACTCTGTCCTCACAGCAGAGCAGCTCCAGCCCCCTCTGCTCATCCTCGTGGCCCTTCTCTGGACACCTTCCAGCACCTCCAGATCCTTCCTGGAACAGAGGCTCCAGACCTGGACACTGTGCTCCAGGAGGGATCTCAGCAGAGCAGAGTAGAGCAATCAGTACAAACTCATGTTCTTCGTGGGATACCTCCACACTCAGCCCGAACACCACGAGCAGCACTTGGCCTTTACGGGCGAGGGTGGGGGGGGAGCAGCTCCGGAGTCCTGCCCGGTGCTGGGGTGACGTCGGGATGATTCACAGCAGCTCACAAACAGCGACTGGGAACACCAGCAGCCCTTCAGCGGCCACTCTGCTTCCACACCGAGCCCACGCTCCCCCCTCCGCTTGCTGCTCTCCCGCGGATACTGTGGGGCAGGGCAGCCTCGGGCCCACAGCCACACACCCACCCCGCGGCTCGGCTCCCCGGCCTCGCCTCGCCCCTGCGGCCGCCCCTCCACCACCGGCTGCTTGCCCACAAACAAGCTGGTAGAAGACGACCCGCAGCAGGCTGCGGCTACCAGACGGGCTGTTCTCCCCCACTTATCCGCGCCCCGGGCAAGGCTCCGCAAGGCCCTGCCGCGGGCCGGCCAGCCCTCGCTTCCCGCATGTCCACCCCGGGCTCGGCAGCGCTGCCTTGACCCCAGCGCCCTCCGCACCGCCGCGGGAGGGAGGGGCGGCCCTCGCCTGCTGGAGCCGCGCCCTCTCCACAGCTTGCGGCCCACCCGGCGGAGAGCAAGCCTGGTCGGCCCGGCCCGGTCTACCTGGTAGATGGCGGAGGCCGCGTCGGGCGGGGACCCCACGGCTGCCACCGCCTCTCCGCGGTAGGCGCGGGCGGGCGCGGCGCCGCGCAGCAGCCGCCGCCATGGGCGCGGAACCCGGCGTAGGCCCAGCAGCATGGCAGCCCAGCCGAGCGCAGCCAAACGTCCCAGGGCCGCCGAGCCGCCGACGCCACTCCCCCCGCCGCAGCCAATGGGCAGAGCCGGGGCGCTAGGGACGGGGATGCCCGGCCGTGCCCGGCTTCAGCGGTGCCAGTCGCGGGTAGGTGAGGCCTCGGCCCCGCCACTCCCCGGGGTGGCCATTACTGCGATAAGGTTTGGCTTAGCTTGGAAGAGACCTCAGAGATCATCCACTTCAACCCCCCTGCCATGAGCAAGAATGCCTCTCAACTGGACTTGGTTGCTCAAGCCTTTATCCAATCCAGCATTAAACACCTCCATGATGGGTCCATCCACAACCACTCTGGGCAACCTTTTCCAGAGTCTCACCACCCTTGTACTGAAGAAATTCTTCCTAAGATCCAGTCTAAACCTACTCTCCTCAGCTTAAAACCATTCCCCCTAGTCCTGTCACTAGACACCTTTATGAAAAGTCCCTCTCCTGCTTTCCTGTAGGCTCCCTTCAAGTATTGGAAGGAAGCTCGAAGATCCCCCAAGAGTCCTCTCTCCGGGCTGAACAACTCCAGCTCCCTCAGCCTATCCTCATAGCAAATGTGCTCCAGCCCTTGGATCATCCTTGTGGCCCTCCCCTGGACTTACGTCCTTCTTAGGATGGTAAAAAGGTGAAAGCAGTTCCCTGCAGTTCACTGTATACAAGCAGTGCTGGGTGTGCCACGCAGGACCCGCAGCCCTCGGGGCGAGATCTTGGCTGGAAAAAATCTTTCAGATAACCTAGTTAAGCCACCTCTGCCAGGTCACCACCAAACCATGTCCCCACTCAGCACCCCATCTACATGGCTTTAAAAGCCCTCCAGAGATGGGGACTCCACCACTGCCCTGGGCTTGCCTGTTCCAAGCCTTGAAAACCCTTTTAGGGAAGAAACTCTGCCTCACGTCCAACCTAAATCTCCCCTCCTGCAACTTGAGGATTGTTGCCTGGAACAAGAGACCAATTCCCCCCTGGCTCCAACCTCCTTTCAGGGGGTTGCAGGTAGCCAGATGGTCTCCCTTTCAGCCTCCCTTTCTCCAGAGTGAACAACCACAGGTCCCTCAGCTGCTCCTCACAAGGCTTATGCTCCAGCCCCTTCACCAGCTTTGCTGCCCTTCTCTGGGCATGCTTCAGCACCTCACTGTCCTCTTTGGAGTGAGGGCCCCAAAACTGAACCAGTATTTGAGATGCTGCCTCACCAGTACTGAGTATAGGGGAGGATGATCCCCTGCCTTGGTCCTGCTGGCCACACAGTTTCTGATTCAGAATAATGCTAAGAACTCCCTCTGGAAGAATTTTGCTCCTACAGTTCACTTTTCAACAGGATTATGTCTGTGTGCCACCCAGCACAGCCCCTGCCATTCCTGAAAGGTGGGGACTGTGTCATTCACCAGAGAACTGCTGTGATGCTGCAGTAACAGTGGCAGGATTGGGGTTTTTTTGCATTCCTTTGCTCCCTCCATGTAAAAGCTTTGATGTTTTCCAGCATTCCAGTTCTGTTTTCTTTGTGAACAAGGCTTTAGTATTTCCAGAGAGATAACAGGGGGAAGTCAAATCCAAGTAAATCAAGGTGTATTCTAAAGCAGGAACAAAACCAAACACTCTTGGGGTGCATTCAGTCTGTTTCCCACACAGAAGCAGGCTTGCCAGTGTCCCAGTGCTGCAGCCAGACCTGAAGCCATGAATTCAGCCCATACTTTCATTAAATGCTCACAGGTGTAGTAAGTTAGGAACTGCAATAAGAAAGGGGAACACATGCGCTGAAAAATAGTTTATTAATGAAATTTACACACAGAGTATAGCTACTTCTGGCGTAGAAAGCTTAGAGGTGAAGGTAACAAGGGTGTCAAACAACTTTAAGCAAAGCAGGCTTGTGCCATGACTTTGTTGAAGTGCTGAAGTATCAGGCTGTGAAGTTTCACCCATTTTCTTCTTAAAATCTTCATCATTATGAGACTTCCACACACAAACCAGAGTTGTCTTATCTGCATGCACATTAATGTGCACTTTAAGAGCCAAACCTCTGACAAAGTAAGCATGATTTACTATAGGAGGGGAAAAAAATATGTCTAGCCCCAATTAACATGGCAAATAAGGCACCTTTAAATCTTAGTATTGAAAGATGTTGGGTTGTTTGGTTTCCCCACCACCACCACCTTGTAATGAGAATGGAAGCCAAAGCGTAGGCAGCTCAATGCAGAATGGTTATAATCTCAAAGTGCTTAGGGCAATTACTTCACAGCCAATCCCCACGAGTTTGTTTTTAGTCTCTATCAGTGCAAGTGACTTCAACACACCACACATACCAGGAACAAAACACTTGCACACAGGAGATAGTATCTACAAGATGTACAATACATAGAGCTTCATATATAGATCAATCTATTTCTTAATGTTTACAGTAAGAGAGTATTGAGATAAACCTTTCAAGTTAAGTGGATTAGGCAAAGCACAAATACTGTGAGCAGGAGCTGTTGTTGTTGGGGTTTGGGAGGCTGAGGGGTGGCTGAAGGTGTTAGGACTCTTACTCCCTTCTCCATTCCCCTCATAAGAGCTGCTGGCCACACATGATTGACAAAAGGCCTGCTAAGGCAGCAGTTCACAGCAGCTCTTAATTTTAAAGGTTCCTTCAGAAGCCTTGCCAAGAGCTTCTGAAAATAAAGATATTCTCAAACTTCATCAATTATTCCAGCATTCACTAGCTACTTCCAGGAAAATGTTGCCAGCAAGTCATTATCCTGTCCAAAGCTCAAGACATTTTTTTTCAGAGCATAAACCAACACCACTTTCATAGTAAAACATTAATTTTGCAAAAGCATTGTGTATCTTGTACTTAATTGTATTACTGCAACAGCACTAAGCAAGAGTAGGAAAATTTAGCCTAAATCTAAGGAGCTTAAAAATGTTGAATCTTTCACTGACCACCTGACTGCGTGACTGCATGAAACCTTGTTGCCTCCTCAAGACAAGCTTCTGGATGAGGCAAGTGAAGAAAGAAAATCAGAGTGAAATCTAAAGCTACAACATTCTACAGCAGGCATGCAACATGAGGAAAACTCTTAAAAGAACTTAACGGCTTCTAAGCTGCAGATCCTTAAAAATGACCACAGTTGTGGCTGAAATCCAATCCACTTTAGAAAAGGGAAAGCTAGGAAGTCAGTAGTCATAAAATGCAACTTATTTGCCTTGGGTTTAGGTGCAGGTATCTCTGCCTCTGTTTTCAAATTTAGAAGAAAAGAGCATGTGTACTAGGAAACATTAACCTGCTCATCACAGTCCAGTAGGACAGCTGTGAAGATTAAACAGTCTGTAGTGAATTCTACTTCTTTTCTGGTGGTTCTGAATACATTTTTGTTTTTTTAAAGAGAGAAATCTATTTGGCTTTCCAGAGCAGGATCTCAGGCAAATGAAAACTCTTGGCAAAACACATGATTTGGAGATGCTAATAAAACATTTGCAATGTTCATTTACTAGGCTACTTCCAGGATTTGCATCCTGGAACCTACAGAGATTACACTACCTATAAAGCTTAATTCCTCCTTCTAACATACTAACAGAACACACTCCACACAAAGAAGCCGAAGAACTTGCATAGCCAGAGCCACAAGTGATAGCATTAAAATTTCCAGGGATACTTGTCACAAGATTAAGCATTTTTGTTTCCCCCTACTATGTTTTCCTGGAAGAGGGTCATGCACCCTATTATCAGTGTCTAAACACATGATGCTCCAGCAGCCACTAGCCTGGTTCAGTGACATCAATGTAGTGGTGTAGGTTAGGTCAACATTTTCAAAGCATTCAGGTTGCTTCAAGAGGAATCTTTATGGGATTAATTAACAACAGCTCAGCTGACAGCAAGTGTGGCATAACAGACACAAGAACTTTTAAAGAATACTCTTTTTTTCTTGCTGCATTATACTCTCATGTTTCAGGGTTGACAATTCCAATTTGCTAATCTGAATCATCCACTTCCATAAAGATATCACTGAAAAAATACTCAGAGATTTTGGTTGGCTCCTCTTCCTTCTCCTCTTCATCACAGAGGGGTGGCTCCTCAGGTGGCTTGTTAGTTGGAGCCTAATAGAGAAAGAAAATGCTGCTCTTAACAGTCTCACCTGTGCCTGTATACATATCATAGAATCACAGAATGGTCTGGGTTGGAAGGGACCTCTAATGGTTATCCAAGTCCAACCCCCTCTGCAGTCAGCAGGGACATCCTCAACTAGATCAGGCTGCCCACCTCAAATGTCTCCAAGGATGGGGCCCCAACTACCTCCCAGGGCAACCTGTTCCAGTATTCCACCACTCTCATGGTAAAGGAGGTGCACTTGAGCTTCCAATTTAGGTAGGAAATTCAGACAAAAAACCTGGAGAACACAACTTTGTTTCCTTTTAAGTCTCCTAGACTAGCACAAGTCAGGATTTATTCACTGCAGCAGCTGTCTCTCTCAAAACACGAATACTACATGCTCACCTACCCACTCCTGACATGACTTAATTCACTCTTGACATCTCAGAAATGCAAAGGCACTCAAAGCTGAGCACATACCATAACTGCAGCTTCAGCAGCAACCTCCTCCTCATCATCACTGGACAATAACAATCTTGTAGAAGGAAGGAAACAAGATTCTTGATCATCCTCAGTGGATGTGGTGGTATCTCCTGGGATTTGCTTTGGAATCACAAACTGAGAGCTTTGGGTCTTAGTTGTTTTCCATTTGGTATCTTGTGTGGGTCCAAGACTACTTCTTTTGCACGTGAAAGGTAAAAATCCCAATGGTTTTTGGCCAGTGCTGTTCAAAACAAAGTCAAGATGTCACAGGACTGCTCTATCGAGGAAAGATGTGAGTAGTGCTACAGAAGTCAATTCATTACCCAGAAAATACACATATACACATGAAATCTGTGAAAATTCTAAGAGAAAGATCTCAGAAATAGTTTTTCCATAAGTTTCCAAAACTCTTGACAACCTCCAACTCTTGAGAACAGGCACCTGCTATTCGCTGCTAAACCAGAGACTTTAGCAAGCTACCAGACCTTCAGCAGGAGATTCCAAGAGGAAGAGAGGCAATACTCCTAAGGATCAAACTGAAAAGAGCATCTGTGATGTAACTAACAGATAAACCCCACCTTGATGCTCAAGGAAGGAGCCACAGCAGGCCGTCTTAGAAGGATGGCTCTCTGCTGTGGGGTTCCAGCCTATTAACAACATCCTACCTACTACCAGTGAACATACAGAGGTCACAGTGATGAAAGAGTCTCAACTTTTCAGGTTGTTAAGAGTTTACAACTTAGAAAGTAAACTTTCAGGCAAGGATTCAGATGCTCTCCACTACCCAATTGCTGTGGAAGCCCCAGGAAGAAATAGGCTGTACTGTTCTATTAATCTTTCTTCATCTCAACCTATGGGGTTTTGCCTTTTCCTTTCATTTCTCCTCCCTATTCCACCAAGGGTGGAGGGGCAGTGATCTAGGAGCTGCATGGAGCTTGGCTGCTGGCTGGACCTAAGCCATGACAGAAGAATATCCATCAAGACTGAAACTCCTCTGGGGAAATGACACATCTTAAGTTAGTCCTAAAAATCCAGTGTGCTGAGTACTATACCAGTAACAAATCTTACTGGCAGGAGGACAGAAATCAAAAGAAGTGGATGGGTGTATATGCCAGAAGATTAAGACTGAGCTGAGGAAAATAACAATTATCTTAAATCTGTAGAATAGCCAGTGGATGCTTGTCTCAAGAAGCATCTGTCAGTGTCTAAACAGACACAGCGGTGTCCTGTGGTCAAAACTGCTCGTTCAAGTTTCAAAGCAGAGAGTTTGAGCCTTTGTAGTCTACTGAAGTAGCCAGAACTGTGACTCTCAGCCATGTAGGTCACAAACGTTAGTATTGCCCTCCTTGTAATGTTAAGTGGGAAAAGAATACAAAAACCTCAACATGGAAACAAGATCTGTTTTACAGAAAAGGATGACAAAGTACTGTTGCATAGATACCTGTGTAATAGGGATTTTGAAGATGATGGTAGACTTCCAGTGTGTTCCAACAGTTCAGACTCATGCACATCCTCCTGCTTTTGTTGTCCACTGGTTTCTGCTTTGCTCTTCGAGGTTACTCCAGACATCACCACCTCCTCTTCCTGCTTGGACGCTTCATTCCCAGGTGGTAGTGTCTCTAATTTCTCCAAAGTCTCAAGATCCGTTTTTTCAGGCAGCAGTGTCATAGAGTCAAACATCAACAGAGAGCTCAGCAGATTTTCCTTTGATAAGTCATCTGTGTTTTGAAAAGGATTTGCTGCCAAAGGAGTTGAGAGCCATTAAAAAACTTCAGTTACTTAACCTCAGTGATAACAAAACAACCCAAAACATGCACATCGTGTTAAGGCAGCTTGCACTATTACAAGAGAAGGGCTGGTTTGTTCAGTTTTATTTTGTGAAGTCACTTTTAGAAGTTCAAGGTCTCCCTCTGAAGCCTTACAAGATGTTATGGGGATAGCATCTTACAGGTCTTACGGGGAATAGATGGAAAAGTTGCCAGAAGTGTGATTTCACAGCACACACACCCCCTCCTTCGCAGCACACCATAGAGCTTAGTCATCTAGCTGCTTAAGCTTCCCCCTTAAAGTTTTTTCTCAGGGCCAAATAGTAGTTCTCCAAACCTTTCACAGGCTCAGTATCACTGGAGATTGCACTGGCAGCAGTTCTGCTTTCCCTCTGATTCTTCAGAGGCAAATGAAACTGTCAAAACAACTACGTTGTACATAAGCTTTTTAAAGTCAAATACAAAACAAAACACGTATTTTGGCATAGCATGGTAAAAATACCAGTTCATGCCTTTGGTTATTAATAGACTCCAATAAGTGGAAATATTAACTTAAGCAAAAGTATCGTGTGTAATCCAAAATCCTCCCAAATGCCACAGATCAGCTACAGCAAGGTTTTCAGAAGCATTATTGAATTAACAGCCTGCTCGATAATCCAACACATCTAGTTTACAGCAGAAAACAAGGAGTGGTGGTTTTGGGGTATTAACAGGAAGTTTTGTTTTTACTTTCATGCTTGATAGCCTCAGACAGGACTGTTCAAGCAGAATGACAACCAGTATTGAATGGAGACGTATGAAGCATTTACAGTCATTATACTTTGATGAATTCAAGTTTACCTACCACAAGCTCCCTCAGGGGAATCTGCAGATTCTGGTGAATAATCCTGGATTGGGGAAAAAAAAAACAAAGTTGTTTTTTTCTCTCAATAAGAGAGACAATGAAAACTGAAGTCATAACACACATGTACAGTTGTAGGAACAGGAGTGATAGAGAAGTCTGCATCTTCAGTACAGCGTCGTTCATCACTTCCCTCATTTCCTCAGCTGGCCTTTCAAGGCATTCTTATGACAAATGGCTCCAGACAAAGATGTCAAGATGAGAGGTCAATAAGGAAGAGGATTATTATCCAATCCTTCCTAGAAAAACTCTCTGAATTGTGTGGGGTGTTATCACCCAGTCCTACACTCGGGTACACTACATAATCTTAGCCTTCTTACAAAGATCAACGCTGGTCACTGCCACGGGCTTGATCATACTCTAAAGCAGACAGAAGCTAGAAACACGCTGGCCAGTATTCTTTTGCAACTTCTTCTTTTAAACTGAGACCTGCTACATATAAAAAAAATAAAAAATAATAGTAGAATTATATATAACAACTTCTTCATGTGACAGACACCACAAAGAATCATAACATCACTCAGTGAACCTGGGCAGTCTGACATCCAACCTACATGCAGATTTCGCCCTCCTGCAGCGTCAGTGTTGGAAAGACTGTGGTGGATGAATTAAAGAAGATGTGTTATTGCCAGCCTGGCATCTAGGAAAACTCATTAAAAAAAAAACCAAACCAAACCAAACCAAACCAGCACCTGAAAGCCTACAGATTCTCCAAAATTTACTACTAAATCAACAGCCCCTAAACCCTTGCTGCATTCAAAAGAAAAAGCAACATGGGCAGTGCATCTGTAAGCAAGTGACATTGTTTGTCCTGGTCTGAGCCAGAACAGAAGTAATCCTCTGTTCAGGGATTTGACTTCCCAGCCCAATCTCTGCTCAGTGAGGCACTTTCTGCAGTCCAGAGCAGGTTTTCACTGCCAGAGGCTGCTGCAAGCAGTGAGAAAGCTGGTAAGGAGAGTTCCTGCCAAGAGTTTGGCTGTAGACCAAGGTCACTGCTAAATCATCTGTGCCACACTGGGGGTGCAGAAGTAAAAGGATGCACCTGTGGGGAGGAGCAGGCAGGGCAGATCACCCTAACCTGCCCAACAAGGGATGGCATCCTATGGATGTCATCTTCAGGAGAAAGCTGAGGGATCACCAGGGTCAAGCCTTTTCTTCAGTGGCTGATATCTAAGGACTCTGTCTGTTCTCCTGTCAATCCCAATCCACGAGTTCCAGAATCCAGCTTTTGAATCCTGTTCCAGACTGCCACTGAGCCTAGTCTGGGACCTCCCCAGTGCCTGCCCCCAGCATCAGTAGAGACAATGGTAACATCATTGCCATCAGGGCTTAAGTTCCACGTTGGTTTATCTCTATTTCATTTTACTGTTCTTTCCATCCCAGCTGGTTTAGTCTCTTTCCCAACCCATCAGTCATTTCCCTTATTCCCCTTCAGTCTCAATCTGCACCAGGGAAGGTTTTAGGCTGGATGTTAGGAAGAAGTTCTTCATAGAAAGAGTGATTGGCCATTAGAATGGGCTGCCCAGGGAGGTGGTGGAGTCACCATCACTGGAGGTGTTTAGGAAGAGACTGGATGAGGCACTTGGTGCCATGGTTTAGTTGATTAGATGGTGTTGGGAGATAGGTTGGACACAATGATCTCAAGGGTCTCTTCCAACCTGGTTAATTCTGTTCTATTCTCCTCCTTTTGGGAAGGAAGAGGGGTTCATAGAGGGCATCTGGCACTCATTTAGTGGCCAGCCCAGCCCTAAACCTTGACACCATTAAACAATAAATGTGATTAAAATACTCTTATGTGCTATGCATCTACACAATGCTTAAAGACTACCAAATTACAATCTCACCTTATAAGCAGTTGCCAAGTTGCCTTCTACTCTGGCAGCAGACAGAGTTTTCTTGGTGGGAGGAGAATTACTGTCTTCATCAGCAGATGACCTTTTTTTAATTGTCTGCAGATCTAGAGCAGGCTCTGATGATGTACTTTCTAGTTGTTTGTCTTCCATATAGCTACATAATGATTCAGCAAATTCATCAGCTGCAGTTGTCAAGCATCCAGTACTGTTTGTACACAAAGTCATTACTGTGGTTGTACATGAAGGAAACTTTTACTTTGTCTAACTTTTCTTTGTGGAAATTAAACATGGATCTATGGTGATACTCTTCTTACTTCATGTCACTTATTCACTTCTAATGTACTGTTTACTACCATGAAACATTCTGCTGTACTGTCTTGACTTGGAGAATTGAGTTTTTCTGGCCATAATTGAGTCTAGTTATTTTGGAAGGTGTTTTATGTGAAAATATCATCACACCTCTAGTTATGATCTGACAACTTGCATCAGTATAGCAACAGGATTTTTTACAACTTCCCAACATTTCCTATACTTCAGAATGTTGGGTTTTTGGGGTTTTTTTTGTTGTTGCTTTTTTGTTTGTGTTTTTGTTTGTTTGTTTGTTTTGTTTTGTTTTTTTGTTGTTGTTGGTTGGTTGGTTGGTGTTTTGTTGTTTTTCCTTTGAAGTTGTTGGTTCCCCCCCCCCCCCCCCCAAGCTGACCAGGAGATCTAATTCAACTATAATGTTGAAATCAACAGTTTGGTTGCATTGCATTAGGGAGTACTCTTTTGTGAAGAGACTCTACCCCTGTGTATCACAGTCCTTCAAACCAACCATTATTCTGTTCTACAATTAATTTGTTTGTGGTTTTTTTTCCCCAGCAAAACCTTGCCTTGCCCAGGCAGATGGTGGAGTCTCCATTCCTGAAGGTGTTCAGAAAAAGAGTGTATGTGTCGCTTTGGGATATGGTCTAGTGTGGTCATGGAGGTGTCAGGCAGAAGGTTGGACTTGACAACCTGGGAGGTCTTTTCCAATCTTTATGATTCAGTTTTTCTGCCTTTTGAACATGTCACAAACCCAGAAGAATGGTATCTGAATTTATGCCCACTGTGCACCATGCTCTACAGAGGACCATCTACACTAAAAATTTAGGAGAGCAATTAATAAACAGCTACTTTATGAAACTGATAAAGTACTGTAAAAATGCAAACATGCTTAACTTTTTCATTTCAATTACTTTTCATTCTAAGCACCCAGGGCAGAAGAGACTCAGGCTGGACAAATGACTTCTACTAAAAAACAAGGACTTGCTCTAAAGGATAATTCAGAACTGAGATTGATATCAAAATCTCAGCCAGCTAAAGCACACTTTAAACTACTGATGAGGTCTTTCTTCAATCTGATTAGAGCCCTTTTCTCTGACCACTCTGCTAAAATTATTTCCTCTAGCATTTCTTCTTTTGAGGAGTTTTAATCTGTAATGCACATTCAGGCAACAAAAGCAAGGTTCATGAAAAGTGTTTCAGCTGAAAAAGAAAGCATGTACCTCTTCACTCCACTCTCTGTTTTTTCCCTTGTTTTTATGGGGTTAATAATTATTGGGGCTGGTAGGTAGTCTTCTGCAATGTCTTCCAGCAAAGGAGATGTATCCAAGCCTGTTGAGTAGTTGGAGATATCCACCAGTGTTAAGATGAATGACTGTTCCTCCTCCAGACATTTAGGGTCATTCTTCACTACTATAATTTTTCCAGTGAAATAAAGTAGTAAGAGAAATCAATTACTCAAGTTTGAAATGATGTTGTTCTGTTCATGCCCTCCATACCCTGAGCAATTAAATTCTAGACAGTCATTTCTCCATGGGAAAAGGCACTAGGGATATTCTTGAGACAATATTTCTTCTTAGATGAGTTACACATCATCACCCCCTGGAGCCTCTTCATTGCAGTGGAGTCCTGATTACCACTCAGAATGAAAGATATTAAAAATGCCTAGTAGGGATGGAGCTTTTTGAAAGTGGTGTTCTAGCTTTAAAGAACAATTTACAATTTAATTAAACTTCTGTAATGGTGCTCAAATGGGCCTCTGTGTTTAATTACAACTGTCAGGTTGTAACTGTAAGAGTTACTTCTTTAATTGGCAGGAGCCTGCTGCTTTGACAGCAAACCCAAGGATTCTTCCTCTCACTGCAGACTTGCAGGAGACAACCTCAGAAGTGCAGTCTTGGACTTAATAAATGAAAAGCATAAACCAATGTGGGCAACAGGGGGACATTAACAGATAACTGCCAACTGCCATCCCTTAGTATCAGTTTAAGGAGAGAACATTTGTAAGGTTTTCAGAAGATGGAATGCAGTGGTGCTGCTCCATGCTTACAACAGCTCTCATTCTTGATGATGTAAAGCTGGTGCTATTCCAGCCTCAGCTCACTTTGGTTCTTTTATTTAATGACAGATGATTTAAGATTCTCCATCCCAAGATCCTTGCAGTAACAGAGGGTAACAACATGAGTCTATGGTGAAGTATTAGCTATATCTATTGCACATGCTCAGAAGTTACAGCTTTGGACTGGTTCCATGTAAAGTAAGTATTCTGGGCTTCTGAAATACTGACTTTCCCATACCTTAGACAAGTATTGGCTCCAGGCCAGCTCCATTTCAATTTGTTTTAGGGAAAAACACCCATCTACTTCATACCTTTCATCACATCTGATCAGTGAGGAGTTAATCTGCCAAGTTGCAACAGTTAAGAGAGGGAACTCTGGTTGTCTTCTTCCCTTTACTTCCCTTCTTCCTTCTCCCCTACCCCACACTTGCACAGTCAAGCCCTCCTACTCGCACTAACACTGCCATTCCATTCACTCAAAAACTTTCAGTGATGATAGCTCTCTAAGCAGTGGAAAACTACACAAGTTCTCTCCTTCTGTCATGCGCAACTTTTGATGGATGACTGAGTCAGAGGCTCATAAAGGGCTCTAACAACTGCTGTACCTAGCATAAGGTAAGCAGCAGGAGCTCACAGCAGGGAGGAGGGAGCAGGAAGTTTCCCTTCCACTGATACTCAAACTTAATATAAGTGCCACTCAAAGTTCCCAGGTGTAGTGTGTGTCAAAGAAATGCATAAATATGAGGTTGCCGTGAGTCATTATATTTATTAATGAACCAAGTGTTATAAATTAAATAGATTAATCATGTCAGTGAAAACATTTCAGAGGTTTTTTTTATAACCTCATCATTGTGCAATTGCAAGTTGTACAATTGTGGGGCTTGTGCTAACTTGGAACATTAGCTGGATATACCTGAAGTTGCTTCTTCACTGCTGCTCGCGCTTTTCTGTTGAGCATCTTGAGCACGAGCTTCATTCTAGAAAGAGCACATTTGAAACAAAACAATTTCTTAAGCCTGAGAAATAACTCTTAAAGAACAGGAAAGAGACAAAGGATGTCAAATGCTGAAGAGCCAAAAAAAAAATCTAAAAAAAAAAAAATCTAATGGCATCATCATAATTGCATGTCAGCTTTAACTTCTAGTTGTTCCAGGTTGAAGAATATTAGCCTGACAAGGACAAGGAGGTCTTGGGCAATACAAAATTTACATGCAGCTTATTGTCTGTATTGATGGTTTGTCAAAATCAATTTATACATCCTACAGCACAACTCTGTCAGAGATGACTCACACAATAAATTGTTCAGTGGCACTAAGAACACAAATTCTCCCAACCATTACAAAACCACCAAGCTCTGCAACTCATCTATCCCTTCACTTCTATGGAACATACCTTTGACAAAGCCAGGAATACTCACTCCACTGTGGGTTGCCCCTTCCCACATTCTCTGCCACTTCTCTAAGAGCCAAACCATCCCTGTTCCTTCTTCTGACATGAGATCAGAATGCCAACAGATTGCACTAGGGTAAGCAGCTATGGGGTTCCACCGTAACTGCAGGTGCACTGACCCAAGGCAACACAAGAAAACCTGAAGGGCCTGGGAATGAACCTTTGTCTCATGAAGAAATGAAGTACTTCATGTTTACACTAGGGCTGGGATAGACAAACCACTGCAAAGAAATGGATGTGAAAGGCCTACCCTTTGTCCATGATAACAGGCCTGTGAAACTTTTAATTAGGTTTTGAAATTAATTCTAAAGAGCACAGCACAGGACACAGCCTGTTTTAAACAAAGCCAATTCAGGTGACAATGAAAAAGAATGTGTTTAGCAGGGACATTTCAACTTAGTTCAAACAACAGTAAGAGGTTAGAGTTGTAGGTAAAAAAAAACACCAAACCAACCCTCAAAATATTGCTTTTATCTACATCTGTCTCACTTATTGCTGAAGTGCTATCAACAGAGGCTTGCAAACGTTAAATTTGTCTGAAATATTATGCCTTTGCCAATAAAAAAAACCCATGAAAAAAAATAAAGCTCCATTCACCAGCTGAAGTACCAGGTCTTTAAAGTAAGTGAAAACATTTGCACTGCAAAGCTTCTTCCTGTACCAAATTGCAGAGGATGGACATTTCCAGTCCGCAATGAAATAAAGTTCTTTACCTCACTTAAGTTGCTTGGGCATTCACCGGCCTCAGGAAGACAAGGACATGGCTCAGGAATTCCAGCCAGATAACTTTGACTTGGACAATCCTCTACTCCAAGGCAAGATTCTTCAGGTTTCAGTGATGCAGTTTCAGCTGTTAACCCTCCTGAATTTCTGACTTCCATCTCTTCTTCTCTTCTGTAAGGTAGGCACATATCTAAGTACTTTGGAACCAAATTAAGATACTCTGCACATGGGCTGAATCCTGCATAATTATTTCTTTAATCTGAAGCTTGTGTAGTTACAGAGAAACAGGCCACCTGCCTAAAAACTACATCACTCTGTTAAACAGAATACATAATCTTCAAATATGGAAAGGGAGAAGGCAAAACAAGGAAGAACTGAAATACAGGCTGCATGTGGCGGAGGTGACAGAAGGTGTCAGAAACAAAAATAAAGATCACCTAGAAATAGTAACAGGCTAGCATGCTGCAAACTAGGATGTTCCCTACCCACAAAAAGGAGTAACTGAAATATTTAAAGTGATTGCCATCAGGACTCTTAGCACTGATCACATGGTAGCAAGTTCTAGTTAATAATGCAATAAAATAACCATAGGAATTAAAGTACTTTTGTTTATAATTTTTCAGAGGAGTATTGTCTAATAGTTTGTTCAAGCAGCTGACAAGTTAAACAGCATTTCAAATAATAGAATATGATTACTAGCAGACAATCATTCACTTGAAAACTTGTTCTATGAAGCTTCCAACAGTCACAAATGCTTGGATGAAACAAACAAAAGCCCCTAAAGCATTAAAAGTTGTCACCGTAGAAAACCAACAGGTTCCCTGAGATCCCTTTACTCCAAATAGATCCTTGAGCTACACCCCACAGCAGCAGACACACATCAGCAATTTGCCTTGGCCTGACCATCTGTAAAGCATTCTGTGAAAATGAGCTTGGTAGTTATCAGTGATCCACATCAATTAAGTTCGAATAGTCTTTCATCTTCCACCAAGGTAACCTCAAAAGTGAAGTGGTTCTACACCCCCAAAACTATACACCAGCACCTCACAACAGTCCTAAGAAAGACAGGAGGGATTTTTCCAGAGGACATACCAGTTTGCACAAACTCAGACACTTTTCTAAAGCAAGACTGCTTGCAATTCATTAAAGATGCCAGAAAGAACCTAGCAAAAGTAACTAGTGTCAGAAGATCTCTCTCCCTAAAGAAAATGAAGCAGTAATTTTACTTGGTTTCTGAAGCATTCCTCCCAAAATACTCTCCGACATCTGTCCCTGTTGCAGCGCTTTCATTCTCTGCATTAACGATGCTTTCACCCCCAGAAGGGAGCAGCTCCATGGGAGAAGTGCCTGAAGAAAGTAAATATTGACTGTAAGTTATATTTTGTTGGGAGAAGATGTGGGTTATGAAGCTGTTGGCTACATTCAGCTCGTCTGGAGCAGACAACATGTGCATCTACTCTGTTCAGAGCAATAAACAATGTCTTTATCTCAGCCCAGGAGCTTTTCCCCTTATTCTCCCCTCATCCTGCTAAGACAAACAGGTGGGAGGGCAGCAGGGTGGTTATCTTGCAGCCAGCCAAGGTCAGCTCACCACGAAGAGGTAACAGTTTAATCACAGAAATCCATAACATAGTCTAAACTGGCAAGTGAGTCAATGCTATCTACAATACATCCCTTTGCCTTTATCTAGTTAGTACAATAGCTTTGAAGAATGGAAATCTACAGAAGAAAGCAGGCTGCCCCTTGCTTCCACTAAGGCAGCAGCCCACTCAATTTCCAGTGCTTTCTAGAAAGATGTATGGAAACTATTTAAAAGTGAAAGCCATTCTAAAAACTAATGGATCCATAAGAGTTTGTAGCACATCTGACATGGAAGGAGTATCTGTTTCTGTGATCTCAGCCAGTCATAAGTGCTATTTTACCAGTTTAGGATATTAAAGTCAAAGACCACAGAGATGACAAAGCTGTGAATCTGCCCACTCTTTGTATCACTCAGTCAGACAAAGCATTTGCATAGCTTCCTCTTTTCCCAGTGAAAACTAAGCAAACTACAGGAAAGTGACAGGTGAGATACACAAAGGGCACAGTCTGACTGTGGGAAATAGGAACTTTAAAATACCTGGGCCCCTGCTTGACACAGAACAGTAAGAAAGAAAATGGTTTACATCTCCTTCTAAACATAAAAGTATCCATTATCTCAGGAGCAGGGTTTTCTTTATAGCATACATAAGCCCCCAGTTTCCCAGCAGGAATTACTACATATTGGTAGCAAGTTAAGGGGAAGGATATGAACAAGACTGTTTCATATCTACCTTTGTTCACCTCTGGATCTTCAAGTGCAGTTGTTTCCTTATATAAAAAGAAAAAAACAGAATCAAAGTTTTGTATACAACGAGTCCACAATTTTAATGTACAGCTTATGAGTAAATTCCCTGCCCAAAGGTTTTGAAAGGGTTTTGGAAGTGTGTTTTAAAGGCTAATAATATTTACTGACATAGTTTTTTCCCCTAACTGTGTCCCTCATGCCTGGGTGGAACAGATAAAAAGTCTATTAAGCTGTAGTGTTACAAGCAGACCTGGCAGCCAGACACTGTCCATGTTGCTTTGTATGTGCTATGAAGCAAAAAAAAACAAAACAAAAACCCAAACCAAAACCCAAAATACAACCACTCAGACATTCTTACTGTTGTTGAGGGGCTTTCTTTGTACTGCTTCTCTGCCTCTGTCTTGGCAGTTTCAGGAAAGTGACTTCCAGCATCAGGAGCCACCTGCACGTCTGGTATGTTCACAGGTATTTCCACCTGTAAAAATGATGTTAGAAGTATTTCAGTTAATCAGCCCCCCAAAGGGGAAAAAAACAACACAATCTACCAGATGCAAATTTTTATTAACACTTAACAGACCTTGAACAGTTAGCAGAATCCTTCCCAGAAATCCAGTTTTAGCCTGCATACCTTCTGAGTCAAGAACGTAGCAGTTGTGTGAACTGGGGGCAGAACTGCTCACAACTGACTGCAAAGATCTAGGACCTTGTTTCTAGTTGCTTATTGATCCACCAAATTAAGCTACACAGCCAGGATCTTTCATGGTGGCTGCTTACCTCAGATGAGGTTTGTTAGTTTTCACATTTCTGGTTTTCTTTCACTGAGAACTTCAGACAAGCCTTATATGAGACACCAAGCAAGTGCAGCAGTGACCAACATGCCGTCTCTCCTGGGCAGCCATGAGACACATGGAGGCCCAGGCACAGAAAAAGGACATTTTAAGGGAGTAGCCCACAGACTAAAGGAATGGTAGCCATTGTTGTGGTTAATAAGGAAGTTCTGGATAATGTAGGACCTGAGCATGACAAAAATGGTGCAAAATAAAGGGTGAAGGCTGTGCTGGGTGTGGCTGGGATGAAGATAATCTTCTTCACAGCAGCCCACAAGATGCTGTGTTCTGGATTTGACTACAGCAGTGCTGATAACACACTAGTGCTTTTGTGCACGCACTGTTTAGCAGCAGCAATGTCAAAGCTTTCCTTTTCCTACCCTTTGCCTGTGGGTGGACAAGAGGCCTGGAGAGCAGGCAGCTGACCCAAACTGAGCAATGGGATATTCTGTATCAAATGAGGTCACACTCAGTAATAAATCTCTGGGAAAAAGGAGGTTTTTGTGGCTAAGGCATTTGTCTTCCAGAGGAACTCTTATGCAGGCTGAGAGCCCTCTTTCCAGAAAGCAGCCTGACAATAGAAAGTAGCAAATAAATTCTTTATTTTGGTATCACATGCAGCTTTTGCTTCATCTACTGAACTGTCTTTGTATCAAGCCATTAGTCTTCTTTCCTCTCCTGTGGGATGAGAAAATGAAGAGAGGGTGAGTGAGGAAGCACCTTGTGGGGTGCCTGGCTGCTGGTCTGGGTCATCCCACCACAGAGGTAAAGTTTCTCGGTGAGGGGGACACCACACACAAAACTCTGCCTCGTTCTCTGACATTCAGATGTACAGTTAAAATGCTCCCATTTTTTTCCATCTTAGGCCTCAAAACACACAGTAAGCAAAGTAAGTTTGTGCCTGCATTTAACCCCAATTAAAAAAAAAAAAAAAGAAAAGAAAAAAAAGGTGAGCACTCTGCAGACCTTCACTGGACCTTAAGACTAATGTAGTATTCTGTTCAAAAGCAAGCACACATGCTAAGTAATATCCCTGGTACTCTCAATGCTATTCTTAATGAATTAATCACAGAATGTCAGGGTTTGGAAGGGACCTCAAGAGATCATCCAGTCCAACCCCCCCACCAGAGCAGCACCACCCAGAGCAGTCATACAGGAGCACATCCAGGCAGGTTTTGAGTATCTCCAGTGACTCCACAACATCTCTGGGCAGTGTTTTGCTACCTTCACAATGAAAAAGTTTTTCCTTATGTTCACATGGACCCTCCTCTGCTCCAGCTTGCACCCACTGCCCCTTGTCCTGTCACTGGACATCACTGAGCAGATCCTGGCTCCATTCTCCCAACACTGCCCTGCACATCTTGTATAAACATGAATGAGGTCACCCCTCTCATAATCAGCTATCTGGTACAGCAGAGGCATCACCACCCAATACTATGTAATACTCCACTACTGTCCTCCCAGACCTGACCATGCCCTTAAGAAAGGGCAAGGCTAAAGGCTCTCAGCACCTTTGCCTCTTGGACTCCTGGCACAGGGCATCAATTCCAGCAAAAGCCAGCCTGTCATTAGCAGGAGGCTGACAGGGTGCTGCTCCCTTCTCCAGCTTGATGGTTCATTCTCTAGACTATGCCCAATTAAGCTAAAGTAGGACAAACCACAAGTACTTGGGAGATGCAATTAGAATAAAAGCTGTTTAAACAATCAAAACAAAAGTAAATATGAAAAATCCAGCTACACAATACCTCCTCCAACGTTTCCTCTACCTGAAGAGGAACAGGCTTTGGAGATCGAAGCCCTATCGGAACAAATGCTGGAGCTTTGTTTATTTCCTCTGCTGTGAAGTATTCAGATTCATCAGTTTCACTGTCGTCTTCCTCCTCCTCCTCCACTTCCTCCTCTGCTTCCTCTTCTGCTTCCTCTTCTGCTTCCTCTTCTGCTTCCTCTTCTGCTTCCTCTTCCTTCTCTTGAGCAGCATGGAGGGTCTCCAAGGTTGTTTCTGAACTTTTACGCCGCTTCTCCCCTTTCTCTCTCTGCGCAGTGCTCGGTCTTTTGCCAGCAGAAGAACTTGATGCAGCTTCTTGGGCTTGATTCTCCTCCTCGCTAGAATCAAAGGTATAAGGAATTCCCGTCTCTGGGAAACGTTTTTGCCACACTTCACATTTCATTCCCTTTCTGGACTCCTTCCTAAAGCACAGATCAAAAGCACATTTAAAAAATATACACAAATTAAAAACAAAACAAAAACCCCAACCCCACAAAACAGTGAAGTCCAAGACATTAAAAAATGAATGAATAAATAAAAGGGTACCACTAACCAAAAAACCCTGTCCCTCTTGAACTGGGGAGCCCAGAGCTGGATGCAATAGTTCAGGTGGGGCCTCACCAGAGCAGAGTAGACGGGGAGGACAACCTCCCTCAATCTTCTGGGTACACTCTTCTTAAGCTACCCCAAGATACCACTGACCTTCTTGGCCATAAGGGCACACTGCTGTTCCACGGAGAACTTGTTGCACCTGGACTCCCAGGTCTCACACCACAGGGCTGCTCATCAGCAGATCACCTCCTAACCTGTGCTGGTGCAGTTTATTATTCCTTCCCAGATACAAGACTCTGCACTTACCCTTAATGAATAGTATTCACATACCATTTAATCAGAAATCCTGACATCTGCACCTGTTTTTAGGAAGTTCTGATGGTAAATGGGCATTAAGCAGCTTCAGAGTGTTGAAAAACCACACAAGTAAATTTACATGACACAGAATACCTCCATTAGAAAAAAGAAGGAACAACTTCATCCACCTCAGCCGAGTGCTCAAGACACAGAACTCACCATTTTCTCCACCGTGCTCTTTGCTTAGAAAATTTACGTTCTTTGTCATGACTCTCTCTTCCTGATGATGCATCTGGAGTCTGATGAGTACCCTGCCTGGATCTTTTAGGAGGCATTTCCACCGGATCCATGAAATGACGTTTTCCCACAGCCTTTGAGAAGGGGAAAGCCTCCACTGTATTGCTAGAGCTCTGCTGAGAAGGGGAAACAATACAACAGCATTGAATCCCAAATGTTTTTAACCAGTTTTGTTGGCAAAGGAATTAAAGAAACAGGTTTAAGGCTCTTAAAAACATGCCCATCTGTCACCTCTGGTAGCTTATGAGGTTTTCTCATGCTCCCTTCAGGTTCAGGCTTAAAAGCAGAAGTATCACTACACAGTATCATCTATGAAAGCTGAGGTTCCTGTGCTTCTGCTAATTAATAGACCAAGACCATACTCATAAGGGCACCAACTCTTCAGAAAGCTAGAAAGGTTAATAATTGTCTAAAATTACCTATTCATTTAAATAACTTGAGAGAAGACAAAATTAGGTTTTAGTCTGCTGTGGAAACAAACAAGGCAAAAAAAAAACCCTACCATAGTTTACAGAACAGTAATTAAATATTCAAGGCACATAGAGAGATATATCCTGGAAGATGAAAACCATCAGCAAGCACAGTTCTGCTAACTATGGAGAGCTGGCTAAAATAATGATAACTAACTTGGCTGAAAACTACAAGTGAAGGATTTTAGTAATTCCTCCACAAAACTGATTCTGGTATCACAACTTCAGAGAGAGAGAAGAAACTATTCACAGCTAGGAAAGGCATATTAATTGCTAACAGTTCTAGCAAGTATTTATGAGACACTTCAGACCACATAAACTGTAAAACTTAAGAAAAAAAAAATAAATGCTACCACAGTTTTTAGAGCCCAAGCCCACTTTTAACAAAAGCAATTTTAAACCAAGCAGAGAATCACACTGACCCTCCCCAGCCAGCTACTGGGTTTCTGTGCCCACTTGTGGCTCTGAGAATTTAAACACAAGGGCTGACTCAAAACACATGACCAGCACTTACTGATGATACACCTGGTTCTTCTATCATCAAACACCTTGCTGCGTCTCTGCTCTCAGCAGTGTCCTCTCCTCTGTTTTCACGTTCTTTAGGATCATCTCCTTTTCCAGTAACTCCCATCAGGTGTGGCCAGGGTTCCCAGTGGGGTCTCTTCACTTGATGCCAAGGTTTTGTGTCACTTTCATCACTTTCTTCACTTTCTCCTCCAGAAATTAATTCATCACTAGATATACAAAAATATTTTTCAACTTTTGCTTCTCAGGAACTACAAAATGTATTCTGTAAGCTTGGCTTGCTATTAGCAGTTCAGTGCTTTCAGCTGGAAATGAACTTAACTATTCTGTATTTTTGTTTAGTTGGTGAAGTTTAAAGGGGGGGAAAAAAGGCACAAAGTAATTAAAACAAAGGCAAAAAGGAAGTAAGTTGCTTTTCTGCAGTAATGGATCTTTCTCATTACTTTTGGAAGAAAAAGTAGATTTGGAAGAAAAAGAAGATTAAGAAGTTGGGTAGAGCATAATGCTTCAGCTATACCACTACAGGGCCCCCAAAATTAAGCAACCATAGTAACACTGTACTTATTAATTCCAGCTGATCGAGGTACTGCTGCTTTTCAACAGGATGAAATTCTTCTGTGTGTTCAAGCACATTCAGATCAGTGAGATACAAATCCTGAACTTGGAGCAGCCAGCATGGGATCACAATGGAGAAGTAATGCTTAATCAACCTGATAATGGAAGGAAGCTGGAGGTGGGGAGATTCAGGCTGGATGTGAGGAGGAAGTTCTTCACCATGACGGTGGTGAGGCCCTGGAATGGGTTGTCCAGGGAGGTGGTTGAGGCCCCGTTCCTGGAGGCGTTTAAGCCCAGGCTGGATGAGGCTGTGGCCAGCCTGATGTAGTGTGGGGTGTCCCTGCCCATGGCAGGGGGGTTGGAACTACATGATCCTTGTGGTCCCTTCCAACCCTAAGTGAAACTATGAAACTATAAGCTTTTATGATGAAATGACTAACTTGATAGATGAGGAGCTGTAGTGTCTTCCTTGACTTAGTAAGGCTTGAGCAAGGCTTTTAATGCTGTCTTCCCTAACATCTTCATCAGGGTAACTGATGAGGTGTGGGCTGGGTGAGCAGAACATGCCAGGCTCAGTGCTTGGTGATCAATGTGGCACAAAGTCTAGTGAGAGTAACAAGGAGTGTACTCTATGGGTTAATACTGTGTCCAATCATAGAATTGTTAGGGTTGGAAGGGACCTCAAGGATCAGCCAGTTCCAACCCCCCCTGCCATGGGCAGGGACACCTCACACTACAGCAGGTTGCTCACAGCCACATCCAGCCTGGCTGCAAACACCTCCAGGGATGAGGCTTCCACCACCTCCCTGGGCAACCTGTGCCAGTCTACAATTTACAATTTACAATAAATCCAGGTTGGAAGAGACCTTCAAGATCATCATGTCCAACCTATCAACCAATCCAACCCACAACTAGATCAGGTGACCCGCCTGGTTGATGTGGGGCAGGCCTGTGGATGTGGTCTACCTGGACCTCAGCAAGGCCTTGGACACCGTCCCCCACAGCAAACTCCTGGCCAAGCTGGCAGCCCATGGCTTGGATGGGAGCACACTGCGTTGGGTTAGGAACTGGCTGGAGGGCCGAGCCCAGAGAGTGGTGCTGAATGGTGCCACAGCCAGCTGGCAGCCAGGCACCAGTGGTGTGCCCCAGGGATCAGTGCTGGGCCCCATGCTCTTCAACATCTTTATTGATGATCTGGATGAGGGCATCGAGTCCATCAGCAGTACATTTGCAGATGACACCAAGCTGGGGGGCAGGAGTTGATCTGCTGGAGGGCAGAGAGGCTTTGCAGAGGGACCTCGACAGGCTGGGCAGATGGGCAGAGGCCAAGGGCAGGAGACTGAACACAGCCAAGTGCCAGGTTCTGCACATTGGCCACAGCAACCCCAGGCAGTGCTACAGGCTGGGGTCAGAGTGGTTGGAGAGCGGCCAGGCAGAGAGGGACCTGGGGGTGCTGGTTGATTGTAGGCTGAACATGAGCCTGCAGTGTGCCCAGGCAGCCAAGAAGGCCAATGGCATCCTAGCCTGCATCAGAAACAGTGTGGCCAGCAGGAGCAGGGAGGTCATTCTGCCCCTGTACACTGCACTGGTTAGGCCGCACCTTGAGTCCTGTGTCCAGTTCTGGGCCCCTCAGTTTTGGAAGGAGGTTGAGCTGCTGGAAGGTGTCCAGAGAAGGGCAACAAAGTTGGTGAGGGGTTTGGAAGACAAGCCCTATGAGGAGAGGCTGAGGGAGCTGGGGTTGCTTAGCCTGGAGAAGAGGAGACTCAGGGGTGACCTTCTTGCTCTCTACAACTCCCTGAAGGGAGGTTGTAGCCAGGCAGAGGTTGGTCTCTTCTCCCAGGCAGCCAGTACCAGAACAAGAGGACACAGTCTCAGGCTGCGCCAGGGCAGGTTTAGACTGGATCTTAGGAAGAAGTTCTATACCGAGAGAGTGATTGCCCACTGGAATCAGCTGCCTGTGGAAGTGGTGGAGTCACCTTCATTGGAGGTGTTCAGGAGGAGACTTGATGGGGTGCTTGGTGCCAGGGTTTAGTTTTTTTTAGTTGTTTAGGTGGGTTGTATTGTACTGTATTGTACTGTATTGTACTGTATTGTATTGAGGTGGGTTGGATTGGTTGATGGGTTGGACGTGATGATCTTGAAGGTCTCTTCCAACCTGGTGTATTGTATTGTATTATGAGGCTCTGGCCAGCCTGATCTAGTGTAGAGTGTCCCTGCCCATGGCAGGGGGGTTGGAATTAGATGATCCTTGTGGTCCCTTCCAACCCTAACTGAAACTACGAAACTATGAAACTATAAGCTTTTATGATGAAATGACTAACTTGATAGATGAGGAGCTGTAGTGTCTTCCTTGACTTAGTAAGGCTTGAGCAAGGCTTTTAATGCTGTCTTCCCTAACATCTTCATCAGGGTAACTGATGAGGTGTGGGCTGGGTGAGCAGAACATGCCAGGCTCAGTGCTTGGTGATCAATGTGGCACAAAGTCTAGTGAGAGTAACAAGGAGTGTACTCTATGGGTTAATACTGTGTCCAATCATAGAATTGTTAGGGTTGGAAGGGACCTCAAGGATCAGCCAGTTCCAACCCCCCTGCCATGGGCAGGGACACCTCACACTACATCAGGTTGCTCACAGCCACATCCAGCCTGGCTGCAAACACCTCCAGGGATGAGGTTTCCACTACCTCCCTGGGCAACCTGTGCCAGTCTACAATTTACAATTTACAATAAATCCAGGTTGGAAGAGACCTTCAAGATCATCGTGTCCAACCTATCAACCAATCCAACCCACCCAAACAACTAGATCATGGCACCAAGTACCCCATCAAGTCTCCTCCTGAACACCTCCAGTGAAGGTGACTCCACCACCTCCCCGGGCAGACCATTCCAATGGGCAATCACTCTCTCTGTGTAGAACTTCTTCCTAACATCCAGTCTAAACCTCTCCTGGCACAGCCTGAGACTGTGTCCTCTTGTTCTGGTGCTGCCTGCCTGGGAGAAGAGACCAACCTCTGCCTGGCTACGATCTCCCTTCAGGGAGTTGCAGAGAGCAAGAAGGTCACCCTTCAGTCTCCTCTTCTCCAGGAGAAGACCGAGGAGACCGGCTCCGGAGCTAGGGAGTCCACAGCCAGGGAAGCCAAGGAAGGTAGGACGGGAAAACCCCCGTGAGGAGCTGTAGGTCGGCCAAAGAACAATGGTCCCCACCTGGCAGAAGATGGGTGACAAGGATGATCGGGGGCTGGAGCTCCTCTCCTACAAGGACAGAGAGTTGGGGCTGTTCAGTCTGGAGAAGAGAAGGCTCTGAGGAGACCTAATTGTGGCCTTCCAGTACCTGAAGGGGGCTCTAGGAAAGCTGGGGAGGGACATTTTAGGGTGTCAGATAGTGATAGGACTGGGGGGGAATGGAGCAAAACTAGAAATGAGTAGATTGAGATTGGATGTGAGGAAGAAGTTGTACCCCATGAGGGTGGTGAGAGCCTGGCACAGGTTGCCCAGGGAGGTGGTGGAAGCCTCATGCCTGGAAGCTTTTAAGACCAAGCTGGATGTGGCTGTGAGCAACCTGCTGTAGTGTGAGGTGTCCCTGCCTGTGGCAGGGGGGATGGAAGTAGATGATCCTTGAGGTCCCTTCCAATCCTAACCATTCTGTGATTCCATGGCAGAAGGTAGACCATGCTCCCAACACCATCCATGGTGGAATTTGGTAGCCAGACAGAGCTCTCATGGAAGGATGTGGTTGTGCATATCCCAGATTGCAGGGAATGCCACAGCCTCTCATTTGAAGCAGGGAGCAGCCATCCAGCCAGACCTGGACAGACTGGAGAGTTGGGTGAGAAGAAATTCAATCAAATACAGTAAGAACAAGTGTAGAGTTTTGCCTCTGGGAAAGAACAACCCCATGGACCAGCACAGGCTGGGGACTGACCTGCTGGAGAGCAGTGTAAGGGAAAGGGACCTGGGGGTCCTGGTGGACAGAAGCAAGACCATGAGCCAGCAATGTGTTCTTGTGGCCAAGAAAACCAATGGCATCCTGGGCTGTATTAGAAGGTGTGTGGTTAGTAGGTCCAGAGAGAGGTTCTTCTCCCCCTCTGCTCTGCCCTGGTGAGGCTGTATGTGGAATATTTGATCTGGGCCCTTCAGTTCAAGAAGGACCTCAGGGAACTGCTTCAAAGAGTCCAGTGCAGAGTCACAAAGGTGGAATGGGAGACCCTGATGAGGAAAGGCTGAAGGAGCTGGGGTACTCTTTAGCTTGGGGAAGAGGTGACCTCATTAATGTTTATAAATAAGGCAAGTGTCAGGAGGACAGAGCCAGGCTCTGCTCAGAGATGCTCAATGACTGGACAAGGGGCAATGGGTGCAAGCTGGAGCAGAGGAGGTTCCATATGAACCTGAGGAGGAAGATCAGGGTGAACGAGCCCTGGAGCAGGCTGCCCAGAGAGGCTGTGGAGTCTTATTTTCTGTAGACATTCAAAACCAGCCTGGATGCCTTCCTGTGTGACCTACTCTAGGTGATCCTTCTCTGGCAGGGTGTAGTGGTTTGAGCCTTAACTGGGAGTTAAGAGCTCAGGTGGGGGGCAAGGCTGAGAATCTCTCCCCCACTCCCCCCTCCTCCCTCCAACAGAGAGAGGAGAAAAGGAAGGAGCAAATTCACCAAACAATAATTTGGAGTCGGCTTGGAAGTGGAGAGGTAGCAGGGAAAAGGATCAGGTCCAACCACGTGGCAGAGGAGCAGGAGGGCAGCTGCAGTAGCTCTCATCCAGCAGAGGCAGAAGCCAGAGAAGAGGGGCCAACAGCTACGATGTCCTGCTTTTTATACCCTCGCTGGGCAGGGAGGGGGGAGTGGAACAGACTCAGCTTCCCAGGTGAAAAATGCCCTGCAGGGAGTGAAAAGTACCTGCAAGCCCTCCACCCTGCTTTGTTCTTTTGTTTTCAGAAAAGGGTGTTAACCCACCGCACAGGGGGTTGCACCAGATGATCTTTCAAGGTCCCTTCCAACCCCTAACATTCTCTGATTTTTGTAATAAATGCTGAGGGCTACACCGATGGAAAGCAGCTTTGCAGAAAAGGACCAGGGCATGCTGCTGGAGTACTGGGAAGTCTCCAGCCCTGGCAATATTCAAAAAGCCATCTGGACATGGTACTTGGGCAACCAGTTCTGTGTGGTTCTGTTTGATAAGGAGGGTTGGACCAGATGAACTCCAGAGGCTGCTTTGAACCTCAACCATTTTGTGATTCTGTGAAATTGCACCATCACAGAAGCCAAGACTACAAGTTAAGGCTCTTGTCTGGACTGCACAAAGCATCTGGGATATGGTTTCAGTGTCTGCTACAGAAGAAATTTTAAGCAGAGGCTTGGAGACAGATGGGAACCCAAAGTTAATTTTAGAAAACAGCTGAAATTCCTTTAAGGCTGTTCTGAATCAGTGAAGATTGAGCAAAAGAGAGCTTATAACCCAGACACCATCCACCTCATGTTCCTTATACATAAAAAGCATCTCCTCCACCAAAGAACAAAGACACCATACATGGTTCCATGAACTTCTGCAGGAAAGAAAAAGTGAAGAGTCTGAGACTACATTTTAGAGAGCAAGCTCATTTTACCTTCCTCTATCTACCATTTCTCAGCAGGTGAGTGCAAACAGCACTGCTGAGTCTTCCATCCCACAGTGCCCTGTACCCTGAGAATGCCTTACTGAGAAATTCAGACAGCTAAGGTCAGCTTCACCTCTCACCTGCAAAGTATCTTCTAACAAGGAGGACAGTGAGAAAAAAATGATGTTAAAAACACTTAGATTGCCTAAGGATGCCACCTAGTGACCTCCACAGGATGTAGGATGTACAAGCAGAACAGCTCAGAGCCTACACTTTAAAAATACAAAACAAAAAGGCAAGTTCAGGGTGAAAGCAACTAGACAAATACACATAGTTCTGCTTGGAAAGCTTTTTAGCTTAGTCAACAGGGAGTTTTACCTTTCTATGATGTCCTCCATGCTTCCTACATCATCTGTAGGTAGATGTTTTCCTTGTTCTCCCTTGCTGTGGCAGCCAAATGATTTTTCAGGGGAAGAGAGCGCTTCTAACTTCATGCTTTTTGGAGCTGTGGCCAGATTGTCACCCTCAGCTGACTTCCCCTCAAACAATGCTTCAGAGTTGTCCTTACAATTGAGGAACAAAACCAAACCAAACAATATCAGCACAAAATACATTGCCTGTCAAATAAAGCCCCAGAGGATGCATATCTAAGACAGAGCCTCAGTTAAAAAAAACACTTAGAAGCAGTTTATGGCACCCATCACTGCTCCTTGTTCCTTTAGGGAAGGTTTTTATCTGATAAAACCAGCTAGTATAAGCACTATAGCCTCTGATGAGCAACTACCAAGGAGCTCAGAAGAAACTCAGCAACAGGAATGTTCCATTCGTGCTACCATGCCTGGAGCATCAAAGTTTAAGTGAAGTCCTTACATTTGTGAACAAAATTCTTGTATTTTATCACTGTCTCATGAACAGAATTTTAGAAGACCTCACACTGGGGTGCAAATATTAAGCATGAATGTAATTGCTACTAATCCAAAACCAGTTTATGCATTTAAACCAGGATCTTCAGGGTGTCTTGCAAGCAGCTGGTGTGGAACTAGGAATCAGGAAGTATGATCACAAATATCTGAATAGAATTCTCACTTTTGATGGAAGAAGATCCTCAGATCCTTCTGCCACAGGCAGATTCTCTCCTCTGTCTGCTTCTTCCTCAACTGAAGCAGCAAGTTTTTGTGCCACTGGAGATTCTTTACCACGTGCTCTTTTCAGATATGGTCTAGTCCTCACAGATTCATGCCTTATGAATCGGCTCGGTTTCAGAGCACCCAGCTTGCCTTCTTGGGAAGTGGATTTTTCAGCACTAATGAATTAAAATGAAACAAAAAAGACCCAGACACCCAAATTATGTCACTTGACTTTGGCTGGGAGGAGAGAAAAAGCAATTATGCATTCAGTAAGTTTTGAGTCAATACTTTCACAAGAGGGTTAGAGAGTAGTACACTGGGTTGCTTTTTTTGTCTTTTCAAATCTGTATTTCTCATTTTGAGCATGTATGGATAGCACAGAAGAAGGAATAACAAGACCAGGGTGACCTGGTCCAGTTGAAGATACCTCTGCTTACTGCAGGGGGGGTTGAACTAGATGACCTTTGGAGGTCCCTTCCAGCCCAGACCATTCTATGATTTCTTTGTCGAGGTATTTTTAACATCAAGACAAAAAACTCATGCTGCTACCAACATCTGCAGTCTAATACATCCTTAAGGTCTCCTTTTAACAACAGGAGGAGTGAAATAGAAGAGCACAGTGAGATCAGTGAAGGACAGATCACTGAGAGTTTGCAGAATGCCTTATGTTTCATGTATGATCTCTGCCTACACAAATACAGAGTAAAGAAAAGAAAGGCTTGGACACAGGCAGAGAGGGACCTGGGGGTGCTGGTTGATGGGAGGCTGAACAGGAGCCTGCAGTGTGCCCAGGCAGCCAAGAGGGCCAATGGCATCCTGGCCTGCATCAGGAACAGTGTGGCCAGCAGGAGCAGGGAGGTCATTCTGCCCCTGGACACTGCACTGGTTAGGCCACACCTAGAGTCCAGTTCTGGGCCCCTCAGTTTAGGAAGGATGTTGACTTGCTGGAAGGTTGTCCAGAGAAGGGCAACAAGGTTGGTGAGGGGTTTGGAAGACAAGCCCTATGAGGAGAGGCTGAGGGAGCTGGGGTTGCTTAGCCTGGAGAAGAGGAGACTGAGGGGTGACCTTATTGCTCTCTACAACTACCTGAAGGGAGGTTGTGGACAGGCAGAGGTTGGTCTCTTCTCCCAGGCAGGCAGCACCAGAACAAGAGGACACAGTCTCAAGCTGTGCCAGGAGAGGTTTAGACTGGATGTTAAGAGGAAGTTCTATACAGAGAGAGTGATTGCCCATTGGAATGGTCTGCCCGGGGAGGTGGTGGAGTCACCTTCATTGGAGGTGCTCAGGAGGAGACTTGATGGGGTGCTTGGTGCCATGGTTTAGTTGTTTAGGTGGGTTGGATTGGTTGATAGGTTGGACATGATGATCTTGAAGGTCTCTTCCAACCTGGTTTATTGTATTATTATTGTATAAAAAAACAGAGCTACAAACTCATGCAGATCAATTATGTAGCAGCTACACAACAACAAGTAGCTCAGCTCAATTTGAAATGTGCTCTGACAACACAGGAAGAAGCTGCCTCCAGGCACTGAAAATTAAACACTGGGAAAAGACAGGTTAGAGGGAACAAAAAGAACTGACACTTACAAAGGTGTTTCATTATGCACCAGATGAAAGCTTTTCAAAAGCAATTTTGCTGAACTCTGGACTCACCTGCTTTGCTCACACAGTATCTTTCCAGAAATACAGGGCACCTCAGGCAAATCTTCCTGTTCCTGTTCCTCTTTGCTGAACAGACCTGCAGGACACCATGCAGCCCCACTTTCAGCCTTCAATTTGCAATTAATAAAAGAAGATAAAGAAAAAGATAATTAAGCAAGTTTTCAGAACAGTTGTGTACTTTATGTATTAAAAAAACACCTCAAACCAAAAAAACTACCAAACAACATAAGACCTACAAATCTCTGCTAGACCCCAATCAAGAAAGGAATCACATCATGTTTGTGAAGGATAATCTGCCTGAGCATGTGATTCAATTTATAAGCAAGCAGGAATTAAGTCTTCTTAGTCCTGGGCTACCTTGAGCTAGGCTCTTAAGTATGGGGACCTAGACAGGCTGGAGAAGTGGGCTAAGGAGGTTCAAAAGTGCAAGGTCTTGCACCTAGCACGGGGCAATGCTGCCTATCAGTCCAGGCTGGGGGTCAATGACACTGAGACTAGTCTTGCAGAAGAGGACTTGGGATTGCTGATGGATGAGAAGCTGGACATGAGCTAGCAGTGGGCATTTGCAGCCCAGAAGGCCTATGGCAGACTGGTATGCAACAAAAGCAGCGTGGCCAACAGATGGGAGAGAGGGGATCCTGACACTCTGCTCTGGTGAGACCTCATCTGCAGTGTTGTGGCCAGCTGTGGGGTCCTCAAAACAAGAAGGACAGAGAGCTGCTGGAGCAGCTCCAGAGGAGGAACACCACTCAGACAGCCTGAGAGAGTTGGGCTTGTTCAGCCTGGAGAAGAGAAGGCTTCAGGGAGACCTTAGAACTGCATTTCAGTATCTGAAGAGGGTCTGCAGGCAAGATGGGGAGGAACTGTTTAGAAGGGCCTGTGGTGATAGGATATGGGGCACTACTTTTAAACTTCAGCAGGGTAGATTTAGGTTGGACATCAGGAGGAATTTCTTACCAT
>CM026897.1:92536387-92561702 GCA_015227895.2 Colaptes auratus
TTTCTAGCAGAAGAGTGCCCAACCTGAAACTAGAAGCCTGCCTCCCACCTAGGTTCTGCTCAAACAACACTTCTTTCCCGTGAGAGCAGATGAAACATTCCAAGTGTACAGCAACACTACTGGATAACACTACCAAGCAGTGCTTTGCTAGATAAATTGGGAGTCAGGATAAGCAATAATCTTCTTGAACACTCAGAAAAATACAAGTGAAAGCAGTTTGGTATTGGGCCTTGGCATTAATGCAGGTTTATTTTGCATGGGCTACCCATCAGGGCAGAGAAAGTATTCAGTGTAACTTAAAAAGAGCTTAATAAGACAATGTTTCTGAGGACAGCCCTCAGAAACAAAAGAACCTACCTATTCTGTGCCAGCTAACATCAGAGTAAGCATGAATAAAATCAATATTAAATCCTCAAACTTTTTTCATTTCATTTCTTTTGCTTGAATTTTCCATTGTAAACATTACCTGCATACATTGTCATCATTTTCTCTCTCCATTCTGCAATCCACTGGTAAGCAGCACTCTGATCTCTCTTCCTCTGTAACACCAGTCTCACCTTGTTTTCCTTCCATAACACCATCCATCTCTTCTCCACAGGTAGTGTGACCATCATTGCTGGCACCACAAACCACTTTTCTTTCTGCTACTGAAGAAGAATTACATCAGTTGAAGAGGACTTTTTCTCAGCTAAAATACAATGTTTAGATACAGTAAGAAAGCTGACTCTGGAAAGTATGGTTTTACAACCTCCCAAGGCAGTGACATATGACAAAACAACCACCCCCAAGATCTCATGTTGGGGGTCTGTATGTCTTTATATAAATCTGAACATTTGGAAGTGAGTACTTCTGACTCTTACTTTTCTTAGAGGATTTCCCTTTGTCAGCAATCTTTGAAGGGACAGCCATTTCATCTGAAAGATTCTCCACTTCTTCTTCAGGATCATCTTTCCTCTTTCTCTTTCTCTTCCTTTTTGCTAATGCTGGCTCTGATGCAATCTGTTCTCCTGCTTCTTCAGAAATGCCCAGAGATTCCTCATTTTCCTTCTCAGCCATCACAGCATCTGCTTCTGCATCAGAAATTCTGGCTTCCTGAAGATCACTTTGTTCATCAGCAGCTTCTGTGTTGGCATTTTTCGCTGCTGAGAGACATGAAGAGCTCCTGGTTAACAGACTGGTGGAATATTAGGAGCCATAAATCACAGACATTTCCACTAGTAACACCTTGTGAATTCATACATCACTGTGAATTGTGAATTCATACACCACTGCCAGGCACATGAGCTTGTCCATGAGACGCCTGCTAAGTCAGATAAACTCCAGCAGACATCAGCACTAAAGACAAAACACATTCAGTACATGGGACAACACTCCACCAGGATAAAGTCAATACAAGATGTAAAGCCAGTGCAGAGTAAATGTTCTTGTTCCTATACTGTTAGCAGGTTACAGAGTCACTTTTGGATCCAGGATGCTTTCCATAGAGTGCAAGAACTCTCAATGATCCCCAGGTGTAGGAAATCAGGCAAGGAAGGGAAGAGACCAGCATGGTTGAATTGAGGCACTTGCATTTCCTGGGCTGCATCAAAAGCATGGCCAGCAGGTTGAGAGAAGTGATTCTGCCACTCTGCTCTGGTTAGACCTCACTTGGAGGACTGGGGCCCTAAGCACAAGGACATGGACTTGATGGAGAGGGTCTAGGCCCAGAAAGCTGGACCAGGCTGTGTTTGCTATGAAGACAGGTGGACAGAGTTGGGGCTGCTCAGCCTGGAGAAGAGAAGGCTGCAGGGAGCCCTTTCAGTGGCCTTTCAGTAACTGAGGGAGTCCTACAGCAAGACTGGGAGAGGACTTTTTACAAGGGTTGTACCACTAGGACATGGAGCAATGGTTTGAAACTGGGGCAGGCTAGACTTAGATTGGACCTTAGTAAGAAGTTCTTTACTATGAAGGTGGTGAAATACCAGAACAAGTTGCCCAAGGAAGTGCTGCAAGTCCCATCCCTGGAAACAGTTAAGGACAAGTTGATGAGGATCTAACAAACCTGATATAGGTAGGGCTGTCCCTGTTTACAGCAGGGGGGTTGGACTGGATGACCTCTGGGTCCCTTCCAACCCAATACACTTTATGATTATATGATTTTATGATTCCATGGTTGAATGGCCACGGTGGTGTGGGGTTGATGGTTGGACTCAGTGGCCTTGAGAGTCTTTTCCAGCTGAAACAATTCTATGATTCTTGACCACTGCTCTGAAATGCTATCTCAAGCATTCTTAGCAAGTACCTTTTAGCTTCTTTCGAGGTCTTGATGGCTTCTTTTCCTTTGGCTTCTGGTTTTTAACAGCCTTTTGCTTTCTCTTCTCTTCATCTGCTAGAACTTTCTCAAGCAGCTGGGCAAAGAACTCAAAATCAAAGGGCCGCTTCTCTTCTGTCAGATTAAAGCAAGGAAAGGTCAGAGATCACAAAATTCATATTCTTCCCATGTTTCAGTTGTACATGTTATGGCATTGAAAAGCAAAGGTTACACAAATTTAAACTGAGAATTCTCTCTGATTATGCTTTCTGTGCCACTTGAGGAGGGGCCAGAGTGGACATACGTGGACTGTGGTGGCTTGGTTTTAAAGGATGAATAGCAAGAAGGCTGCAGACTAATTATACCATGGCACAAATAACCTGTTTACATGCTGCTCTAGGACTTCTGTAGCTCATTCAAACCACACAAAAATCTTCAAAGATTCTCAAAGCCTAGTATCCCTCAGCTTCTGAGCGCAGCTGCAAGCAAAACCTTTTTATTGCAATTAATTCAAGCAAGGCAAAGCACAACAATCACCATGAAAAGAGATGAGTACCACTTAGTGACTCACTGTAGGGTGTACTTACTGAAAGCTTTGTCTATCCTCCATCCATTAGCTTTTTCCTCACGTTTGAACTTGTTCTAAAAGCAAAGGGATATTTGCCTCTTTCAGTAAGCAACAAATGCAGCAACACATTGCACAAAGTGGCAGATCAAGGTAAGCTTTTTTTCAAGGCAGGAAAATTTTCTAGCAGATAAAGCTCTTAAAAGCAGGCTCACAAATTTGTCAGTATGGGAGGGTAAAGGAATACTGGGGAAGCGGGCTCATGTGAGAGGCAGCTGGGGTGTCTCATAAACACAGATATCACGGCAATTGTTTTCTGTTCTTGTGTGGTGAGAAGAACAGCGGGATTCAGATAATGTAGGTATCTCACAGACTCAGAGGGACCTTACTGAATATGCTTG
Source organism: Colaptes auratus (assembly GCA_015227895.2). Lineage (NCBI taxonomy): Eukaryota > Metazoa > Chordata > Aves > Piciformes > Picidae > Colaptes > Colaptes auratus. The sequence goes on from CM026897.1 coordinate 92,539,644, forward strand.
TGATTCCCCCGCTGCTGTGGGGGAAGTTCTATGCACTATGGCAAACGATGCCTGCAAGAATCCCTGTAAACTGGTGAAAGCAGTGTTTGGAAGCTTTCTTTGATCTCTAGCGAAGACCAAGCTTTGCAGGGCCTGTCCCACCCTACCCCTTGCATTGTGTGCCTCCACCCAGGTTCCTGCATCCTGCCAGAGCTGGCTCACAGAGTCATCAATAGGTATCACCAGTCATATTTTGTATTATTAGAAAAGTTATTCATTTCAACACTTTTTTTGGTCCTTACTTCCAACCTAAGCAGGGTTTGAAATGCCAAAGGTTTTCCCAGCTGGATACTACAGAAGGGGCATCATAGAAGACCCTTCACCAAACATCCACTGATGCTTATTAGCACTGTTTTAACTGGAATAAAATATGAGACAAATTGTGTCTAGGTATGCTAGATCTAGTGGAGATATGTTGATCAGAACTCAACCCAGCATGTTTCAGATACTACTGGGTGAAAACAGGCATTAAAAAAAGCACTGAACCAATTAGCTGCAGAACCAATTAGCATGAAAAATGATCAGTACTAATAGAAGAGGCATAGGAACAGCAAATGAGCAACAGGAAAGTGAAAACAGAAATTTCGGAGGTTGCTTTAATGTTTTACCTTGATCTCTGCTCTGGCTCTGTGAGGAAACAGCTGTCCAATCAGGGAAAAGTCTGTTCCTACCATACTGATAGCTAAAAAGAACATGTCTGTTTCTGGAGGTGAAAAAGAAGACATACACACTTAAGCATTCAGTCAACCATCCTTGCTATCTACAAGAACAGCTCTCCCACTCAATGCAGGGAGATTCACAACTTTATCTACTGTGGCTACAAGTCTATCTGAGCTGGAATATGTAGGCTATAATCCCAAGTACCTCTGATAGCATTTTCTGAATGAACTGTAAACAGAAGAACTGTCTAATCTGTTGTGGAACTGCAAAATGTGAATTACGTTTTGTAAAGCTGGAGAATCCCAAATTGTCAAAGTTCATTGCTACTAATTTTGACTGACAACATTCTCTTAGAGAAGCTGGCAGCTCATGGCTTAGATAGGTGCAGTCTTCACTGGGTAAAAAGCTGGACAGCTGAGCCCAGAGAGTTGTGGTGAACACAAGTTAAATCCAGTTGGTAGCTGGTCACAACTGATGTTCCTCAGGGCTCAGTCTTGGAGGCAGGTCTCTTTAATACCTTTATGAATGATCTGGATGAGAGGACTGTGGGCACCCTCAGTTTGCAGATGACACCAAATTGAGTGGGAGTGGGTGATGTGCTTGAAAGTAGAAAGGCTCTGCAGGACCTGGACAGGCTGGATTGTTGGGCTGAGGCCAAAGGGCTGAGGTTCAAGAAGTCCTGCACCTGGGTCACAGTAACCCCATGAATGCTACAGACTTGGGGCAGAGTGGCTGGAATGCTGCCTAGTGGAGGAGGACCTGGGAGTCCTGGTCAAACAGCCAGAAGAAGATGAGCCAGCAGTGTGCTCAGGTAGCCAAGAAAGCCACCAGCATCCAGATTTGGATCAGCGATAGTGTGGCCAGCAGGAATGGGAAATTGTCCCCCTCTACTGAGCACCAGTAAACAGTGAATACTGACTACTGGGCTTGGATTTGGGCCCCTCATCCCAAGAAGGACATTGAGAGGCTGGAGCAGGTCCAGAGAAGGGCAGTGAAGCTGGTGAAAGATCTGGAGCAGAGGTCTTGTGAGGAGCAGCTGAAGGAACAACAGCAGAGTGAGCGCTAAGGAGAATCTTCATCCTTTGATGGACGCAGAAAGAAGCACTGTGACAAGGGATGAGGAAAAAGCTGAGGTACTCAATGACTTCTTTGCCTTGGTCTTTAGTAGCAAGAGTAGTGGTTCTCTGGGTACTCAGCCCCCTGAGCAGGGAAGGGGAAGGGAATGAGGCCCCCATGCTTCAAGGAGAAATGGTTTGTGATGGGCTACACCATTTAGATTCACACAAGTCTATGGGAGGGGATGCTGAAGGGCCTGGCAGAAGCTCCCTCGTCATTTTTCAGCAGTCCTTGCAAACCAGTGAGGTCCCAGTGGACTGAAAGTTAGCAAATGTGATGCCCATCTGAAAAATGGCTCAAAGGAGGATCCAGGGAACTACAGCCTTGTCAGCCTGCCCTCAGTGCCAGGGAAAGGCATGGAGCAGATCATGTTGAGTGACATCATGTATCATGCATGGGACAAGAAGATTATTTGGCCCAGTCAACATGGGTTTAAGAAGGGTAAATCTCATTTGACCAATCTGATCTCCTTCTACAACAAGGTGACCTGTCTGATACATGGGGGAAAGGCTGTTGATGTTATCTACCCTGACTTTAGTGAGGCCTTTGACACATTATCCCACAGCACCCTCCTGGAGAAACTGGCTGCTCATGGCTTGGACAGGGAATCTTGGGTCAAAAACTGACTGGATGGCTGGGCCCAGAGAGTGGTGGTGAAAGGAGCTAAATCCAGCTGGTGGTCAGCTAAAAGTGGTGTTCCCCAGGGCCAACATTATGAGATTCATTAAGCTGAAATGTCAAGTGCTGCACTTGGGCCACAACAACTCCATGCAATGTTACAGGCTTGGGGAAGAGTGGCTGTAGAGCTGCTCTGAGGAGGAGGACCTGGAGGGGTTGATTGATGGCTGGCTGAATATGAGCCAGTGGTGTGTTCAAGAAGGCCACCAGCCTCCAGACTTGGTAGCCAGCAGGACCAGGACAAGGACTGTCTCCCTGTACTGGGCACTGGTGAGACCACACCTTGAATACTGGGTTCAGTTTTGGGCCCCTCACTATAAGGACATTTAGGTGCTGGAGCATGTCCAAAGAAGAGTAACTAAGCTGGTGAAAAGCCTTGAATACAACTCTTATAATGAATGCCTGAGGCAACTAGGGTCATTAGGAGAGGAGGCTGAGGGGAGACATCACTGCCCTCTACAACTCCCTGTAAGGAGTTCATAGAATCATAGAATCAATAAGGTTGGAAAAGACCTCAAAGACCATCAAGTCCAACCTGCCACCCAAGACCTCATGACCACTAACCCATGGCACCAAGTGCCACGTCCAATCCCCTCTTGAACACCTCCAGGGATGGTGACTCGATGTGCACTGAGATCAGCACGCACAGGGATGCTTTGCATGATTCATTCCTGCCCGTGTTGGAAGAACCAAGTAAAGAAGCTGCTGAGAAATGTAAACTGTTCCAATATAGAGCTCAAGCGTCTGTACATCAGACTCACACTTTCTGATAAAGCTGACTGGCATTTTCACAGCATCTGAACACCCAGGAAAGAAACAAAATCACAAGGAGCCTGCATACTGTAAGGATTTTAAACATGGCCATTTTCACACTAAACATCAGAGCTCTGTTTGTTCTAAGAGTCTGGGGGGGGCTGAGACTTCTTTCCTTACGCACAGCAGGATCCACTCACTGCACTGGAAGGAGAAATTGTTGTGTGCAAAGCACAGAGGGGGGAAAAAAAACAGCATTTTTCTGCAGACTCAAAACACAAAACCAAAAATGAATTCACCTTTATTTGACCATGGCTTTGTGTAAAAACTTTTCCTGAAGCTGGAATAGGTAGTCGTGGAGCCACGCTCAAAGATGGGATCGTTTTCTTCAACCACACATGGGCCTTTTGTTCTTAGAACTTCCACAGTTAAACTGGAAAAGCCAACAAAGAAAGAGACATCTGAAGATGCTGCTAACAAAACACACAGCAGATGTTTTCAAGACAGCCATTCAGATTTTTTTCCTTCCTGCCAGAAGTCAGAGCTTGTAGTGTGTAATCAGGTTGAATAATTACATGAACACATTTCAGTGCAGCAAGACATCATTACCTTACCCAGCTTAAGCAAGTAAATTGGGTTTTGTCCCCTCATTATAAGAGATAGTACAGAGATATGATTAAATATCTTTTAAATAAATATTAAATATTAAAATAAATATTAAGTAAAACCCCAGCCTTTTTAACATGCAAGAAGAAACTACTTGCAAAATCACAAGAGTCTTTCATAGTATCTATCAGTCAGGGTTGGAAGGGACCACAAGGATCAGCTAGTTCCAACCCCCCTGCCATGGGCAGGGACACCCCACACTAGATCAGGCTGGCCAGAGCCTCATCCAGCCTGGGCTTAAACACCTCCAGGGAAGGGGCCTCAACCACCTCCCTGCACAACCCCATTCCAGGGCTTCACCACTCTCATGGGGAAGAACTTCCTCCTCACCTCCAGCCTGAATCTCCCCACCTCCAGCTTCATTCCATTCCCCCTAGTCCTATCACTACCTGAGAGCCTGAGAAGTCCCTCCCCAGCCTTCTTGTAGCCCCCTTCAGATACTGGAAGGCCACAATGAGGTCACCTCGGAGCCTTCTCTTCTCCAGACTGAACAGCCCCAACTCCCTCAGTCTGTCCTCACAGGAGAGGTGCTCCAGCTCTCTGATCATTTATTTTAGAATACTACAAAATTTCTTTACCAGGCCTAAAACTTCCTTACACCTTGGCCTAAATCTCATACTGGTCATTTTTAATTTTATATACATTCTAAATACCCTGAAAATTTAAAAACATTTACAATAACCTGAAAAATCTAATCCCTTATAAAGCTGTATTTTAAACAAAGCTACTGGGAACACTGACAGCTGAAGGGGAGCAGCAACAGGGAAGATGCAAAGCTGGAGCAAACCACACCGACATCTGACTAACAGCAAGCAGGGATGCAGCTGTGAGAATCAAACAACTTAACTAAAGAGAAGATATGGCAGGTACACACTGCTCATTCACTGAGACAAAATAAGGCATCTTCCTCTCTAAGTTCTCAACAGAAAAGAAAAACACTTCTTGTAGAGAAGAGGCAGATAACTGCTGTTTGTATCTTGCACTTTCCCGAGTTAGGATAGCTCAGCTCTCAGCACATAAACACACTCATGTTTGCCCCCACGCAAAGCAGCTGCTCCCTGTTCACAAGCTAAGGAGCAGTACTGTCCCTGAGGCAGGCACAGAATTAGTTACCTTTCTTCATCCAGAATAATGGAACCATCTTCTGCTACTTTCACACGGGGAACCAGAAGCGGACCATCCTGACTCTCCTCCTCGTTCTCTGCTTCTTGCTTTTCATCATCTTCTTCACGATCAGGAGCACTTTTCTCTTCCTGTCTACAATTTCAAAAGACCAAGAGAAGAAAAGTAACACTGATTTAGATAGTGTTTTGAATTACCAGCAATTTAACAGACCACCCAGCAACGCAACCCAGTGCTGAGCCATTCAACACAGGACAGTGAAGACTGCAAGGGTTATTGATGGGTTAGTAGCCACAGGAGCAGCTGAGAAAAGTCAGGTAGGAGTTAGGACTTCTCCCTACAAAAAAGCAGCAAGACTATTAGACCAACAGAAATGCACTTGGGTCACAGCTCCCTGCAGTGCTTCAGGCTTGGGGCAGGGTGACTAGAAAGCTGCCCACGACCTGGGAGTGCTGGTTGACAGCCAACTGAAGACAAGCCAGCAGTGTGCACAGGTGGCCAAGAAGGCCAAGAGCATCCTGGCTTGGATGTGTCCAACAGGGCTGGGACAGAGATTGTCCCCCCTCTACTGAGCACTGGTGAGACTGCACCTTGAATACCAGGTTCAGTTTTGGTGCCCTCACCACAAGAAAGACATTGATGTACTGTAGCATGTCCAGAGAAGGGCAACAAAGCTGATGAAGGGTCTGGAGAACAGGTCCTGTGACAAGCAGCTGAGGAACCTGGGTTTGTTCAGTCTGGGGAAAAGGAGGGTGAGGGGAGACCTTCTGGCATTCCACAACTCCCTGAAAGGAGGTTGGAGTGAGGTCAGGGTCAGTCCCATCTCCCTAGTGAAGGAACAAGTGAAAATGGCCTCAAGTTTATTCCAGGGCAGATTTAGGCTGGACATTAGGAAAAGATTTCTTTCCTGCAAGAGTGGTCAGGCACTGGAACAGGCTACCCAGGAAGGGTAGTGGAGTCACCACCCCTCTAAGTGTTCAAAAAACATGTAGACATGGCACTTTGGGACATAGTTTAAGGGTCCTGGTGGTGATACCTCAATGGCTGGACTCCATGACCTGAAAGATCTCTTCCAACCAAAACAGTTCTATGATTCTTTGGGTTGTTTTTTTTTTTTTAACAAGATCATGTAAACTTTTTGACTGTAAGCATTTCCATCACCAAGACTTACTCTTTCATTTGACTGGGTGCAGAATTTCTTTCTGTTCTCTTTTCTTCTGCCAGTGAGGACCTAGAATTTTAAAAACACAGGTAGAGATGAACATTTGTACAGATACCTTTCTGCTTCATTCTAAAAATCCCTGCTTTTAGCAAATAATGGACAAAGAAACACAGAGCACTTGAGTCTAACGGAACAACCACCACAGACTAACAAGTTTTGCTGTGGTCCTTCTGTTTAATCAAGGACACAAACATATTTCAGGCAGTAATCTGTTTTAAGAACACAGAGGATATGAGAACACCTGGTTCACCATAATCTCAAGGGCTGTTCTCTGCTACAAAAAAAAACAACAAGGAAACTGATAACCACAAAAGCCCACAAACATTACCAAGGACGTGGCAAGAGACAGTAACAGAAAGCTTATCTGTTAATGAGAGGAAGAACAAGACCTGGACAGATGCACTTAATGTTTATGTGACTGGTTTGGGGAGTTGGGGGCCCTGCTCTGTTTGTGGAGAGCTGTGAGTGTTCTGTATGTGCAACTCTAGGGTGTTCACTCGACCTTGCTACTGAGTAGCAGCCACATTGATCCAGCTGGGATGGAGAGACCTCATGAGTTTTGCAGCGTGCTCTGAACTTCAGCAGTTAGGAAGGAAAAATGCTTAGCTTCATGTAGTCCAATCAGATTTGGCAGGCATCTCCAGCAGCCATCATTATAAACATAACAGCAGGTAGTGAAAAATAATATATCAGTCTTTCTTACTGTTCTGCATTTGTGCAGAGATAAATAAACAGTGGGGACACAAGTTCATGCTTTTACACTTTAACAAGTACATTCTCATTTCTGTTTGAAGGATAAGCAGATGTGAAAACACCCAGCAGCTTCTGTTAACCACTGCATCCATACTGCATCTGTGCCAACACTCTGGATTTAAGAATCTTCCTTTTCACAACTGTTAAAATGGTAGGAAGAGAGGGAAAAAAAGTCATTTCAGCTAAGGAGAGAGAAAGAGAGCCATACTTACTTCATGGGGTTGTTTTCTGGCAGGTAGTATATCAAGTCTCTCATGGTCATTTTAGAATGATCTGGTGGCGAGCGTCCTTCAATTATTGGAGGTCTGTGTTTCATCTGTTTTAATCATAAAAAGTCAAGCCATAAATTTAACCTGAAAGTACTTTACATTTCACAAGTTAACATTTTTCTTTGTTTTGCTGTTTCCCCCCACAACTGAACTAAGCTTAACTTGAAAGTGTCCCTCCATCAGAAAGGGACACACAGACCCTTGAGTGATTTACCCTCTCAGAGAAATTCAATACTTAGCACTATGTAACTATTCAAAATTGCAGAACTCAGTCAATGAGCAAGCTGAAAAGACAGAAGAAACCTCAAATCCCAAGCTGATGAAAGCACACCTCCACTGAGGAACATAAAACTGGAAAGCTGTATGTCTGATCAATTAGTGGAGCAGAGTGCTACCACTGCTTACGATCAGACTAAGCCCCTACAGAGTCACCATATTGTCACAGACAGCTAGCAGCAAGCAGCTGATGACCACCAGAAAACACAACTGCAAAGAGAAAATGCAGGGCAGGTGAATCACAGGTTAGTGCCCTACACAGAGCAGCACTGCTCAAGGCAGAGGCCCTACCATCCTTTCTTTCTTCAGCTCTTCTTTAAGCATCTCTCTCAACTTCCGAGCTTTGAGGATCCTTTCGCGGTCAGAACACATTTGTTTCTCTTTCACAGGGGAAGGTTTTGCAGGCAGCTTTTCCTCCTGTATTCCTGATCTTTCCTGTGTTGGTCTCTCCTTGAGTGGGGCAGGTACATTCTTCTGCAAGCCTTCCTCGTTCTTCTGAGCAGCTGCACATGCAGTTGGCTCTTTGCTCACTGATTTTTTCAGTGGGGAAAACTGTGGCACTTGCGGCACGGGTGTTTTCTTCTCAGGCAGCACGGGAGGCTTTAAGGGGCTTTCAGCATGACTCTTTTCTGATGAAGGGGGGTCCTTCTGCAGGGAAGCACTGCCATCAGGAGCCTGTGATGCTCTCCTCTGTGGCTTTGATGCAGGATGCTGAGCAGATGAAGGTGCAGCTCGGGGTTTGGCAAGATTGGGCATGGTGGAGATCCGTTTTCTCCTCTGCAAGGGCGCCTCTGCAGGTTTACTAGCTTCTCCAGCATCATTTGAGCTGTCAGCCTTGTCCTCACTGTGGAAAAATATAAGACAGCGTTCTGAAATACTTCAGTGACAAGATTTGTAACTCTTACCTTCAAGATGCACCTCTGTACCAATCAGGATAAACAGAGTGCTGCAGAAAAATAGTTACATGCAAAAAGCGACACCAGAACCACACCGTAGCTGCTACTGCCTCAGCATAATCAGCTATAGCAATCAACAGATTACTTCATAACATTAATTACTATTCATTCACGCTACTGTTACGAGTTTGTTGACCAATAACACTCAACTCACATGTTCCTCCCTGCCCCCACCTTTTTGGAAGGCTCTCTGCTTTCAGCTGAGAATACCAAGCATCAGTATACCAGCCTGATCTAGTGTAGAGTGTCCCTGCCCATGGCAGGGGGGTTGGAACTAGATGATCCTTGTGGTCCCTTCCAACCCTAACTGAAACTATGAAACTATACAGCTTTATAAAAAATAACCCAGATGACATAGGCAAAGTATGAAAAATGTTTAAATAAAATAAGTTCTTCACACAGAGTTTGGCCATTGGGATGTGCTGCCCAGGCAGGTGGTGGAGTCACCATCACTGCAGGTGTTTAGGAAGAGACTGGATGGGGCGCTTGTTGCGAAGAGGTTATTAAATTTAATTAATATGAAATATGAATTATGAAAATATTAATGTTATTAATTATCAAATTATTAATAACCGATGAATCAACAACTTATATATATGTTCTAGTGCACGTTCGTGAAATACATTCCATAAATGGCTTATCAGAACTTAATTAAACTATCTACAGACTATTTGTATGTTTATATAATGAAGAGTGCAGTTCCGCCGCTTGGCCACTAGTTGGCGACTCGGCGGAACGCGGGTGGCTTCTGGCTATATACAACAATATTGCGATCTTTCTGTGCGTCAGCGATGACTGCTACACGCGGATGCTTTGAACTGAGTGCTAGTGGGTGGAAAGCACGTGGAAGATACTCTGCAGCTGTTGTTTGTAGCAAGGTGGGGGTCCGGCCGACGACTGCCGCTGGACTGATTCCTAGTAGACTTGAAACGGTGGACTCGGTCGGTTCCCTCCGGACAATGGGGATAGGTCCTGGTCGGGTTCGGTCCGTAGGGTCGGCCCTGGAAGTCGGCTCGCACGGCAGGGCGGGGCGATGGTTGCCGGTAGGCGGGTTCAGAGGTTCCCGGTCGGACAACAATAGCTATGGGGTCGGCCTCGTGGCGACGGATCTCGGGGCTGAGGTAAACAGCCTCGGAGAGAGAATGCGGCTGCGCTGAGCTGCGACTTCTCCGTTTCTGGACTTAAAGCAACAGCGGGACGATCGGGGCAGTCCCGGGTTTGGTGCAGTATAGGCACGAAACAATGCTTTAGTCTTCCCTGCGGTTACAGGGCTTGGAGCGGCACACGTGGCGGCTCTCCTCCCGCTATGGCGGGGCTAGGTATATGCGGACTTAGTCTCTAGTACTAAAGTCCCTTCTCCCCGACAACTGGGCAGATCTTACCCTCGGGGGCTGGTCCAGTCCTCCGGTAGCACGGTGGACCTTCCCGGTCGGTACGACTGGCTGTGACGACGCTGGCTTCTCGGGCTCAGCGAAGGTCCTCCCTCTGGGGTGATCCTCACGATCAGAGTGCTTCTCACACTGCAGAGGCTTCAGTATGCGTGCATGTGTGACAGAAGCTAATAACAATAAGCTCAATGGCAGAGGCGGTGGCTCGAGAGCTCCTCTCTCGAGCGAGTACAGAGACAAAGTGAACGAGGGGGCCACGTGTTCACCAACAGGGGCAATACTTATAGATTCCTCGAGGCTGGGTTTGCCCAGTGGGCACTCTCATAGACAACTGGCTTCAGCCTATAGAAAGCGTGAAGCCGGAACCACGCCCATACTTGGTGATTGCACAATCACTGACTGCGCTCAGTGTGTGCTGGCCTGGCCAATGCCTTGGCCCTTGTTTTCCTCCTGAAGGAGGGGAAACCTGTCCACATGCTGGGACCAGATCTAATATTTGGGCAGAATGTGCCTTCACCACAGCGCTTCGTGCCACGCTGTAGCTGATTAGATGGTGTTGGATGATAGGGTGGACTTGATGATCTCAAAGGTCTTTTTCAACCTGGCTTATTCTATTCTATTCTATTCTATTCTATTCTATTCTATTCTATTCTATCCTACCCTATCCTATCCTATCCTATCCTACATGCAACAAGTAGTTGGTGATTCCTGTTACAATCAAGACGAACATTCCACTAGAGGCAGCAGATGCCCCACCCCTGCCAACATTCCAGGTCAGGTTGGATGGAGCTCTGAGCAACCTGCTCTAGGTCCAGATGTCCCTGCTGAATGCAGGAGGGTCAAACGAGATGAGTTTTAAAGGTCCCTTCCAGCCTAAAGCACGCTGTGATTCTATGATCACACATTAGCAAGTAGACGACATGTAAGCTGTGAATTCCAAAACAGCTTCAGCAGTCAAACTGACTGATGTTACTCTACTGCTCACACTTAACACATCCACTTTTAGCTTCCCTGGAAAGCTTCCTCATTTAAATATTTTTCCCATCCTTTACACAAGAAGTAGTTTTCAAAGCACAAGGAAAATAGTCTGGAAAAGAGAGACCTGAGGGGAGATCTCATAAATGCTGATCAATACTTAAAAGGGTGGGTGTCAGGAGGATGGGACCAGTCTGTTTTCAGTGGTACCCTGTGATATGATGAGGGGGAATCTCATAAATGCTGACCAATACTTAGACAGTGGGTGTCAGGAGGATGGTTCAGAGGTTCCCAGTGACATGACAAGGAGTAACAGGCACAAACTGAAACGTAAGAGGTTCTCTTGATTTAAGGGTGACAGAGCACTGGAGCAGGCTGCCCAGAGCGGTGGTGGAGTCTCCGTCTCTAGAGACATTCAAAACCCCCCTGGATATGTTTCTGTGTGACCTTCTCTAAGTGATCCTGCCTTGGCAGAGGGGTTGGACTCAATCTCCAGAGTCCCTTCCAACCTCTACCATTCTGTGACTCTTTGCCAACTATCATTATCTTCCTAAACATGCAGCATCCTCTGTTGTTCATCTCCTTGGCTGCTGCTCACAGTTAAGACTGCAGCAGAGTTATAACTGAGTCAGAAAAAGCTTTTCTATCTTTACATTGGAACTAAGCTTTGTTTCTGTCCCCAAGAGCAACCACACCTCTGGTTCACTTAGCCATCGTCTGAAAGAGTCAGAACCAAATGCCTTTGAAGGAATACAAGTAAAGCATAAAGACACAGACTAACTTTTCCAGATGCTCTCCAGCTATTGTCTGTGACTCAGAAGATGGTTTTATTAAATGGCTGGTCTGCCCAATGCTATGAGTCCATCCACACAGAACATCATGGCATGAGATTTAACACATCTAGGTGCCAGGTTCTATACACTGGCCACAGCAACCCCATGCAGTGCTACAGGCTGGGGTCAGAGTGGCTGGAGAGCCGCCAGGCAGAAAGGGACCTGGGGGAACTGGTTCACAGTGGGCTGAGCATGAGTCAGCAGTGTGCCCAGGTGGCCAAGAAGGCCAATGGCATCCTGGTCTGCATCAGGAACAGTGTGGCCAGCAGGAGCAGGGAAGTTATTGTGCCCCTGTACTCAGCACTGGTTAGGCCACACCTTGACTCCTGTGTCCAGTTCATAGTTTCATAGTTTCAGTCAGGGTTGGAAGCGACCACAAGGATCATCTAGTTCCAACCCCCCTGCCATGGGCAGGGACACCCCACACTAGAGCAGGCTGGCCAGAGCCTCATCCAGCCTGGGCTTAAACACCTCAAGGGACGGGGCCTCAACCACCTCCCTGGACAACCCATTCCAGGGCCTCACCACTCTCATGGGGAAGAACTTCCTCCTCACATCCAGCCTGAATCTCCCCACCTCCAGCTTCATTCCATTCCCCCTAGTCCTATCACTACCTGAGAGCCTGAGAAGTCCCTCCCCAGCCTTCTTGTAGCCCCCTTCAGATACTGGAAGGCCACAATGAGGTCACCTGGGAGCCTTCTCTTCTCCAGACTGAACAGCCCCAACTCCTTCAGTCTGTCCTCACAGCAGAGGTGCTCCAGCCCTCTGCTCATCCTCGTGGCCCTTCTCTGGACACCTTCCAGCACCTCCACATCCCTCTTGGAATAGGGGCTCCAGAACTGGAGGCAGTACTCCAGGTGGGGTCTCAGCAGAGCTGAGTAGAGGGGGAGAATCCCCTCCCTTGCCCTGCTGGCCACATTTCTCCTGCTGCAGCCCAGGCTCTGATTGGCTTTCCGGGCTGCAAGTGCACCCTGAGAGCTCCTGGTGAGCTTCTCCTCCCCCAGCACCCCCAAGTCTCTCTCCTCTGGGCTGCTCCCCAGCCAGTCCCTGCCCAGCCTGGATTTGTGCCTGGGATTGCCTCCACCCAGATGCAGGACCCTGCCCTTGGTCTTGTTGAAGCTCCTGAGGTTGGCCTGTGCCCACCTCTCCAGCCTGTCCAGGTCCCTCTGGATGGATCCCTTCCCTCCAGCCTGTCTGCTGCACCACACAGGTTGGTGTCATCAGCAACCTTGCTGAGGGTGCACTCGATGCCACTGTCCATGTCACCCATAAAGAGCCCAGTTCTGGGCTCCTCAGTTTAGGAAAGATGTTGAGTTGCTGGAAGATCTGTTGAGTTGCTGGAACATCTTCCAGACAGCTGGCCTGCAGAGCTGGCAGAAGGAGCCAGGGAGCTGCATAGTTTCCCGCTGCTTCTCAGCCGCTTGGACACCCACAAGGCCATGGGACCGGATGGGATCCATCCTAGGGTGCTGAGAGAGCTGGCAGAGGAGCTGGCCAAGCCGCTCTCCATCATTTTTCAGCAGTCCTGGCTCACTGGAGAGGTCCCAGAAGAAGCTGCCAACGTGGTGCCCATCCACAAGCAGGGCCGGTTGGAAGAGCCAGGGAATGCCAGGCCTGTCAGCCTGACCTCAGTGCCAGGCAAGGGGATGGAACAGCACATTGGCCACAACAACCCCATGCAGTGCTACAGGCTGGGGTCAGAGTGGCTGGAGAGGGGTCAGAGTGGCTGGAGAGCGGCCAGGCAGAGAGGGACCTGGGGGTGCTGGTTGATTGTAGGTTGAACATGAGCCTGCAGTGTGCCCAGGCAGCCAAAAAGGCCAATGGCATCCTGGCCTGCATCAGGAGCAGTGTGGCCAGCAGGAGCAGGGAGGTCATTCTGCCCTTGTACACTGCACTGGTTAGGCCGCACCTTGAGTCCTGTGTCCAGTTCTGGGCCCCTCAGTTTAGGAAGGAGGTTGAGCTGCTGGAAGGTGTCCAGAGAAGGGCAACAAGGTTGGTGAGGGGTTTGGAACACAAGCCCTGTGAGGAGAGGCTGAGGGAGCTGGGGTTGCTTAGCCTGGAGAGGAGGAGACTCAGGGGTGACCTTATTGCTCTCTACAACTACCTGAAGGGAGGTTGTAGCCAGGCAGAGGTTGGTCTCTTCTCCCAGGCAGCCAGTACCAGAACAAGAGGACACAGTCTCAGGCTGTGCCAGGGCAGGTTTAGACTGGATCTTAGGAAGAAGTTCTATACAGAGAGAGTGATTGCCCATTGGAATCAGCTGCCTGTGGAAGTGGTGGAGTCACCTTCATTGGAGGTGTTCAAGAAGAGGCTTGATGGGGTGCTTGGTGCCAGGGTTTAGTTTTTTAGTTGTTTAGGTGGGTTGTATTGTACTGTATTGTACTGTTTTGTACTGTATTGTACTGTATTGTATTGAGGTGGGTTGGATTGGTTGATGGGTTGGACGTGATGATCTTGAAGGTCTCTTCCAACCTGGTGTATTGTATTATTATTATTGTATTATTATTGTATTAAGATGTCCAGAGAAGGGCAACAAAGCTGGGGAGGGGTCTGGAGCACAGCCCTGTGAGGAGAGGCTGAGGGAGCTGGGGTTGCTTAGCCTGGAGGAGGCTCAGGGGAGACCTTCTTGCTGTCTACAGCTACCTGAAGGGAGGTTGTAGCCAGGTGGGGGTTGGTCTCTTCTCCTAGGCAAGCAGCACCAGAACAAGAGGACACAGTCTCAAGCTGTGCCAGGTGAGGTTTAGGCTGGATGTTAGGAAAAAGTTCTTCAAAGAAAGAGAGATTGGCCATTGGGATGTGCTGTCCGGGGAGGTGGTGGAGTCACCATCCCTGGAGGTGTATAGGAAGAGCCTGGATGAGGCACTTGGTGCCATGGTTTAGTTGCTTAGATGGTGTTGGGTGATAGGTTGGACTCGATGATCTCAAAGGTCTCTTCCAACCTGGTCTATTCTATTCTATTCTATTCTATTCTATTCTATTCTATTCTATCCCTAAGTGAGGATTTCCGTAGCCTCACTATGTGGTGCCTGTGTGTTTTGAGTGAGATCCATGCAAGTCCCATTCAACACCCTCTGTTTTTCTTACAGCAAAAATCAGTGGAAGGTAATTCTTCATTCATTCTCCACATCATCTGTTTTGCAGAGAGTTTAATGAGGGAGCCCCACACCAGATTTCTGAACAGTTAAAAATAATTTAGCAGAAAATGTATTTTAAAAGGGTAATAATCTTATGGTCAGAGAATTTCTACTTCCCTGATAATCAGCAAAACCCATTCAGCATCTAGGAAACAAAACAAAGTAACTGACACTGCAGATACACACATGAGGAGCTGCAAAGGAAAACCTTAGGCTGGAAGCACAGACAGGACATTTTGACATCTGCTTTTCTTTACTGACAGACCACACAACAAACACATTGTGCTGGATGTCACCAGTGACTGCACTCAGAAAATCAAACAGTCTGACTTTCCTCGAATCCACTCTTCCTAAATCTCAGGGAACAGCCAAGTGGCCAATCTTCAAAGCACCTCATCTAGAGAGACAGCTCCCAAAGAAGCTAATGATGCCAACTCTGCAATCAGCCCCTAGGCCTGCTCTCTCCTATTTGACTGCTATGCTCCTTCAAAAGCAACCAGATCTTTAAAAAACAGCTATTCAGTGGAATTGAGCATGACTAAACAAGCACAAGAAGGAAGCAGCTCTTACCTGGGCCTTTTCTACATGTTCCCAGGACTAGAAGTTTCCTTTACAGCCTCCCAGAAGTCTTCTGTTGGATGCTACCTTCTCCCTCCAGCTGAGCTGTTGGACACACCACAGCACCCCAGTAGTCCACCTGTCTCTTCTTAGAAGAGCATCTTCACCTTTCCTAAACTAAAGAACCTCTTTCCTAGCCACATCCCACACATTTCACTGCACTGGCAACCTGAAGAGACTCAACATGACTTCATCTAAGTGTTCTATGTTTTCTTTAAAACACCAGAATGTGGCTTAGTGGATTTGTACACTGGGATTTTTTCCCACATTTATCTGGGAAAATACTTTAAGAGCCTGTTAGTTGTATAGCAGAGGTCTGTTTTCCAAGCCAGGTGAATAGATCCTTAGAATAGTCTCTCTTTCAGGAGGAAGTCTGCTTGGGAAACTCACAATTAGATTGCACTGTAACACCCATTAAATTGCAAGCACAAGTCTCTCATAGATCTGCTGAATGATCAGCAACAGGACCACAAACTGAAAACCAGCAACTGTGATTTAAAAGTGATTTCAGAACCTTGGGGCACCTGCTAAAGGGATCAGGAGCTCAGGTTGTGTTCTCTGCTATCCCTCTAATGTCAGCGATGGATGAGGGAACACTGAGGAAGAGCCAGCAGGTCAATTCATGGCTCCGGGGCTGGTGCCATCGACAGGGATTTGGGTTCTACAATCATGGCTTGGTTTACAAGGCAGCAGAGCTGCAAACAACTAATGGGGCACACTTGTCCCAGAGGGGGAAAAGGATCCTGGGGCAGGAATTGGCAGGGCTCATTGATAGGTCTTTAAACTAGATTTGAAGGGGGAAGGGGGTAATAGGCTCCTGCTGGCCTGTGAGAAGCAGAGGGGCAGTTCACCAGAGGCAGTGGGATGGAGAGCTGCTAAGGGCTCTCAACTTGCTGCCCTGAGGCGAGACACAGATGACACACCAGAACACCCTGTGAAAACCAAGGGGAATTGGCAGAAGAGGACGAGAGGGCCAGCCCAGCTGAAGTGCTTCTATGCAAATGCACGCAGCTTGGGCAACAAACAGGATGAATTAATGGCCACCGTGCTGCTGGGAGGCCATGGCACAGTGGGCATGACTGACACTTGGTGGGATGATTCCCACGACTGGAATGTAGGGATAGACGGGTACAAGCTTTTTAGGAAGGACAGGCAAGGAAGGAGAGGAGGAGGTGTTGCCCTCTATGTCAAGAACCAGCTGGAATCAGCAGAACTCCACCTGGGGAGGGATGATGAGATGGTTGAGAGTATATGGGTTAGAATCAAAGGCAAGACAGGGGAAGGAGATATTACTGTGGGGGTCTCCTACAGGCCACCTGACCAGCAGAACCAAGCAGATGAGGCCCTCTACAGGCAAATAGAAGCGGCTTCCAGGTCACAAGCCCCGGTCCTCATGGGAGATTTTCAACCACCCTGACATCTGCTGGAGGGACAACACAGCAAGGCACCAGCAATCCAGGATGTTCCTGGACTGCATAGAAGACAACTTCCTCCTCCAAATGGTAGAGGAACCAACAAGAAAAGGTGCTCTGCTGGACCTTGTTCTCACCAACAGGGAAGGGCTGGTAACCAATGTGAGGCTCAGAGACTGCCTTGGCTGCAGTGATCACGAAGCAGTTGAATTTAATATCCTCAGGGCTATCAGGAGGACCTATTCTAAGCTTATGACCCCAGACTTTAGGCGTGCAGACTTCGATCGCTGCAGGAATCTGCTAGCCACAGTGTCATGGGACGAAGCCCTGGAGGGAAGAGGGACCCAGGACAGCTGGTCAGTATTCAAGGACCACCTCCTCTGTGTCCAGGAGCTATGTATACCAACAAGGAGAAAAGCAGGGAAGAACGCTAGGAGGCCTGCCTGGATGAACAAGGAGCTCCTGGACACACTATTACTTAAAAAGAAACTCTACAGAAGTGGAGGGAAGGACAGATAGAACAGGGGGTATATAAGGAAGCTGCCCGAGCAGCAAGAGGCCTGGTTAGGAAAGCTAAAGCAGAGTTCGAATTGAATCTAGCCAGGGAGGTCAAAGGGAGCACTAAGAACTTCTACAGGTATATTAATGGCAAGAAGAGAGTAGGGTAGGGAGGTGTGGGCCCCCTCAGAAAGGAAACTGGTGAATTGGTCACAAGGTGATGTGGAAAAGGCTGAGGTACTCAATAACTTCTTTACCTCAGTCTTCACTGCAAGGGCCTCCAGCCACACTCCTGCAGTCATGGCAGATGATGCCAGGGACGGGGAGGAAGAACTGCCCTTCATAAGTGAAGCTCAGCTTGGTGATCACCTGAAGAGCCTGAAAGTGTTCAAGTCCATGGGACCGACGGGATACACCCACGGGTGCTGAGAGAACTGGCAGATGAGGTTGCTAAGCCCCTCTCTATTATATTCCAAAAGTCATGGCAGACTGGGGAAGTCCCCACAGACTGGAAAAGGGCAAACATTGCTCCCATCTGCAAAAAGGGAAAGAAGGAGGAACCAGGGAACTACAGGCCGGTCAGTCTCACCTCTGTGCCCAGAAAGATCATGGAGCAGATCCTCCTGGAGGCACTACTGACTCAGAAGAGTAGTGAAGAGGTGATTGGGAGCAGTCAGCATGGCTTTGCCAAGGGCAAATCCTGCCTGACAAACCTGGTGGCCTTCTATGAACAAGTGACAGCATTAATAGATGAGGGGCGAGCAACTGATGTCGTTTACCTGGCCCTGAGCAAAGCCTTTGACACTGTCCCACACCACATCCTGGTCTCCAGGCTGGTGACACATGGGTTTGATGGATGGACCACCAGATGGATACAGAACTGGCTTGATGGCTGCACCCAAAGAGTGGCTGTCAATGGGTCCATGTCCAGTGGAGGCCAGGGACAAGCGGAGTCCCTCAGGGATCAGTCCTGGGACCAGGCTTGTTCAACATCTTTGTGGGTGCCATGGACAGTGGCATTGAGTGCACCCTCAGCAAGTTTGCTGATGACACCAAGCTGTGTGGTGCAGCAGACAGGCTGGAGGGAAGGGATCCATCCAGAGGGACCTGGACAGGCTGGAGAGGTGGGCACAGGCCAACCTCATGAGCTTCAACAAGACCAAGGGCAGGGTCCTGCATCTGGGTCGAGGCAATCCCAGGCACAAATCCAGGCTGGGCAGGGACTGGCTGGGGAGCAGCCCAGAGGAGAGAGACTTGGGGGTGCTGGGGGAGGAGAAGCTCACCAGGAGCTCTCAGGGTGCACTTGCAGCCCGGAAAGCCAATCAGAGCCTGGGCTGCAGCAGGAGAAGTGTGGCCAGCAGGTCAAGGGAGGGGATTCTCCCCCTCTACTCAGCTCTGCTGAGACCCACCTGCAGTACTGCCTCCAGTTCTGGAGCCCTATTCCAAAGGGATCTGGAGGTGCTGGAAGGTGTCCAGAGAAGGGCCAGGAGGATGAGCAGAGGGCTGGAGCACCTCTCCTATGAGGACAGACTGAAGGAGTTGGGGCTGTTCAGTCTGGAGAAGAGAAGGCTCCCAGGTGACCTCATTGTGGCCTTCCAGTATCTGAAGGGGGCCTACAGGAAGGCTGGGGAGGGACTGCTCAGGCTCTCAGGTAGTGATAGGACTAGGGGGAATGGAATGAAGCTGGAGGTGGGGAGATTCAGGCTGGATGTGAGGAGGAAGTTCTTCCCCATGAGAGTGGTGAAGGCCTGGAATGGGTTGTGCAGGGAGGTGGTTGAGGCCCTGTCCCTGGAAGTGTTTAAGACCAGGCTAGACGAGGCTCTGTCCAGCCTGATCTAGGGTAGAGTGTCCCTGCCCATGGCAGGGGGGTTGGAACTAGATGATCCTTGTGGTCCCTTCCAACCCTAACTGAAACTATGAAACTATGAAACTGTACCTTCAGTTAAGGAAAAAAAGTATTGGATCACATTTATGATTCAGTAACCTGATCTATCTAACACAAAAGTGCTGTAAATTAAACTGGAAGAAAAGCTTCCATACAGCACAATGCAAAACAAGTTTAACTACAAAACATGTCAGATATGAGTTCAATAACAGGCAGCATAAAGACTTGTCATGGCAACTACTCTGATACCTGAATTTATAGTCACAGAAACAAAACCCAGAAGAGTGCAAGAAGACCCTGTGATAGGTGATAAAGGACAAGTTTCAACTAAAAGAGGGATGCAAAACCAAGCAGTTAGAAGGAGTGTGAAGGTTGTTCTGAAGGGAGAGTGAGTGCAAGAGGGTTGGTGTGGGTGTCTGTCAGTGGGCAAGAGGTGGAGAGGGCAAAATAGTCTTCCCCTGGCAACCACACGTGCATCAGAGCTCCCTGCAAACCAACGCTTAACAGGCTAGGGAAATGAGCTGAAGAACTGCTCTGTACTGCTTTTGGTGGGGACAGAGTTAAGTTTCTTCACAGTAACTCATGTGGTGCCATGTTTCAGATTTGTGACCAGATCAGTGTTGACAGCACAACCTCTGCTTCAGTTACACCTGAGCGCTGCTTACATAGCATCAAGGCCTTCTCTCACACCACCCCAGCAGCACATGGGGTGGGGATGCACAAGAAGCTTGGTGAAAACACAGCCAAGGCAGCCAGCCTCGCCTGACCACAGGGATATTCCACACCACGACACCACACTCAGAGTAAAAGGAAGCAAGAAGGACATTTGGAGTGATGGCATTGGTCCTCCCAAGTAACAGCTACAGATACAAAGCCCTGCTCTCCTTATGATGGGGAGTGGGGAATGAATGCCTTACTTTGCTTGTGTGTGCAGCTTTGATTTAATTATTAAACTGCCTTCACATCAACTCATGAGTTTCCTCTTTTGTTTTGTTTTTTCTTGTCCTTTCCATTCTGGGCCCATTCCACCATGGGGAGGGGGGGAAAAAAGCAGTTCTGTGAGGCTTAGGGGCCAGACAGCATTAACGTACCACAGCAAGCTCCTGCAGGACTGGTCCAAGAAGCAACCCTCATGA
The DNA here is from genome assembly GCA_015227895.2 of Colaptes auratus. Classification (NCBI taxonomy): domain Eukaryota; kingdom Metazoa; phylum Chordata; class Aves; order Piciformes; family Picidae; genus Colaptes; species Colaptes auratus. Next base: position 92,560,033 of record CM026897.1, read on the forward strand.
TGCACTGTCACTGCAATTAAAACCACTTATGGAGCTGTCCAATCAAAACAGAAAGTGCTCCCTTGATAAGGCATGAAGAAGTTAATTAAAACAAGCCCAAACAAACAGAAAGTGCTGTCAGAATGCTAAATTTTCGATTATTATCAGTTATGCAGTGCAAATACTTTTGGGTTTTTTGCTGTATACAGCAAACCAGAGTTCCCTGCTGCTGCAGTGCCATGAAAAAAAGCCCTGACTGTCAGGTCACACTAGGCCCCTCCCTTGCAGTCTTAACTTATAAATCATCTCCAGCACCTGCAGCGCAAGTGCAGGAGGGCGATGCACCTTTGCTTAGCTTGCAAATGAGTCAGACACCCACGGAGTCGTTGTCTTCCTAGCACACACCCCCTCCCTTCCCCCCATCACAAGGCTCCGACCGAGGGGCAGCGCAGCACCTCTCTTTCGGGAGGTCTTCAAGACGAGACGACTCCAAATCACAGCAGGGATAAGCCAGGAGGTGCACGGCCGTGACAACACGTGTCGCTCGGGAGCCGGCCGCCCACCACATCCCACAGGGCTTGTGAAGGGCTGGGGAAGGGGAATGGGAAGGGAATGGGTCACGCTCCCCACCTCCCCAGGCCCGTTCCATTCGCCGTGGCACCGGCCCGGCCCGATGAAGCCCCGCGGCGCGGCACAGCCCATCCCATCCTCCCCCACTACCCTGGGGAGACTCGGCGGGACTCACCTCTCCACCTCCGGCGCGATCGGCGGGGGATCAGTCGCCTCTCCCGCCGCACCCTCTGCACCGGCAGCCACAGGGGAGTCCGAACCCTGAGGCTTCGGGTCGGCCGCGCTGCCGGCACCCCTGCCCGCGGGTCGCACATTGGGCCGCACATTGAGGCGGGCACGGCGGAACATGGCGGCGGCAGAGAAGGGGGAGGCAGAGGCGGCGGCGGCGAGAGGGGCGCGATGCCCGGTAACGCCGCGAGCCCGGCAACCTCACGGCATGCCTCCCCCCACCGCCCGCTCCTCGGCGCGCGGCAGCGCGTCATCAGCATGCGCCGGCAGGAAGGGGAAAGGAGAAGGGAGGGAGCCCTCACTTGCCGTCGCCAAGGGTCACATGCCCCACTCTCAGGCCGCTGATTGGCCCAGGTGTGCCGCCATCCGCGAGCGCCGTGACGTCACGGGGCAGGGAGGCTTTGTAAGCGGCGCGGCGGTGGGCGGGGTGGCATTGGTTGTGGCGGCTTCCGGGACGTTCAGGACGCTCGGCGAGTGGTGCTAGCCCGCAGCGTTACACCATGACCCGTGAGTGCCGGCAGGCCCTGAGGGGAGCGCAGCCGGTTGAGGGCAGGGAGGTGGGTGGGTGTTCGGCCGCTTCAGCGGTCTGGAGAAGGGTGGCCTGAGAGTCGCACCGAGGGCAGCCCTGTCTCTGTGAGTCTGGGGACGAGATCAGCCCATGGTGTGGTGCCGCTGTTCCCTGTGGGCTTCGTGTCCCCTGCAGCGAAATCCTGTAGAGAGAGCGTGGAGGGCTGGGGCTGGAGGCTCCTCCACGCTACTCGTCCCGGGCATGGGGCAAAAATACGTTCACCCCATCCCTCGTCGCGGCTGGGCGCGGGGCGGAGGAAAGGTGGTGGTAGCTGCAACAATACTAACACTCAGTTTCAGCCCTGGTTGTTGTCCGTTGTGAGAAT
>CM026897.1:92561712-92592263 GCA_015227895.2 Colaptes auratus
GTTGTTTAAGCCCAGGCTGGATGAGGCTCTGTCCAGCCTGATCTAGTGCAGGGTGTCCCTGCCCATGGCAGGGGGATTGGAACTAGATGATCCTTGTGGTCCCTTCCAACCCTGACTGATACTGTGATACTATGATGGCACAACCCTGGCCAGGTTCAGCTCCAGTGGCAGAGTGTGAGAGACTCAATCTTGTCTCTCTTGATGTGACTCCACAAAGATAAAATCACCTTTGCTGCTTGCCCAGACAACAGCTGCTGTGTATGGGGCAGTTGTCACTGGAACAACTCTTGGGAAAGTGCACAGATAAGGATTGCTCAGCAGACTGCAGCTGCCCTGGAAATGGGCAGAGGCCAATCGATGCTCTCTGGAATATACATACCTAAACACTGCATAAAAGGTCTGAGCAACTACTGGCTCAGTAGAAGGAAATCACTAGAGAAGGAAAACAGGAGAAGGAAAAGACCTGGACAATGCTGCTGGGAAGGAAAACATGGGAGAAGGAAAAGCCCAGGGCAATGCTGCTCTGAAGAAAAACAGAGAGGATACCAGGAGAGAAAAATGACAGAGACATCCCCATGGAGCCTGGAAGAAGCAGACCAAGAGGAACCCTCTCTCTGTGGCCTAAGTTCTGCCTGCCTCAACTCATGGAGCTGAAGAGGCTGCTCAGAGGACAGCACAGCCAACAAGGACAACATCTCTTCTACAGCCAAAGCTGCAGCAGCCTTGCTCTACAGGCCCAGCATCTCCTTTACATCCCAAGCTGCAGCACCTTTCCTCCACAGACTCAAACTGCCTTGGGGGGTGAGGGGTGTGGTAATATAATTCCTTTCCTCTTCTCTCTCTCTGTTCTCTCTCTCCCTCTCTGTTTTCTCTCTCTTCCCTTCTGATCCATCCACTTCATTTGTGTAATAAATAGCCTCAAGGGCTGTTAATATTTTGGCCTCGTTTGTGCCTCTAATTTCATAACACAGGAATATTCAAAAGAACTGAGTCTCTTTTCCTCTCTGGACCAAGACACAGAGCTGCCCTCCTGGCCTCTGGCAGCAAGGCTGTCCTCCAGGACCAGCAGATCCTGCAGGCCTCCCAGCTGCAGCTCTGCACAGGCTCCTCCATGGGCTGTCTCACCAAGCTGGCTGTGTGGCTCTCCAGGGAGGCCACCAGCAGCTGCTGCAGCAACCTCTTGCTCCAGGCTGAAGAGAACCAGCAGGGCTGTGAGCAGCTCCTCTCCCAGGGCTGCCTGGGAAGGCCTCCTTCTGAACATGCTCCCCAGCTCCTGGTGCTGCCAGAAAAGGCATGCTCAGGTGCCAGCCCACAGGCCCCCCAGGCACCATCCCCATAGCCTCTGCTTGTGGTGCTGCAGGGCTGTGGGCAGCTGCAGAGCCAGGAGCTGCTCCTTCCTGGCACCCAATGGCTCTGATGCTGCAGGCAGTGTGCCATGATGACCTCCTCACAGTCGTCATCAGCCTGCAGCTTGTGCAGGATGGAGGAGATTCTCCCCTGGCAGAGGGGGCACCTGGAGCTGCTCTCAGCCCACTGCTCAATGCAGGATCCATAGGACTGCTGCAGGCTTGGCAGCACAGAGCTGGCATCCCCCCAGCTCTCCTGGCAGACTGTGCAGGGGGTGTCCAGCTCTGTGGCCATGCCTTCCTCGTGTTGTGGAGGGCTGCAGGGAGCAGGGGGATGTCTGGTTGCTCCCTCTCCCTGGGGCTGCAGCAGCAGCTGGTGTGCTAGAAAGGAAAGAGAGGCTATGGGCATGGGCTGGCCCAGGCCCAGCTGGAAGCATGCCCGTGGCCCCTTGGGAAGGAAGCCTCCCAGCTGCCCAGGCTGAGGTTTCCCTGCCCTGCTCACCTCTGCTACTGCGAGCTTGCCTCCTGGCTGCCCTGGCAGCCTGAGCCTGGCAGGGCTCTGGGGCTGGGTTCCCAGAGGTGCCACCAACACCTCCCTGAGCACAGCCATCAGCACCAACACCCTTGCTCGGCAGCAGGAGTCACTGGGTAACACTTGGCACCCCAGGGTGAGCTGGGAGGAGCACCTAGTCACAGGTGACATCACCATGCACCCCTCAGGGCACACTGCAACCCATCACTTGTGGGGACATGGTTGACTGGGTTGGAAGGTACCTTCTGGGGGTCATCTTTTCAACCCCCCCTGCAGTTATCAGAGATACCCCAACTACATCAGGCTGCTCAGAGCTCCACCACTTCTCTGGGAAGCTGTTTGACTCTTCCACCTTCCTCATACTGAAGAACCTCTTCCTAATGTCCAATCTAAATCTGCCTTTGCTCTAGTTTCAGATGATTTCCCCTTGTCCTAGTGCTAAGTGGCCTTGGAAAGAGTCCCTCACCAGCTTTCTCATAGGACCCTTTCAGGGTACAGGGAGGCTGCTGTAAGGTCTCCCTGGAGCCTTCTCCCAACTGAACAACCCCAGCTCTCTCAGTGAGGTGCTCCAGCCCTCTGATCACCTTTGTAGCCTTCCACTAGACCCGCTCCAGCAGGCCCACGTCCTTCTTAACTGTTTGTTAATGGGCTTCAGGGGAGCTCTGCTGATGCAACACTTGCAGCTGGTGATCAATTAAGCCATTCTGGGGGGGAGCTACTCTCAGCTGGCCCAGCTGAGAGCCAGCCCAATGATATAGACAGAAAGATTGAGGACACCCTGCCTCGGTCCAGAGGGGGAGAGAGACTAAGTTCTTTTCAAAAGTTCTTTTCCTGTGTTGTGAAATTAAGGCACCGACAAGGTCAAATATCAAAAGCTATTTATTGAAGGATAAAGTGAACAGAAAAGAGAGAGGGGGAGAGAGAGAAACAAATGGAGAAAGAGAGGAGGAGAGCAGGAAAGGAATTTTATTATCACACACACACACCACTACCTCCCCCTCCCCCCTCCCAGATACTTTCCTTGGCTGGAACAGGTCCGAGGAAGGCTGCTGCCGCTTTGGCTTGGAGGAGAGGAGGGAGATAGAGGTGTCCCAGGGTCCATCCTTGTCAGCTTGCCCAGTCCTCAGCTGGAGAAAGAGAGGGAGAGAGCATCCCTGATGTTTTTTCCCTTCTCTGAGCAGCCTCCAGCATGTAGTGTTTCTCAGGGGAGCTCTTCTCCAGGAGTTCTTCTGTTCCTCTTACAGCAGGCAAAACTTAGGGCACACCCTGGTCCTTCTCTGGTGGTGGTGGAGAGGGTTCCTGGGCTGCTGCTTCCCGGCTGTGTGGTGGTGTCTCCTCCACACCCAAGCTGGTACAGCTCAGTGTCTTCTATTCAGTTTGTCCCATCAGAGCTTCCCCCTGGCCCTCACCCCAGTCACATCAATGCACGTGTGCCTGCCAGGTGTGCTCTCTGGTGGGCAGAGCTGACACATCAGGCAGGTCGTTCACAACAGTCTTAGCTGCTGTTGGACATTCCAGAGGGGCTTTCACAGTCCCCTTCCTGGGCAGCTACTCTCTGGTGAGCTGATCTTATCCTTTGTTGGGACATATTTCGGTTCTTGATACAATCACAAGGTGGTTTGCATCCAGACAGGATTCCTACATGCCCTCAGCAAGCTGGCAGATAATACCAAGCTGAGTGGTACAGTTGGTAGGTCTGAAAGGACATGATGCCAAGCTGGACAAGCTGAAGAAATGGGCTAAGGAGAATCTCATGAGGTGCAAGGCCCTGTACCTAGGCCAGGGCAAACCTTCAGTATCAATGCAGGCTGGGGGATGATGAGATTGAGAAGCAGCCCTGCAGAAAAGGGCTTGGGAGTGCTGATGGGTGAGAAGCTGCCCATAAGCCAGCAAAGAGCACTGGCAGCCCAGAGGGGCAATGGCAGCCTGGGCTGCAACAAAAGCAGTATGGCCAGAGAGGGAGAGAGGGGATCCTGCCCCTCTGCTGGGCTCTGGGGAGACCTCACCTGGAATGCTGTGTCCAGCTATGGGTCCCCAAACACAAGAGGGACATGGACCTGCTGGAGCAGCTCCAGTGGGGGAACAAGATTATCAGAGGGCTGGAGCACCTCTGCTATGAGGATGGGTTGAGACAGATGAAGTTGTTCAGCCTGGAGAAGGGAAGGCACCAGGGAGACCTTATAGCTGCATTTCAGTGTCTGAGGGGATCTAGGGAAGGCTGGGAAGGGGCTGTTTAGAAAAGCCTGCAGTGATAGGGCAGAATGATAGGAAGGGATCTCTGCAGATCATGATATCCAACCCCCTGCCAGAGCAGGTTCACCTAGAGAAGGCTGCACAGGACAACATCCAGGCAGGTTTTTAATTAGTCCAGAAACAGACTCCACCGTTTCTCTGGTCAGCCCAGTTCAGTCCTCTACCACTCAGAGTAAGGCAGCTCCTCCTCCTGTTTAGATGGAACTCCCTATGCTCACTGTTTGTGCCCTTTACTCCTCATCCTGCCACTGTGCACCACTGCATAGACTGGCCCCATCCTCCTGACACCCACCCTGTAAGTGTTTGTAAGCACTGCTGAGATCCCCCCTCAGACCTCTATTGTCCAGGCTAAGAAGCCTCAAGCCTCTCAGCTTTTCTTCACAATAGAGATGTTTGTAGCCCTTTGCTGTACCCTCTCCAGCAGTTCTTTGAGGTCCTTCTTGACCTGGGGAGCCCAGAACTGGACACAATACTCCAGATGCAGCCTCACCAGCAGAGAGTAGGTGGGGAACACAACCTCCCTCAACCTGCTGGCCATACTCCTCATGTATCCCAGGACAGCACTGGGCCACAAGGGTGTACTGCAGGCTCATGGTCATCCTGTTGTCCACCAGGACTCCCAGAGAGCTGCTTTGCAGCAGGTCAGCCCCCAGCTAGTGCTGATGCATGGTGTTATTCCCCCACGGGTGCAGTACCCTACACTTGGCAACTGTTGAGCTTCTGTGGTGGTTTTAAGGCTATGCCTTTGAAGTTTTGTTACAGAGTTTGAGCAGAAAAGTAGAAAAATGTAAGTAAATCACTACTGGGTGTAAAAGGGAAAACTAAAGATTATTCTAAACAATTTCACTGGAGAAATATCTGCTCTAAGACCAGTTGTACCAATTCTCCCTCTTTTCTGATCTCTTCTCTGCTTGCTTTGCTCAGGAGAGATTAACCTGCCTCTGGCTGGCCTTGGCTGCATTGTGAAGTCCAGTCTAACCCCTGCTTTCTCTCTGCTCCTTTCTCTCTTGGGACATGGGGAGGAGAGGGATTTGCATGTTAAGTATCTGTATATTATTGTAAATCCTGTGTATTTTGTACATATTCATTGTATTCCATTGTAGAGTGTAATTTTGCTTGTAAATACAGCTTGCATTTGCCTTCCAACTGAGCTGGTCTAGCAGTTAGTGCTGGGGAGGGGGAATTTCAACCCACCACAGCTTCTTAAAGGTAAATCTCTGCTCAACTCCCCATCCTGTCCAGGTCTTGCTTGATGGCAGCACAGCCTCCCCACCAGTTTTGTGCCATCAGCAAACTTGCTGAGGTTACTCTATCCCCTCATCCAGGTAATTGACACAAGTGTTATGCAGTGCTTACAATGGGACTTGGGGCCTGTGCTTCTGCACCTTACCTGGAGACATCTGTACCAAATACTATGGTAACTGTTCTCAGAGATGCCTGAGAGACAATGGCTTGCAACTGGGGCAGGGCAGGTGTAGGTTGGGCACCAGAAGGAAGTTCTTTACAGTGAGAGTGTTGAAACACTGAACAGGTTGGCCTGTGGCTGAGGCCCCATCCCTGGAGACATTCAAGATCAGCCTTGATGTGGCCCTGGGCAGCCGGGTTCCCTGCTGACTGCAGGGGGGTGGGACAAAAGATCACGTGTGAGGGTCTCTTCCAATGCAATGCAATCTGTGTATCTGCCTTGGCTCCCCACTCTCAGCCCACCTGGCCCTTCTGCCCCAGCCCCCTGCTCTGAGTCCCCCACTCAGCCTTTCTGCCCTGCCCCCCCGCTCTCAATCCCCCGCTCAGCCTTTCTGTCCTGGCCCCCCGCTCTCGACCCCCCGCTCGGCCTTTCTACCCCAGCCCCCCGCTCAGCCTTTCTACCCCAGCCCCCCACTCTCGGCCCCCCGCTCGGCCTTTCTGCCTTGGCACCCCGCTCTCAATCCCCCGCTCGGCCTTTCTGCCTTGGCACCCCGCTCTCAATCCCCCGCTCGGCCTTTCTGCCCCGGCCCCCCGCTCGGCCTTTCTGCCCCGGCCACCCACTCTCAACCCCCCAGCTCGGCCTCTCTGCCCCAGTCCCGCCACCCGCTCAGCGCCCCGGGCCCGGGCTCGGGGCCACCGCCCAGGCTTTTCCGGTCGTGCTGCACGCCCCTCCCCTCTCGGGCGTCGCGCCGGAAGTGACGCAGGCGCCCGCGCTGAGGCCGGAGGAGCGGGGCTCAGGCCGTGCCATGGCGGAGCAGGTCTTGTTCCGGCGTGGGACCGGGCAGGTGAGCGCTGGGAGGGGTGGTGAGGTGGGCCCGGGGCCGCGGAGCGGTTATAATGCGGTCTGTGGCCTCCGCAGAGCGATGATTCGGATGTGTGGGACGACACGGCGCTTATCAAGGCGTACGACAAGGCGGTGGCCTCCTTCAAGGTAAGGGGATTGGGGGGGACCCGGCCGCGGTGGGACCCTGGGTTCAGGGCCTTGTGTTGCCTTTTATAGTTTTCCCCTTTTCCTTTTTTTTCTTCACCGAAGAATGCTTTAAAGAACGGGGAGTGTTCGGAAGCCTCAGACAAGCAGGAGCAGCGCCTGGGGATGAAGAGGAAAAACAACAAAAAGAACAGAAATCGGAAGAAGAACAGCACAGTCGCGCTGCAACAGGTTAAGTCGCCTGTAAACGTGCTTCTGCTGTGTGTTGTGCTTCTCTGAAATATCTCAAAGTAGCTTTTTTACCCCCTTGACAAGCACATGCAAAAAGGGGGGTGGTGGGTGATAATGTTGTAAAGGTCCTTTATGGGTTACATTGAGCAAATACCATTCTGTGCTGTCTGTATTTCACGAAATACAGAGGTAAAACTTGGTGAGTGGGAGGCCTCTCATGCTTGGGACAAAAAGTATCTCAGAAAAAGGCACCTTTCTGACCATTGTAGCAGGCATTTACTTGCTTCTCCTGCTTCTGTTGCAGTGGAAAGTTGGTGACAGCTGTAATGCTGTTTGGTCTGAGGATGGGAATGTGTACTTGGCATCTATCACCTCCATCAACCAGAAGAGAGGCACCTGTGTCATAACTTACACGGGATATGGAAACCAGGAGGAGCAGAACCTATGTGATTTACTTCCTCCAGCCATCAGTGAAACAGTAAATGGGATGGGGAGTTCTGGGGAGGTGAGGGATGCTCTTTAACTCTTCTGAAAAGGAAGGGGGAACTGGAGGGAATCAACTCTAGCAGTATTTCTGATACCACTGGCAGTAGCCAGAGTGAGAATGGATGCCAGACTCCATTGTGAATGGGCCCAAGCTGATGGAGGGAATGAAAACATCTTGAATTCAGCATGAGAGAAAGGGAGGGAACAAGAAGAAATTCACATGTGAAAGATAACAGCTACTCTTTCCTGAGTAGGACTGGGAGGGCTTGAGAAAGGGAAGGATGTGGATGTGGCTCTCCCAAGCTTTCTCACACTGAAACTGATTGCTGTGTATTTGTGTGTAGTGCATCTCATAAAAACATGTCTTGGTCTCCTAGAATGAAAATGATGTCCCATGCTCAACAGATGAAAGTGAAAAGTCTTCCCAATCCCCTCGAAACAAAAACAACTGCACAAAAGGAAGGTTCCACTCTCCAAACCTACATTGTTCAACACCACTAGAAGCCCCAGGACTGGGAAGGGTAAGCTCAGCCTTAACTGAAAGAATCTCTGTGCCACTCTAAGCCTGGTGCAATTATAAGCTCAGAGGCAACAGGATGATGTTTCTCACTGTCTGGAAACCAAACAACAGCATTTTGAGGATGGATGTGCAGGGACACCTCTTAAAACCCACTGGTCTGTCATTTTGTAGTAACCTGGATACAGTGCAGCCCTTTCACAGTGCTGCTGTCTAGTGAGGAAAACCTCTCCAGGTAACACCTGCTTTGCACTTGCCTTATGACTTAAAAGAGATGTTGATCCTTGGACTGTGGCAGTGCTGTTAATGTTTTATGGTTGTGCTTTTTCTAGCAAATTAATGTAGGATAAAGTCATTTTCAGTGGGAAAGACCTTCAAGATCAAGTCCAACCACTCTCTAAGCTCTGCCAAGGCTGGTGCAAAATCATGTCCCTCAGCACCACATCTGTGCTTCCTTAAACACCTCTAGGGATGGGGATTCAACCAGCTCCCTGGGAAGACTGTTACAGTGTTTGAGAACCCTTTCAGTGAAGAATTTTTCTTCTAATGTTCAACCTACACCTCCCTTGCAACTTAAGGCTCTATCACTTTTTACTTGTGAGAAGAGACCAACCCCCACCTGGCTCCAGCCTCTTTGCAGGGAGTTGTAGAGAGCAATAGGGTCTCCTCTCAAGCTTCTCCAGACTGAGGAAGCCCAGGTGCCTCACCTGCTCCTCACCAGCCCTGTTCTCCAGAGCCTTCACCAGCTTTGTTACCCTTCTCTGGACATGCTCCAGCTCCACAATATCCTTGTAGTGAAGAGCCCCAAAACCCCAGATTCAAGGTGTGCCCTCACCAGTGCCCAGTACAGGGGCATGATCACTTTCCCTACCCCTGCTGGCCACACTAATGCTGATCCAAGCCAGGATGCTGTTGGCCTTCTCTGACACCTGAGCACACTGCTGGCTTATCTTCAGCCAGCTGAGAACCAGTACCCCAGGTCTTTCTGTGCTGGGCAGCTTTCCAGGTATTCTTCTCCACACAGGACATTGAAAGCAGCAGAAGTGAGACCCAGATGTCATAGAAGCTCTGAGATGGATTGTGAGCAGTATTGATATGCTCTTCATTCTCACTCTTGTCCAGGGGTCTAAGAAATATTACTGTGCAGTTAAATCTGCACATTGGCCACAGCAACCCCAGGCAGTGCTACAGGCTGGGGTCAGAGTGGCTGAGAGCAGCCAGGCAGAGAGGGACCTGGGGGTACTGGTTGATTGTAGGCTGAACATGAGCCTGCAGTGTGCCCAGGCAGCCAATAGGGCCAATGGCATCCTTGCTGGAACAGTGTGGCCAGCAGGAGCAGGGAGGTCATTCTGCCCCTGTTCACTGCACTGGTTAGGCCACACCTTGAGTCCTGTGTCCAGTTCTGGGCCCCTCAGGTTAGGAAGGAGGTTGAGTTGCTGAAAGATATCCAGAGAAGGGCAACAAAGTTGGTGAGGGGTCTGGAGCACAGCCCTGTGAGGAGAGGCTGAGGGAGCTGGGGTTTGCTTAGCCTGCAGAAGAGGAGGCTCAGAGGTGACCTTATTGCTCTCTACAACTACCTGAAGGGAGGTTGTAGCCAGGCAGAGGTTGGTCTCTTCTCCCAGGCAGACAGCACCAGAACAAGAGGACACAGTCTCAGGCTGTGCCAGGGCAGGTTTAGACTGGATGTTAGGAGGAAGTTCTACACAGAGAGAGTGATTGCCCATTGGAATGTGCTGCCCAGGGAGGTGGTGGAGTCACCATCACTGGAGGTGTTCAGGAGGAGACTTGATGGGGTGCTTGGTGCCATGGGTTAGTTGTTTAGGTGGGTTGGATTGGTTGATGGGTTGGACACGATGATCTTGAAGGTCTCTTCCAACCTGGTCTATTCTAATTCTTACTCTATTCTGGTTTTAAATACTACTGTTTGACCAAGATTTTTTCTTGTATGTTTTTGGTGTGGTCAATAGATTTGTATCTAAGGCATTCACAAGTCTAGTGGAATTTAGTTGTGCCTGTGTGGCTACACAGGAGCAGAGAGATTCTCTGTTTACCTGTGGACAGTACCAGCTGTGCTTTGTGTGAGGGTGTAAGTGCTGACTTCTATTTTAGGGGGGGAAAAAAAGGCTTTTTAAAAATGCTTTTATAACTAGGACACTTGGCCTCAGCAGCAGGTATCATCTTAGTTTTACTTTCCCATTAAGAAAATAATGCCAGAATCAGGCTGCTGTGAGTTGAAGCTGTTTCATTACATGGCTGGGATCTATTGCCTTTAGTTTGAGGCATGTGAAAGTTGTCTCAAATGATTCTCCTAAATACAATAGTATCAGTCAGGGTTGGAAGGGACCACAAGGATCATCTAGTTCCAACCCCCCTGCCATGGGCATGGATACCCTACACTAGATCAGGCTGGCCAGAGCCTCATCCAGCCTGGGCTTAAACACCTCCAGGGACAGGGCCTCAACCACCTCCCTGGATAACCCATTCCAGTGCTTGACCATTCTCATGGTGAAGAACTTCCTCCTCACATCCAGCCTGAATCTCCCCACCTCCAGCCTCATTCAATTCCCCCTAGTCCTATCACTACCTGATAGCCTGAGAAGTCCCTCCCCAGCCTTCTTGTAGGCCCCCTTCAGATACTTGAAGGCCACAATGAGGTCACCTCGGAGCCTTCTCTTCTCCAGCCTGAACAGCCCCAACTCCTTCAGTCTGTCCTCATAGGAGAGGTGCTCCAGCCCTCTGCTCATCCTCATGGCCCTTCTCTGGACACCTTCCAGCACCTCCAGATCCCTCTTGGAATAGGGGCTCCAGAACTGGGGGCAGTACTCCAGGTGGGGTCTCACCAGGGCTGAGTAGAGGGGGAGAATCCCCTCCCTTGACCTGCTGGCCACACTTCTGATGCAGCCCAGGGATCTGATTGGAGATGTCTTTTTAATTTTCACTATTCCACTGTTGTTTTTTTCCTCCCCTCTTTGTAGCCTGGATCAAAAATGGTGGACATCTCCACTTTTTGCACCTTTCTGGCCCCCAACCTTCCCACCAGCACCACCGGTAAGTGATGGAGGGAGGAAGTGATGTCAGGGATGAGCATTGCTGATCTCAGCTTTTCTAACTGGAGGTGCTCACCACCTGTGTTTCTGTGTTTGGAGTCTGCATCTTCCCAGCAGTTTGTAAAGTACCCAGTTACTGTATTACAACAATCTCATGCACAAGGGCTGCTGTGCACTTGCTTTTGTGACAGGGAACCTGCCGTTGGCAAAAATGATTTGAAGAAACGACCCCTTTCATTTCACTGTGATCACTACCTGGTTTGGGAGAAGGTTTGGCATTTTGGCAGAGGCTGTTTATCAGTAATCACAGAATACCAGCATCCTAGGGGAGGGTATTGACCCTTGCTGAAGCAGGGTCACCCACAGCAGCTTGCCCAGGATCACAATGGCCAGGTGGGGTTGGAAGCTCTCCAGGGAAGGAGACTCTACAGCCTCTCTGGGCAGCCTGCTCCAGTGCTTCAGCACCTTCATTTTCAGTTGTAATTTGACTAACAGCATTTCACTGATCCCATGTTAGCTTTATGGACAGTCAAGCTACAGGAACCTTCTCCTGTCCCAGGCTTTAGGAATTACATTTTTCAGGAGACACCATCTTAGTGGACTCCCTTTCAGCAGATGCTTTGAGGATTGGTTCCTATTTCAGCTTTGTATTTTGATTGGGGTGGTTTGTTTTGGTGAATGTGTTGCTGTCTAACCTGGTGTGTACCATACTGACACAGACATCTCTGACTTCTTAGATGATTCCTCCTCCACCACAATTCCCAAGTCCAGATGCACTTGAGGATGATGAAGCCCTGGGGAGCATGTTGATGTCCTGGTACATGAGTGGTTACCACACTGGGTATTACCTGGTATGTGCTGCTGTTGCCTTGAACTATCTTTGTGAGTTTGCTTTTGTGTTGGCTGCTGCTGTTTTCAGCAAGAAGTTAAGACAGGGAGGGATGTTTTTTTATGCCCCTTATGGTAAGTGATGGTAGATAAATTCTAAGGGTGTTTTATATTGTGCATGTTTCATTGCCCCTGAGAGGAGTCACATCAAGCAGCATACGTACCTAGTTGATGCTGTTTCAGTTTTGTTTCACTGGAGGGGTCCCAGCAGGTACTTCTCTAGCCAGTTTTATGGCCATTCCAAAACAACCACTTCTGTCTTTGTACAAAAGTGGAGTAAAGCTGAACATGTTTCTTATTAGGCAGCCTTCTATCTGTGTCCTTTCAGTGTCACTGATCAGAATTGTGTTTAGGAGCAGGTTTGGCATTTTTGCAGAGACCATTCATCAGTAATCGCTGAATCTCAGCCTCATAGGTGGGGGTAGGGTCCTCTAGAGATCTAGTCCAGCCCCCTTCTGCTGGGGCACCCAGAGCAGGTTCCCCAGGATCACAGGGTCCAGATGGGGATAGAATCTCTCCAGAGAGACTCTACAACCTCTCTGGGCAGCCTGCAGCAAAGGAGCTTTTCCTCGTGTTCAGGTAGAACCTCCGGGGTTCTAGTTGGTGCCTGTGCCCCCTTGTCCTGTCACTTGGCACCAGTGACAAGAGTCTGGCCCCAGCCTCTTGCCCCTCCACCCCCAACCCTTACCTACTGATCACCATTGATCAGATCCCCTCTGGATCTGCTCTTCTCCAGGATCAACAGCCCCAGGGTCTCTCAGCCTTTACTTCTCACAGAGATGCTCCAGGCCCTTCAGCATCTTGGTAGCATCTGCTGGAGTCTCTCCAGTAGTTCCCTGTCTCTCTTGAACTGGGGAGCACAGAACTGGACACACTTCTCCATAAGTAGCCTCCCTAGGGGTGAGTAGAGAAAGAGCAGAATCTCCCTGGAGCTGGTGGCCACACTCTTCTTAATGTATCCCAGGATGCTATTGGCTGCCTCAGCTACAAAAGAAAGCTGTTGGCTTGTGGCTAACATGTAAAATAGAAGTAGAAATAATGGTCCACCTCCCTTCCAGGTGACTGTGAAGGTCCAGCAGGTGATGTCAGTGGCACAGAGTATTGGTTCCTATTTTCCTTTGTACAGTTGAAGGACATTTACAGGAGGAATTAAACTCTTTTTACTGGGGGAGTGGTAAAGGGGGGGAATTTGGTGCCAAAGTTCAGAAGACTGCTTTGGGAATGTCTTGCTTCAGATGGTTTGCCATTGTGGATTGCTCCAATTGGCTTTCAGTGGGGTGAGAAATACCTGTTTGAAATGGTTCTGTAGAGCCACTGATGATGAGGGCGACTTGTAGTTTGGCTTCTGTCCTGTTTCTAAACTGCCCATTCTGAGTTAAGAGCTATCCCAGATTTGTAAAGGACTTGGAAAAACAAAGAAAAATTATTTTGTTGTGGGAGTAAAGTGTTTTATTTCCATGTCAGTAAAACCAAGATTTCACTGAATTGTATCCCTTAGGGTTTGAAACAAGGGCGTATGGAAGCAGCGATGGCGAGAGAGACAGATGCAAAATAACTGAATACCCATCCTTGGTTTGAAGGATTGTACCTTTTGCAGTTTTGTGCTAAATGAAGATCCACCAATTTGTTTAGAAGGCTCTCAACAGGTTTTGAATTCAGTGCAGAAGCTGTGAGCTTCAGGACTTCCCACCGCTATGGCTCTACCACGACCGCTTCTGCCAGTGTCCGTTCCTTTGCTATGAAATGGTCTTCCCTCGTCCAGGAGGAAGAGAAGTGTTTTATTGCTCTGATGAAAGGTCAAAACTACAGCATCTCTACATCAGGAGTCACAGCACAGCTGGCTTGATCTGTGATGAGCTGCTGCTCGTTTGGGAAACGAGGTGGTTCAGTGAAATGCAGCTGCTTTACCCATGTGTACCTCTTGAGGAGCAGCTGCTGCTGTGCAGATGCAGCTTCTGTAGCTGAGCTTTGTTTTCAGGGCAAGAAACACTTCAGTTGGATGTGGTTGAGCAGTGCTGTTCTCACTGCTTCATTGCCTGTGCTTTTAGTTGGAAGTCATCAGAGTTTTCTGGCACGTTGTCCAGTTTCTTTTAGGACAAAACTGTATTCATTTGGGGATTTGTCTTTTCTGATTTATTTTTTTTTCCTCTGTGCAATTGAGTAATTAATTGTTAAAAAGCAAAACTAAACAAACACCCAAACTCTTGTACACAAGTTCTTGCTTCTCTCTTAAAGCCAGACACCAACCCTGCCCCCTGAGTGGGGGGTGTGTGTCACTTGTGCACAGATGGCTGGTGGTGAAGATGGGGCTTTAATTAAGACAGTTAACCTTAATATTTTCTTATCATTCAACTTTCCCTGACAGTGAGTAACTTGAGACTCCTAATTACATGTGCATTGAAATGAGCTGTTCCCTGAGGACCTGTTCAGACAATTCAGAAACTGCTGCAGCAATATTTTTTTTGACTCCCCTTGGAACAACTAACCTTTTTTTAACCATGTGATAAAGTCTTCTAAACCCACTGGATTACATTCCATTTACCTCTTGTTCTGACACCTCTTCTCTTCCTTAGGCTTTTGGCTTGAGTGGCACGACCAGAATCAGCAGTTCCTTGTGACAGGAACAGAATGTTGCTGTGACCACATCATGCTTAAAAAATAAGAGGGAAGAGATTCTTAGAATCCATGTGGATTTAGAAATGCTTAGTTAGAATAGAATTAGCCAGGTTGGAAAAGACCTTTGAGATCATTGAGTCCAACCTATCACCCAACACCATCTAATCAGCTAAACCCTGGCACCAAGCACCCCACCCAGTCTCTTCCCAAACAAATGAATGTTAATAAAGTGGTTTGTTTTGGGGTGGTTTTTGGTTTTAGTTTCTGTAGACATCTTTCTCTTGGATGAATGGCTGAACTAGACCAGGAAGTTCTGCTGTGTGGCCTTTTCCTGAGTAGCAGGAAGAGCAAACTAGAAGCAGAAGGAAAGCTGTTGGTAAGCACAGACCTCGATGTCAGCCTTTGCAGCCCGAAGGCTGTGGAGAGCTGTTGGTAAGCACAGACCTCGATGTCAGCCTTTGCAGCCTGAAGGCTGAGGAGAGCTGTTGGTAAGCACAGACCTTGATGTCAGCCTTTGCAGCCTGAAGGCTGAGGAGAGCTGTTCGTAAGCACAGACCTTGATGTCAGCCTTTGCAGCCCGAAGGCTGTGGAGAGCTGTTGGTAAGCACAGACCTCAATTTCAGCCTTTGCAGCCCGAAGGCTGAGGAGAGCTGTTGGTAAGCACAGACCTCGATGTCAGCCTTTGCAGCCTGAACGCTGAGGAGAGCTGTTGGTAAGCACAGACCTTGATGTCAGCCTTTGCAGCCTGAAGGCTGTGGAGAGCTGTTGGTAAGCACAGACCTTGATGTCAGCCTTTGCAGCCTGAACGCTGAGGAGAGCTGTTGGTAAGCACAGACCTTGATGTCAGCATTTGCAGCCTTAGGACTTGTGAAAGTGAGGCTGCAGCCACAAAGCTGGACAGCTGTTTAGTTCATGCTGTTTTCCCTGAACAGCAAACCACCAGCCAAATACAGACCTGATCTTGGCTGGCTTTGTTCAGTTCCTTTTCCTGCTGCCATGTTAAAAAACAGTTTTCCCACAAATAACTGAGCACAAAAAGAAAGACCTCATCTTAACTTCCCTCAGACAGGCTCTGTCTGTCAGAGTTTGAATCATGTCTCTTGCAACCAAAATGGTTCTTTCAAGATTATCACAGCCACTCATTAACCCAGCACTGCCAGGTCACCACTAAACAATGGCCTGCAGCACCACATCCACACTGCTCTGAAATCCCTCCAGGGCTGGGGATTCCACCACTGCCTTGAGCAGCCTCTTCCAGGGTTTGACAATTGTTTTGGTGAAGAAATTGTTCCTAATGTCCAACTTAAACCCACCCCTGGCACAACTTGGGTCCCTTCCTCTTACCCTATCACTTGTTACCTGGGAGAAGACACCAACATCACCTGGCTCTAACCTCCTTTCAGGGAGGTGTAGGGAGTGAGAAGGTCTCCTCGCAGCTTCTTCCAGACTAAACACCTCTGGGTGTCTCAGCTGCTCTTCACGACATTGGTGCTCTAGATCCTTCCCCAGCTTTGTTTCCCTTCTCTGGACTCACTCCAGCACCTCAATGTCCTTGGGAGTGAAGAGCCCAACACTGAAGCCGGGGTTCAAGGTGCAGCCTCACCTGTGGGAACAATCCCTGCCCTGTTCCTGCTGGCCACATGGTTGCTGATGCTGTTAGCCTTCTTGGTCACCTAGGCACATGTCAGTGCCTTCAGGAGGGTAAGAGTTTGAGGATTGGAGAGGGAGTTTTACAATACAAGAGTGAGGAGGCTGCTCATGTTTTGAATTCCTGGGGGAGGTGATCATTTCAAGGATGAGATCATTCACCTCAGTGTAGCACTTAGTGGCAGCCTCTCCTGAAGGCAGTGGTTAGCTTTGGTGATCTTTTTTTCTTAACATCAAGCACAGGCATTAACTATCTCATAGACAGACAAATTAATTACTTTTAAAATCCCATCTTCTGTGCAAGGACAGACTTAGGGAGAAGCACAGACTTTTTACATAACCTTAGCTTCCTCCCAGTCTCTGAACAATTAAAAGAGACTTCAGGACCTTGGGGCAACTGCTGAAGGGATCAGGAGCTCAAGTTGTGTTCTCCTCCATCCCTCTGGCATTGGTAATGGATGAAGGACCATGTAGGAAGAGCCAAGAGGTCAATTCATGGCTCTGGGACTGCTGTCATCGACAGGGCTTTGGATTTTATGATCACAGCTCAGTTTACAGGACACCAGAGCTGCAAGCAGCCAGTGGGATGCACCTGTCCCAGAGGGGCAAAAGGATTCTAGGGCAGAAGTTGGCAGGTCTCATTGATAGGGCTTTGAACTAGATTGGAAGGGGTTGTTAATCTGATGGTTGCCTGTGACAAACATTGGGGCAGCTCACCAGAGGCAGGGAGATGGATGCTAGCAAGGCCTGTCCACTCGCCCTGAGGCAAGCCAAGGATGAAGCACTGGGACACCCCAGGGGAATCAAAGGGGTTTCACCCAAGAGGGTGGCATGGCCAGCCCAGCTGAAGTGCACCCCTCAGCAAGTTTGCTGATGACACCAAGCTGTGTGGTGCAGCAGACAGCTGGAGGGAAGGGATCCATCCAGAGGGACCTGGACAGGCTGGAGAGGTGGGCACAGGCCAACCTCAGGAGCTTCAACAAGACCAAGGGCAGGGTCCTGCATCTGGGTGGAGGCAATCCCAGGCACAAATCCAGGCTGGGCAGGGACTGGCTGGGGAGCAGCCCTGAGGAGAGAGCCTTGGGGGTGCTGGGGGAGGAGAAGCTCACCAGGAGCTCTCAGGGTGCACTTGCAGCCCGGAAAGCCAATCAGAGCCTGGGCTGCAGCAGGAGAAGTGTGGCCAGCAGGTCAAGGGAGGGGATTCTCCCCCTCTACTCAGCTCTGGTGAGACCCCACCTGGAGTACTGCCTCCAGTTCTGCAGCCCCTATTTCAAGAGGGATCTGGAGGTGCTGGAAGGTGTCCAGAGCAGGGCCACGAGGATGAGCAGAGGGCTGGAGCACCTCTGCTGTGAGGACAGACTGAAGGAGTTGGGGCTGTTCAGTGTGGAGAAGAGAAGGCTCCGAGGTGACCTCATTGTGGGGCCTTCCAGGATCTGAAGGGGGCTACAAGAAGGCTGGGGAGGGACTGCTCAGGCTCTCAGGTAGTGATAGGACTAGGGGGAATGGAATGAAGCTGGAGGTGGGAAGATTCAGGCTAGATGTGAGGAGGAAGTTCTTCACCGTGAGAGTGATGAGGCCCTGGAATGGGTTGTCCAGGGAGGTGGTTGAGGCCCTGTCCCTGGAGGTGTTTAAGCCCAGGCTGGATGAGGCTCTGGCCAGGCTGATCTAGTGCAGGGTGTCCCTGCCCATGGCAGGGGGGTTGGAACTAGATGATCCTTGTGGTCCCTTCCAACCCTGACTGAAACTATGAAACTAAACTATGAAACTAAGTGCCTCTATGCCAATGCACACAGCTGGGGCAACAAACAGGATGATTTAAGGGCGCTGTGCTGCTGGGAGGCCATGACATAGTGGGCATTACTGAAACCTGGTGGAAGGGTTCCTGTGACTGGAATGTAGGAATAGATGGGTCCAAGCTCTTTAGGAAGGACAGGCAGGGTAGGAGGGGGAGGAGGTGTTGCTCTCTGCATCAGTGACCAGCTGAAATCAGTGAAGCTCCACCTGGGCAAGGATGATGAGAGGGTTGAGACCATATGTTTAAGGAGAAGCCAGGAGAGGGTGATGTTACTGTATGGGTCTGCTACAGGCCACCTGACCGGCAGAACCAAGCAGATGAGGCACTCCACATGCAAATAGAAGTGGCTTCACCTTCACAGGCCCTGGTCCTCATGAGGGATTTCAACCACCCTGACATCTGCTGGAGGGACAACACAGCCAGTACCAGCATTCCAGGATGCTCCTGGAATGCATAGATGACAACTTCCTCCTACAAATGGTAGGGGACCTATGCTGGACCTTGTTCTCACCAATAGGGAAGGGCTGGTCATCAATGTGAGACTCAGGGATAACCTTGGCTGCAGTGACCATGAAGCAATAGAATTTAAGATCCTCAGGGCAACTAGGAGGCCAGTGACAAGTGGGGTCCCTCAGGGATCAGTACTGGGACCAGGCTTGTTCAACATCTTTGTGGGGGCCATGGACAGTGGCACTGAGTGCACCCTCAGCAAGGTTGCTGATGACACCAAGCTGTGTGGTGCAGCAGACAGGCTGGGGGGAAGGGATCCATCCAGAGAGACATGGACAGGCTGGAGAGGTGGGCACAAGCCAACATCATGATGTTCAACAAGACCAAGTGCAAGGTCCTGCAGCTGGGTCAGAGCAATCCCAGGCACAAATACAGGCTGGGCAGGGACTGGCTGGAGAGTAGCTCTGGAGAAAAGGCCTTGGGGGTGCTGGTGGAGGAGAAGCTCAACAGGAGCCAGCAGTGAGCACTTGCAGCCCAGAGAGCCAAGCAGAGCCTGGGCTGCAGCAAGAGAAGCACAGCCAACAGTTCGAGGGAGGGGATTCTCCCCCTCTGCTCCACTCTGCTGAGACCACAGCTGCAGCTCTGTGTCCAGTTCTGGAGCCTCTGTGCCAGGAAGGCTCTGGAGGTGCTGGAAGGTGTCCAGAGAAGGGCCACGAGGATGAGCAGAGGGCTGGAGCTGCTCTGCTATGAGGACAGACTGAGGGAGTTGGGGTTGTGCAGGCTGAGAAGAGAAGGCTCCCAGGAGACCTAATTGTGTGGGCTTCCAGTATCTGCAGGGGGCTACAAGAAAGCTGGGGAGGGACTTTTGAGGGTGTCAGGGAGTGATAGGACTGGGGGGATGGGAAAAAAATAGAAGTGGGTAGATTGAGATTGGATGTTAGGAAGAAGTTTTCCACTATGAGGGTGGTGAGAGCCTGGCACAGGCTGCCCAGGGAGGTGGTGGAAGCCTCATCCCTGGAGGTGTTTGCAGCCAGGCTGGAGGTGGCTGTGAGCAACCTGCTGTGGTGTGAGGTGTCCCTGCCCATGGCAGGGGGGTTGATCCTTGAGCTCCCTTCCAACCCTGACAATTCTATGATTCTATGAACTGATCACTGGGCCTGGAGGGCAGCCCTGCCATGACCCCCAGCCCTGCCATGACCCCCAGCCCTGCCATAACCCCCAACCCTGCCATGACCCCCAGCCCTGCTGCCTCCTGACCAGGCTCTGCCACACCTGGCCTGGGCCCTCCCACAGCCTGCAGGGCAGCAGCAGAGAGGCCCAGCCCAGCACCTCCACAGCTGCCCTTGCTGGAGGTGCTGGCAGCCCTCACCCTGCTCCCATTCCACCCCCAGGCAGCCAAAGCAGCCCCAGCAGGAGGCCCAGGAGGCTGGGACAAGCCCATCCATGTTCCAGCAGGGCTGTGGGGGGCCACAGGCACCCCTGGAGAGAAGGGCAAGCAGTCCAGGGGCTCTGCCCCAGCCAAGAGGAAGCCACCCTGCTGGCAGCAGCAGCAGAGAGTCCCAGGTGCTGCCCAAGGTGCCATGGTGCCTGGCCCTGTGGTCCTGCGGGGGCTCTGGTCCAGATTCCAGTGCTGTGGGGCTTGGCACAAAGCACCCAAAGGGCCTCTCTGTGCTGAGCTGAGCACCACTGAGACACCTCTGCTGCTCCTGCTGCAGCCTGAAGAGAAGGGAGCTGACTGTGACCCTCATCCCCTGAGGGTACACCAGCCTGAATGTGCAAACCCAGTAGGTGCCAGCTCTGGTCAGCACTGTGTTGGTGTCATGCAGGGCACGTTTCTGAGCAGGCAGCCCTCTCTGCCCCCAGAACACACCCCCAGGATCAGCACACCTGCTGGGGGCTTCAGTTCCTGGTGCATGGGATAAAGATGAAGCAGGTGGCTGTGGAGATGAGGAATATGGAAGAGAGGAGGATGAGACTGAGGACTATGAAGATCAGTTTGAAAGAGCTAAGGAAGTTGAGGCTGAGGAGGGTGAAAACTGGGAGGATGACTGTGAGCCTCTCCCCACTGTGGTGCCACCACATGAACACAGAATCATTAAGTCCCAGCTTGGTCACCTCTGTGTTTGGGGACATTCAGGGCAGCATGACAGCCCTTGGGTGAAGGCTCACGGGCTGCACTCCTACCATGACCTGTGTCAGAGGTAGCTTGGAGCTGAGGCCTGTAGGACTATAGCCATGTCTGGACTGGTTCCTGATGGCTGAGCAGGCTGCCGGGGTGTGCAGTGACCATAGCTCCCAAGTGCCCAAGTGGTGACTGTCACCTGTGCTCCTCTGTGCCCCCTGGACACAGCCCCAGGATCAGCACACCTGCTGGGTGCATCAGTTTGTGAGGAATGGGATGAAGGTGAAGCAGGTGGCTGTGAAGATGAGGAACATGGAAGAGAGGAGGATGAGACTGAGGAATGTGAAGAGAAGTTGAAAGAGTTAAGGAAGTTGAGGCTGAGGAGGGTGAAAACTGGGAGGATGACTGTGAGCCTCTCCCTGCTGTGGTGCCCCCATCTGAACACAGAGAACCAGAAAGTGCCAGCTCTGGTCAGCACTGTGTTTGGTGTCATGCAGGGCACGTTTCTGAGCCGGCAGCCCTCTCTGCCCACAGAACACATCCCCAGGATCAGCACACCTGCTGGGTGGATCAGTTTGTGCTGAACGGCATGAAGATGAAGCAGGTGGCTGTGAAGAAGAGGAATATGGAAGAGGATGAGGAATGTGGAAGAGGATGAGGAATAAGGAAGTGAAGAGGATGAGGAATATGGAAGTGAAGAGGATGAGGAATAAGGAAGTGAAGAGGATGAGGAATAAGGAAGTGAAGAGGATGAGGAATAAGGAAGTGAAGAGGAAGAGGAATATGGAAGTGAAGAGGATGAGGAACATGGAAGAGAAGAGGATGAGGAATATGGAAGTGAAGAGGACGAGGAATATGGAAGAGGATGAGAACTATGAAGAGAAGTTTGAAAGAGTTAAGGAAGTTGAGGCTGAGGAGGGTGAAAACTGGGAGGAT
Organism: Colaptes auratus; assembly: GCA_015227895.2. NCBI lineage: Eukaryota > Metazoa > Chordata > Aves > Piciformes > Picidae > Colaptes > Colaptes auratus. The sequence goes on from CM026897.1 coordinate 92,582,971, forward strand.
GACTGTGAGCCTCTCCCTGCTGTGGTGCCCCCATCTGAACACACAAAAGCACTAAGTCCCAGCTTGGTCACCTCTGTATTTGGTGTCATTCACAGGGACATGTTTCTGACCAGACAGCCCCTGGAAGAAGTTTCCCAGGGCTGGAGTTCTGCCATGACCTTTGCTTCAGCAAAGCCACTGACAGCAGGGCAATCTGTTAGCCATCAGTCTCCTGGGAGTCTGACAGGGAGTGGGAATTCATCACAGCCTCAGGGCAAAGATGGCTTTGTGCCTTGGAGTGATGCTGGGGTTAGAGGGAGCAGCTTTGCCCGTGGCACCTCTGCAGGCTTCCTGTCATCAGTGCAGGGGGCGGTGGTCCCACGCAGGTGACAGCCTGGCAGGAGACCCGGCACAAACCCTCCCCTGGAGGCTCCTGTCCCTCCCCAGCCACCCCCTGAGCAGCTGAGGGAAGAGCTTAGACTGCAGCCTGAGCTTTTCCATGGCAGCACTGTGGTGAGAAGAGCCCTGCACAGCTCTGCCCTGCCAAGAGAAGGAAGGTGTGGGAGGGCCTGGGGCAGAGCTCCTGCTGGCTGCTCCCTAAGGCCTGAAATCCTGAGGAGAGGCCAGCAAAGGGAGATGCTCCCTGCTTCTGTCACTGGTGGCCCGACTGCCAGAGTCTTTTGGTTAGCCATGCAAACTCCTGAGCATGGAGGAAGAGGGCTGTGGGGCCCTGGGCAGATGCCTTTCTGTCCCCAGCAGTAAGGCAAAGTCCCTGTGTCGGCCCTGGCGCAGACAAGCAGTGAGAGCTGCAGTGACAGCAGCCAGGAAGGTCTGGAGAAGCAGCCTCCCATGGTGCCCCTCCAGTCTGGGACAGGCCCAGCAGACACCGAGAGCGTAAGAGGCCTGCAGGTGGCAGACTGGATCTTCCCCAGGGTCTGCACTCCAAGTGCCCCCTCGGGGGCACCTCTGCAAGCCTCCTTCCTGACCCTAACCCGTTTCTCCTCACAGCTCTCCTTCTGGGCATCCTACAGCCAGAGGTGCAGGCGGCAGCGGAGAGAGGAGGCCCCCCGGACCAACTCAGTGTGTGCTGGGGGCTCCTGCCCGAGGCAGCGGTGCGCTGTGTGCGCCTCAGCGGGACCCCTGCCCAAGGTTCCTCCTCAGCTGAGTGCCAGGAGCCGCTCACAGCTCCCCACACAAGCTGAGAGCGTCCTTGGAGGCGGCCAGAGAGCACTCTGGGGATTGCTGCTGCTGCCCCTGAGGGCAGCTGTGCCTGGGCTGGGCTGGCCTGAGCCTCCTGCTGCAGCTAAGGGAAAGCAGAGATGGTTTCTGCTTGAGCACAGGGCTGGGACCTGCTCTGCTGCACCTTTAAGGAAGCCTCTCTGGCTCTGTGTCTTGCAGGGAGCACTGTGAGCACAGGACAGCCTGAGAATAAATAGGCAGAAGCTGAGAAGCTTGGCCAAGGGCAAGGGCAAGCACAGCTACTTCTACAAGGCATTTGGAAATGCCAGAGGAGACCTGGAGCTGTGCCAGGCTCTCCAGGGCTGGGTGTCAGGTGAAGACAGCAGAGTCCCAATGAAGGGGGGGGTGAGGCAGAGGAGTGCTGTCACCTTGAGCACAGGGCCATTGCCCTCACCACCTCTGGGCAGTCCTGGGGCTGAGCTTGTGCCAAGGGGCCTCTCAACTAGTGGTGCCCAGAGAGGGGGCTGATCTCTGGCCTCAAGGGGTATCTGAGCTGATCTCCTCCAGCTCTCAGCAGAGCCTGAGGACTGCAGGCCCTCCTCGCAGAGCAGTGAGTGTGCTGCCACAGGCAGCTGATGCCTGTGCTGCTGCAGGTCAGCTCTGAGTGCAGGGGAGAGATCCCCTGGTACACAAGGCAGAGAGGATGAGCTGGGAGAGCCAGATTGCTGGGGCAGGCTTTTTCTTCCTGGCTGAGCAGTGGATGAGCAGAGGAAGCACTGCAGGCAGCAGAGCTCTCCTGTCTGGGCTGCCTTTCACCCCCAGGCACTAAGCCCTTCTCCTTTCCCTGCTGCTGCTGCTGCTGCTGTGTTTCCAGGAGCTATGGAGCTGTTCCTCGTGCTGTTGAAATGGCCACAGGAGGAGAGGTGAGTGCCAGGAGTGCCAGCAGCTTCCCCAGCTCCTCAGTGCCTTCCCCTGGGCTGCAAACTGGGGATGGGGCTTGCAGGTCAGCCCTAGCCCTTGCCTCTGAGCAGTGCCAGCCGGCCAAATGCATCAGCTGCTCTCTTCAGCTGCTCAGTGACAGCTCCTCCAGGGCAAGGGGGTTTCTTTGCTGCAGGAGCTCCCCATGGTACAGGTCTGACAAGGCCAAATGTCCATGGCCTTGTGTCCTGGAAGTAGCACCCAAGGCAGCAGAGAAACGGGAGGCTGTCATGCAAGGGACTGAGCTCTGGAGCCTCAGAAGAAGAGAGCTGGGCACAGCCCGGCTCTGGCCCTGCACAGCCACTCTCTGCCTGTCCATCCTGAGCCTGCTGAAGCTGCTGGATCTCCACACCCCTGCAGGTGGCCATCAAGCACATCCATGCCAGCCAAGAGGATGAGGAGGATGTGGTGAATGAAATCCTGGTACTGTGGGACCACAAGCCAAAGGGACTCACTGGCCGAGAAGTGACCTCTGCAGTACTGCTCTACTCGGCCACTGTTTTCTTTCCAGCTGCCTGGTGGGCGCTGAGCTCTGGCTGCTCCTGCAATGCCTGGCTGGAGGCTCCCTGGCTGATGTGGCTGAGGCACCACGGAGGGAGGAAGGGCAGGCAGCAGCTGCCTGCAGGGAGCTAAGGGCTGCCACCTGTGCTGCCAGAGATTGGCACTGGAGGGCTCTTCTCCACAGGGGCTAAGGAGAGGAGAGATGGCATCTGCAGAGGCTTGGGTTTCTCTGGAGCTTCCCCAGCATGGAGAGGAGAGGACATTTTCAGGGAAGTGCCTGCCAGGAGCCCTGCCCTTCTTCAGCTCTGGCTGTCTCCTCCTCTCTACTCTCTTGGTCCCTCTCTTTGCTACCTTAGGTTTGCTCTTCTCACCTTGCTGCTTTCAGCCTTTCCCTGCAGCGTGCCAGTGCTGCATTCCTTGCCTGCCAAAGCAACCATGCTGGGGGCAGAATGGGACAGGGCTGCAAAGCAAAGCTGAGCCTTCAGCATGGCAGGATATGGGCAGCCTGGCAGCCAGCCTGGGCTGCTAGCTTCTGACAAAGCACTCCCAGGCTCTGTCAGGGCTGCTGTGGAGCCTGCCCAGCAAATCTTGGTCCTGCAACCTCCCACCTGCAGGTGAGCCACTTCCACTGAAGGAAGGAAGGGAAGAAGGGAGGGAGGAAGGAAGGGAAGAAGGCAGGGAGGAAGAAAGGGAGGAAGGGAGGGAGGAAGGAAGGGAGGAAGGAAGGGAGGGGAGGAAGGAAGGAAGGAAGGAAGGAAGGAAGGAAGGAAGGAAGGAAGGAAGGAAGGAAGGAAGGAAGGAAGGAAGGAAGGAAGAAAGGGAGGAAGGAAGAAAGGAAAGAAGGAAAGAAGGAAGGAAGGAAGGAAGGCAGTGCCCTTTCTGCTTTGGCCAGCCAGAGTGTGCCTGAGGGCAGGAGGCAGCACATGCAGTGCAGCCCAGACACTCTGCCTGTGCTCTCAGGGGACAGTCTGCAAGCAGGCACATTTCTCTTCCAGAAGCTGCTAGGCCTTCCTCTGGAAGGTCACTGCTCTGCTAGCATTGCAGCAGCAAGCTGTGCCTCTGGAGAGCACAAGACTCTGGCATTGCTCACAATCCATCCCAAGATGAACTCCTTCAGAGGCCTTTGCTTGCTCCAGGGGTGAATTCAGGTCATGAATTTCTAGCCTGCTGTTTCTTTCTTATCCCTCAGTGTCTGCAAGGCTTGGACTGCCTTCCTTGCAATGGGATCATCCCCAGGGACATCAAAGGCTGTAACATCCTGCTTGGGATGGATGGGTCTGTCAAAGTGGGCAGGTAGCCTTGGTCAGGGTCAGCCTTCGCAGCACGTGGTGGTGTGGGGCTGCTTCTGCCTGACTGCCAGGGACCCAGAAGGGAGGGCTGTGGCAGTGCCTGGAGCCCTGCTGCAAGCTGAGAGTGCAGATCCTGCAGGCAGAGAAGGACAGGAAGGGAAAGGTGTGGAGAGTGGCTGTGGCCTGGGCAGCTGCTGCCACAGAGAGGAGAAAAGTTGAGGTGAATAAAGGCCACTGCGTGGAACTTCAGGGCTTTGTGAAGTGGCCAGCAGAGGAGCAGGGCCTTGGCTCCTGCACTGAGCAGCAGTGCCTGGCTGCTTCTGCAGGCAGAGGCAAGCAGATGATCTCAGCCCAGGATGCAGAGGGTGCTGCTTTGGCTTGCTGCCCCCATCCCAGCTGGCTGTACCAAGACCTGGTTCTGTGCTCAGCTGAGTCTGGCGTCTGCGCTCTGCTCACCCCCCAGCAGAACAAGAGGATCGCCTGTGCTGGAACTCCCCACTGGATGGCTCCAGAAACATGGCAGGAAGAGCCCTACGGCCCCCAAGTGGACATCTGGTGCTTTGGCCTCACAGCAGTGGAGATAGATGCCCCAGGAGAAGCTCCCTACCCTGCTAAAGGACAGCAGGGGAAGAGGCACAGCAGCAGATTCCATTGTCCTCCCGACTGCTGCCTTCTCTTGTCCGCCAGGAGACAAACTCTCAGCCACCTCAGCCTGAGCTGGGCTGCTCCTGCTCCCACAAAGGCCACTGCAGCCCAGGGAAGGAAGCAATGGGTGAAGTCTTATGCTCCCTTCTTGTCTAGGTGGGCGATGTGATTGCTGCCAATGGGAGAGCCAAGCTGCAGAGCCCTGCTGAGCTCTCTGCTGTCCTGCTCGAGTTCCTGCAGTGCTGCCTGGAGGTGGATGTGGACAGGAGATGGTCTGCCAAGGGCCTTCTGCAGGAAAAATGCAAAGCAGCTGCACTATGGAAGGGTTTCCTCATCAGCTACACTTGAGGGCATCACTGGACCTTCAGGTGCCATGATGCCAGGCAGAGCCTGCTGCCACTGCAAGCCAGAGCTGAGCCCATTAGCACTCCATCATGTGTCTCCCTGCACCTCAGGGTCCTCCAGGACAGCCCTGGGCCTGGACACTGCTGGCATAAACATTTCCTCGAGCCTTTTGGGTTCCCTGAGCAATGGCCAATGCCCCTCAGCCTTTGTGACAACTAAAGCAGCCCATGGCTGTGGGAAACAGGAGCTGAGGAAGGGTTTTGAGTTTCCTGGAAAGAACAAGGCCCTGGCACAGGAGCAGCAGCATCCCCAGAGGAGAGGCAGGACCACAATCCCAGCCAGAAATGGATTGATAGGACCATGGCCATGCTTGCCTGTGATAGCAAGGGGCTGGACACAGAGACGCAGGGGCAGGTGGTGCCCTCAGTCCTCTTTGTGCTTATGGCTGGGAACCAGAGGAGCACTGCTTGAGCCTGGGGGTCACTGGGTTCATTTGTCTATTCTTCTGGACAGCATCCATTTGTGACATCAGCAGGGCCAGTCTCCAGCCTCATCCCACTGATCACTGCAGCAAAGGAAGCCAGGAACAGCATCCACTAGTGCCTGAGGGCAGGTTCTGATGAGACAGCTTGGAGCAGGACTAAGAAGGAGAACTCTGCACATCCTTAGCTCCGGTGCTGCAAGACAGATGGACATTTCAGCAAAGCAGTGCTCACAGTCCTGGTGGTGCAAAGGAGAGCAGCTCAGGCTCCAGCCATGAAATAGGATCATTTGTGTTCTACCTGCTGATAAAGGCCTTAGGTTAGGCACATGAATTTGTATTAGACTGGGTATAAGGAGAGCTATGAGGTATATGTATTAGGTTAGGTATTAGTAGATAAATATGGATAGAGAATATGATAGCAAAAATCATTGAGGGATCTGACTCTGTAGCTGACTCTGACCTTGCAGACGTCTGGCAAACTATTTTAACTGTTTTATAATGAGAAGCAGTAGGCCTGGGACAGTAGCTCATCATCAGGATGTAGGCCTGGGACAGTAGCTCATCATCAGCTACCATCTAGAGGAAAGTGTCTACTCAAGGATAGAGGCTATTGCACCTGGCAAGAAGACAATGGAAGGAGAAGCAGCCAGAGCCGTTCAGAGGCACAAGGTGAAAAGCAGAGTGGTGAGGAAGACTTCTTACTTCAACCTGAGACCCTGCCCATGACCACCAGAGGGCTTTGCACAAGCGCAGAAGGAAGGCATTTTGGGGGTGGACTATGGGAATGGGTTCTTAGAACTAATTCTCTTAACCCCAGCATTTGTGGAGTCCTCCTGGCTGTGTATGATTTGACAGCAGATAAATCCCTTACTGACACTGCTGGGTGTGAAGCTCTGGGGAGACTTCAATCCCCCTGCGCCCGGTGCCGCAGAGAAATCCTCCCTGCTGTTGAACGCTCTGCGAGTTGCAGAGGTGGTTTCTGCAGGTCACTGCCTGCTGGTTCCTTCCTTGACTCTGAAGATGAAGCAGGGCTTAGGACAGGCAGGTGGTGACCAGAAATGCTTTGCTACCTCGAGCCCTTCCAGGGCAAAGCCCATTCAGGGGGAAGGATCCCTTCCTTCCCAGCCTGTGAGCAAGCTGCACATTCCCTTGCCCGTTGTGAGGTGCTTCTCCAAGTGCCTTCTGTGGTTTGTTCCTGGTCCAGTTTGGAACTGCAAAAGGGTCTCCTTCAGGCATAAGCTCCAGGCTGTGCAGTGCAGCCTGTGGCACACAGCTCACTGCCTGGTGTTTGCCCCGTCCTGGGACTCTGAGCTGAGCAAGAGAGGGAAAGTGCATTTGCCAGCCCAGCTGAGTGGAGTGGGGCAGACAGAAGAGGCTGCTGAGGTGCAGGCTCCCAGCTGTGAAGGTCCAGGGCTCTGAGGCCGTTTCTTCAGGTGCCTGGAACAGCCTAAGGCCACGCAGCAGCTCTGTGTGGCCAGGGTGTGCCTCGCATCCATGAAGGCCCCAAGAGGCAACAAAGCCTTTGGGCTCACGCTGCAGGACTGCAGGGGGTGGAAGCCTGTCCTCGAAGTGGACAACTCCCTTCTGCTTATCTGTGAAGGCCACAGAATCAGAGACTGTTTTGAGCTAGAAGAAATCTCCAAAGCTCAGTCCAAGCCCCTGCAGTGAGCAGGGAGGTCTGCAGCTGGAGCAGGTTGCTGAGGGCCCCTGCCAAGCTGACCTTGAATGTAGCCAGGAACGGGGCTGCTACCACCGCCCTGGCAGTTTGTTTCAGTGTTTCACCACTCTCCCCCTGTCTGGTTTGAAGCTGCCCCCACCTGGTTTCAAACCACCACCTCTTGCCCTGTCGCCGCAGGCCCTACTACAAAGTCTCTCCCCAGCTCTTTAAGAAGAGAAAGGCTGCAGGAAGGTCCTCCCAGAACTCCTTCTTGTCCAGGCTGCAACCTTGTGAGCCTTTCTTCACAGGAGAGGTGTTTTGCCCCCCGATCACTCTCATGGAGCCCCTTCTGAACACACTACAACAGCTTCACATGTCACCAGCATGCAGCAAAGGGGCAGAATCAGCTCTCTCCACCCACTGGCCACCCTCCCTCCTTTCAAGGCAGCCCAGAACATGGTTGGTTTTCTGGGCTGTTGGTGCACACTGTGGACTCAATTTCTTGGCCAGCACAAGGACTGGGAAGCTGCCCCATGAGGAAAGCCAGCAAAAATTGGGTTTGTTCAGGGCTGAGAAAAGATCTCATCAGCATGTTGCAGCAGTAAAAGATCTCATCAGCATGTTGCTGTAGTGAAAAATCTCATCAGCATGTTGCTGTAGTACAAGATCTCATCAGCATGTTGCAGCAGCAAAAAGGTGGCTACAGAGAAGAAATGAAGGCTCTCTCTTTACAAGCAGTCCCCTGGAAAAGATGAGGGGCAATGGGTGCAGGTTACTCCTAGGCAGATTGCTGCTGGGCACCAGAGGACAGCTTTTCACCATGAAAATAGTTAGCCACTTGGAACCGTCTCCTCAGGGAAGTGGTGGAGTCTCCAGGATGAGACACTTGGGACAGGAGACTGGGACATCTTGACTAGGCCATGCTTTTGCCAGGAAATGTTGTCCCAGATGATCCTTCAGGTCCCTGCTGACCTGGGATTCTATGATTCTATGTCTTGTGGAACATCCACACAGAGACTCTTCAGTAATGTTCAGAGAATCGCAGAATGGATTGGAAATGATCTTAAAGCTCATCTAGTTCCAGCCCCCCTGCCATGGGCAGGGACACCTCCCACCAGCCCAGGCTGCTCATGGCCTCATCCAGCCTGGCCTTGAACAGCTCCAGGGAGGAGACATCCACAGCCTCCCTGGGCAGCCTGTGACAGGGTCTCACCACCCTCACTGGAAAGAATTTCTTTTTAATCCCCAGTGTAGGTCTGCCCTCCTCAAGCTTCAATCCATTCCCTCTCATCCTGGCACTCCCAGCCCCTGTCAGAAGTCCCTCCCCAGCTCTCCTGGAGCCCCCTCCAGGTACTGGAAGGCCTCAATCAGGTCTCCCTGGAGCCTTTTCCAGGCTGCACAGCCCCAACTCTTGCAGCCTGTCCCCATAGGGGAGGTGCTGATCATCTTCATGGCCTTCCTCTGGACCCACTGGGGTTGACAGCCTGCTGAAGACAAACCAGTTCTTGGGAACTGGATTGGTTCAGCCTGAAGAAAAGGAGGCTGAGGGGAGACCTTCTTGCTCTCTGCAACTCCCTTAGAGGAGGGGGGAGCCACAGGGGTGTTGGTTCCTTCTCCCAAAGGGCAAAGGGACAGAAGGAGAGAAAATGGCCTGGAGTTGTATCAGGGAAAGTTTAGGTTGAAAACTAGGAATAATTTCTTCCCTGCAAAGGGTTTTAAGTATCACAGTATCACAGTATTGCTAAGGGTTGTCAAGCCCTGGAACAGGCTGTCCAGGGCAGTGGTGGAATCAGCCTGCCTGGGAGTTTGCAAAACCTGTGTAGATGTGGTGCTGAAGGACATAGTCTAGAGGTGGACAGGGCAGTGTTGGGCTAATGGTTGGACACAATGAACTTGGAGGTCATTTGTGATTCTATGATTCCAAGAGAGGGGAGATTCAGACTGGATGTAAGGAGGAAATTGTTCACAGTGGGGGAGGAGAGAAACAGAATTGTGTTGCTTGGAGAGGTGAGAGATGCCCATTCCTGCACACATCCCAGGTCAAGTTGTTCGGGGCTTTGAGCAACCTGACCTAGTTGAAGATGTCCTTGTTCCCTGCAGGGGGGGTGGACTGGATGATCTTGAGTGGGTGCTGGAGGGATGGGACAAGGGGCAGTGGTCACAAACTGGAGCCCAGGAGGTTCCACCTCAACAAGAGGAAAAACTTTCTCCTAGGATCAGCGGGCAGGCAGCAACG
>CM026897.1:92592273-92673660 GCA_015227895.2 Colaptes auratus
TCTGCTTTTCTGACTGAGTTAGCTGTGGTTTCTTTGTGTGTGTGGGAGGGAACTTTCTCACCCTACCACATGGGTCTGTGACATGAAGGTGACTATAGCATGGGTATGTTTCTGTCCCAGTATGGTTGGTAGAAACCTGCCCCACTCTGACTCCTGAGGCCACACCATGATCACCTCCCTGCCCTTTAAACGTTGTGTGCCTGTGGCTTGATCCTCGTTTCCTCTTTGCTCTCTTCTCCCCTGCCAACAGCAGCAGCATCTCAAGTCCTTTTCTTCTGACAGCTTCTGCAGCCAGCAGGGAATGAGAACAGTTCCCTTCCCCACCTTACCTCCCCAGTCACCTTACTGGGACAACAAATAGGGCTAAACTGGGATGCCAACCGTCAGCAGCTGTAGACTTCAGCCAGCAGCATATGCATCAAAGAGGTGAGATAAGAAGCAAAGCTTCTGTGAAGAGGAGCTTTTCTGTTTGGTTAGCAGACCAAGGCTGTCCTGGGCTCTTATCATTGCTCAGCCTGGGCTGCTGCTGTGTGGAAGCCACAGGCTGCCTTGTTGTTGTGGTTAAGGACTGGAATTTCATGGTGTGGAGAGGGCCAGGATGAAAAAGAGGATGAAGGACTGAGGGCTCTCAGACATCACATCTCCCTGTTGAGGTCTGTTTGTAGGTCCTTTCCCTCGAAGGAACAGAGTCTGAGTGAGCCTGATTACACTTAGAATCTAAACTATACTTATCTAACCAATATAGACTTATTTTCCATGCTCACTCAAGTTCCATGGGTGCTGGAGTGCTGTTTGCTGCCAGCCCTCCTTCCTGTTTGTGATGGATCTGCTGGTGAGCAGAGGTGAGAGAGGATTCTGGGGGAAAGGGAGGATCTCCATACCAGCAGGTGAGTCAGAGCCAGGAAAGCCATCATTAAAAGATGTGTGTGGTCTAACAGAAGATGCAAGAAGATAAGTGCAGAGGATGTGGTCTCCCAGGAGCAGGAGATGTAAGGAACTGGGCTGCTGGTGTGGGTAGGTTTGTGGTGAGAGCCTGCCTGGTTGGCTCTGTGCTCTTCCCCACCAGACCCTGGAGAAACCCAAGGTCAGGCGAGGAAGCTGCCACCACCCTGAAAGAGATGAGGCACATGAGTATAACACCCTGAAACACTTCTCACTTTCCCAAGGAGGAAGAGTTTTCTCCTAGGGCTTTGTCCTGAGGGCCAGAAACAGATGTTCAAAGAGTCACACTCAGTCCTTGCTAACCCAGGGCTGCTGGCAGCTCTACAAACAGTGTGGTGATTTACACCTGGTATAAGTTGACTCACAAAGTACTTTAGCAACAGGGTAAGTAGAGCTGTGCCCTTTTCAGAGGAGGAAAGCTGAAGCTGAGAACTGAAGGCTTTCATCTATCATCACCAGTGGCAGAGACTAGGTCATCCAAACCGAAGCCCATTGAGTCATGCTGCCTTCCACTGCTCTCTAGCCAAGGGCTGAGCTACCAGTTCAGGGTACTCTGGCTCTGTAAGAGCCAGCCCATGCAGTGCAGCCACCACAGCTCAGTGTCATGCCCAGCCTGCTCTCTTCAGCCTTGTTTCTAATGAAAAGTGTACCCAGGACCAGAGCTCTGGCTCTCCAGCTTGCTTAAAATATGGCTTTCCTCCAAAGCCTCTTAGCTTTACTCTGATTCTTGTTACTGCTTCATTACTGGATCAGCAATACTGTGGCCAGCAGGACCAGTGCAGGGATTGTTCCCCTGTACTCAGCACTGGCGAGGCCACACTTTTGAGTCCTTGGTTGAGTTTTGGGACCCTCACTCCAGGAAGGACATTGAAGTGCTGGAGGTGAGTCCAGAGAAGGGCGACAAAGCTGGTGAGGGGTCTGGAGCACAGAGCTGGTAAGCAGCAGCTGAGGGACCTGGGATGGTTCAGCCTGGAGAAAAGGAGGCTGAGAGGGTATCTTCTGACTCACTACAACCCCCTGAAAGAAGGCTGGAGCCAGGTGGGGGGCAGTCTCTTCTCTCTCTTGTAACAAAGGATAGGATGAAAAAATATGGCCTCAAGTTGCACCAGGAGAAGTTTAGGGTGGCCTTTAGGAAAAAAAACATGTTCACTGAAAAGGTTCTCAGGCATGCTAGCTGGGGAGGTGGTCAAATCCCCATCCCTGGAGGCGTTTAAAAGATACAGAGATGTGGTGCTGAGGGACATCATCTAGCACCAGGCTTGGCTGAGTTACTCTGGTTGGACTCCCTGGTCTTAAAAGTCTTTTCCAACCAGAACAATTCTATGATTCTAAAAGTCAGTGGTGTCAATGAAATTGCCTGTATGGGACAGAGTACCTAGTGTCCTGGTTTCATTGCAATAGAATCCTAGGACATCCATGGTCTGCAGGCCCTTAGCAGACTGCAGTTGGCCAGAGCAGCTGACCTGAGATGGCTCCCAGGTGGATGCCAGACCATAAATGTCACACTCAGTATAAAGGGTGAAGTTTGCTCAAGACAGGAGGGCTTCCTGCTTGGGCTTCTTCTCTTGCTCCTCTTCCTTCTCCTGCTTCTCTTCATCTCAGGAGGGGCTTGATTACCAATCTGCTCCCAAGGACTGTTTGTTGTGACTGCTGAGTAAAACTTTGTTTGCTTTATATTGACATTGGCAGTGGTCTGGCTGTTTTGTTGTATCTGATTTAATTTCATTTACCCTACAGGTCATGTCTCCTTGCCCCAGCCCCCCTTCTCTGCTGGGGAGGGGGTCACTGGGTGATAGATCAGCTGCTGTAGTGTAGCTCCAGATGTGGGCTAAGTGTAGACACCCAGTCATAGAATCACAGACTGGTTTGGGTGGGAAGGGGACATTAAAGCTCATCTAGTTCAACCCCCATGCACTCAGCAGGGACATCTGCAACTAGAGCAGGTTGCTCAGAGCCCCAAATAACCTCATCTGGAATGTTGCCAGGGATGGGACATCTCCCACCTCTCTGGGGAACCTGGGACAGGCTCTCACCACCCTCAGTGTCAAATATTTCTTCCTTCCCTCCAGTCTGAATCCTTCACTTTTAGTTTCAAGTCATCACCCCTTGGCCTGTCACACTAGGCCCTAAGAATAAGTCTGTCCCCAGCTTCCTTCTAGGCTCTTTTAAGGACTGAAAGCCTGTCAGAAGGTCTCTCCAGAGAATCAAACTTGTGCTTTGATGGCATCTTCTCTTCAGCACCCTGTATTTTCCACACCCCTTACCCTCATGCTGGTGAAATTACCATTCCCCTTCTCCCAGCCCACTGTTGAGCAGTTCCCTCTCACTGCACCCCTCCAAGCTGCATCACAATCCTCTGATGCCATTAAAATCCACAATCAGGGATTATGGAAAAAATCCCATTTGCAACCAGAGGAAGAGAGAGAGAGATTCCTGAGTTATGGATTATTTCCTGGCCAGCTGTGCCTCTGCCAAACGTGCTTGTCAATGGTTAATGTGAGTTCATCCTCCAGCAGACCTGGAGTTATTGATGTCCCTGTCAGAGCTGCTTTCTGTCACCCTGCAGAGACATCTGACAGGAGCTGCCTTGCCTGGTGTGGAAGGACATCTTTCATCACCTATCACCACTCCTTGTGATGCCTCTGCCAGCTCTTCAGCAGCCTGACCTTTGCAAATGCCCCGGTGTCTCCTCGTGGCTAGAACAGTGACAATCCTTTAAACTGGTGATATCTCCTTACCTTGTTAATAGTATTTTGCATTTCTAAGGCCTCTTTAATACAGAGATGTAGCTATGAATTAAATCAGGGGAGGAAAAGTCATACATTATGGCCAGGTGGCCTCATTATTCACCTGAGTTATGTGAAATATGAGAAATTAGGGGTATTATGTTAAGTGATATGGGAGGTTGAGGTGAACATCCAGATGTTCTCATCTGTGTCATGGAAAGTGGCATCAGAGCTGGATTTCACCCCATCTACAGTGAAGAGTCTTCATGGATTCAGCTCCCCAGGAGCCTGGACCCATCTCATCTCAGACCTCCGCTGAATACCAGTGAATTTAGCTTTGACTTGAACACAGCCTTGGCACTGCTGGCTGTGCTGGATACAAATTCCCTTCTAAAAATAGCTGAGAACTGGGGAAAGGTTCCTGCACATGGCATTTCAAAACTAGCTTCTCCTCTTGCCACAGCAAACTGTTGCTTCACCCAAGGGTTCCCTGCTCTGAAATTAAATATATATATACACACACACACATATATATATATATATATATATATGAGAGAGTCTGGAGAGCTTTGTGCTATCTCTTTTGCCATGAATGTCCTGCCACCTGGCCACATTCACGTCACATCACCTCAATTTCTCTCTAGCTTTGCAGCCAAGGTATCTCAGCCCATAAGATTAAAACACTGGAACATGCTCTCCAGGGAGGTGGATGAATCCAAATCCCTGGAGGTGTTAAAAAGACAGAGAAACGTGGTGCTAAAGGACATGGTTTAGCACTAGCCTTGGTAGAGTTAGACTATGGTTGGACTGGGTGGTCTTCAAGATCTTTCCCAACCAATATGATTGTATGATTTGGGTGGAGGAGGAATTGTTGGAGCCTTACATCCAACACTGGTAGCCCCCCAGGCATGGATAAACATCTCTGTGCCTGGGGAAGGAAGGCAGAGCTGCACACTTAAGCTCTGCTGGGACAAGAATAAAGACCTTGTCTGTCTCCAGTCCTTGCTTCTACAGAAGGTCTATTATCTGGGGTTTTAAAGGAGGTCTATTTGCTTTCAACTCAACTGCAACCCGTGCAGAATAATAATCTCTTTGACTCTGGCAGGAAGATTGTTGACCCAACTGTTTTAAGGGTTTCTTTTCCTGCAGATGTCTCTGATGGAGCATCTAAGCATTTGATGACCACAGTGGCATTTTGCAGGTACCTTCTTAAGTTAGGAGGAGAGGAAATGGCCTCAGGTTGCACCAGGGGAGGTTTAGATTGGACATTAGAAGAAATTTGTTCACTGGAAGGGGTCTCAAACACTAGAACAGGCTGCCCGGGGACATGGTTGAGTCCCTCATCCCTGGAATGGTTTCAAAGATGTGGTGCTGAGGGGCACAGTTTAGCCCCAGACTTGGTAGAGTTAAAGAATGATTGGACTTGGTGGCCTTCAAGGTCTTTTCCAACCAAAATGATTCTATAATTGTATTATTTTGGCTGAGGGCATCATTGTGTCTCCATCCTGGGAGACATCCCCATCATCTCACCTATGCCAGAAGGACTTGGGGAAGAAGAAAGGGATTCCCTTCCTCTTTAGTTTATTTTGTCAGTAGCTATCTGTATGTGTAATTGAGCTTTCCACACGGGGGATGTTACCATTTGAGCAGAACACAGCACATTGAATTTTGCCTTCAGCTACACTCTGTGAAGCCAAGATTTGCTCCAAGCTAGAGAAGGAGCGTCAAGCTACCTGCACAAGCAAAGCACTCTGTAAATATTCTAGGTCCACCCTCTGATGCAGCAGGTTCCCATCCCTGCTAAAGCTGCTTTGAAGGGTATTGCCAGGGCGAGGGCAGAGTTTGGCACAGCATCGTTGTGGTGGCAGTTTGTGCTCTCAGATATCCTCATGTCCCCGGCTGCTCTTTCCATCTCTCGCTGTTTTCCTGGGATGAAAAATCCTGAGGCTGGAGCATTTCCCACTGGCAGAGATCCACCAGTTCCCACTGAATCAGAGAGCTGAGGGAGGCTCTTGACGTCTCCGAGATGCTCAGTGCTTTTCCCAGGAGCGGGATGCTGAGGCAGGATACAGGTCTGCCCACACAGGTCCCAGCATCTTGTGGACTCTATGCTTGGCAGCAGCAGGAGCCAGACAACCTGCTCCAATTCCCTCTGCTGAGACGGTGGGGGAACTCCCCTGGCGCCTCACCACCTCCCTAAGAACACTCTTTTAATGAAGAGCCAATTTCATTTCCCAAGCACTGAGTCATCTCGTGTTATTACCTGGTGTATGGTACCCAGCGCAGCAGCCACAGCATCTTTTCCTTGAAAGAAGGATAAGAAGGATATTTCCATCCCCTCCTCCATCCCCAGCTTTTCACAACCCCTCTCTCTCTTTTTTTTTCCTTTGTGTGTGTGTGCCTTTTAAGTGGAAACTCTCTCTTTTTGCAGTTTGCCTCTTTTCTAAGGTATGATGGAATTAAACCAGAATTAAGGAGACAAGGAAGGAGGCTGAGCATGCAGGTTGGCTGAGGCACCAAGCTGGAGGGCAGTTAGGTTGCACCCACATAGGGAATGGGACCAGCAACTCCACTTTTTGCTCTTTGGACCTGGAAGCGTGCCAGCTCCTGGAGAAAAGTCCTCAGCTTCCATAAACTGAACTTTCTTCCTGCTGGGATAGGTTAATAACCAACACCATGACCAGTGTGGCCACGGAGCTTCAAAGTCATGCAAGGGTGGTGGCGAGATGGCAGTGAGATGGCAGTGAGATGGCACAGATGTTACCTTTTCACAGCTCCCAGGCTGATGCTGCCCAGCACCTATCCCACATGCCACGTTTCCTGAGCTTCTCTTTCGTCACCCTACTGTCACCCAGGTCCAAATTACCACCAGCTATTAGAGGAATGAATCCAGATCCCCCCCATGCTCCCACAGAAATGGTGCTCTGTGGGACAGCACAGGGGTCACCAGAACAGGCACTGCTCGCAGAGGTGGTGGAGTCTCCTTCTCTGGAGGCTTTCAAAACCCTGGATGCAATCATCTGCAGCCTGCTTTAGGTATCCCTGCTTTAGCAGGGGGGTTGGACTAGATGGTCTCTGGAGGTCCCTTCCAAACCCCTGCTACCCTGTGATTCTGTGTGATTCTGTGATTTTTCCCCTCAAAAAAAATCTCAGGCTGGAAGCTGCGTGCCTTGATCCAGCACCCATCTGGGGTCCTGAACCACAGCACCCAGCTCCCAGCCACCCTTCTGCTTCCAGCAAGGATGGAGATGAAGGACCAGTGGCTTTTGCCATGCCACCAGCTCAAGGACATCTTCAGCAGGTGAGGGTAGGAGTGGAATGCATAGAGAGGTCCCACCATGTGGGGATGTGCCTGTCCAGGAGTGGGACTTCACGCACACATGCCAGCATGTCCACACCATTAGCGTCACAGTCTGGCGATCTCCAAAGAAAGGTGGTTTCCTATAAATAAGAATCACTGAATCACAGAATGTTTGGGGCAGGAAGGGACCTTTAAAGGTCACCCACTGCAACACCCCCACCCCGAAAGAGAGCGGGGACATCTGCACCTCGAGCAGGTTGATCAGAGACAGAGACAACCTGACCTGGAATGGTGCCAGGGATGGGGCATCTCCCACCTCTCCGGGCAGCCTGGACCAGGGTTTCACCACCCTCAGCATAACAGATCCCTTCCCTAATTAACAACGAGCTGAATTACATCGTTAACCGCGCTAAAGCTGACGATCTCGGTTGTGCTGGCACTTCAAAAAACGCTCATTCATGGAAGAGCAGATCCTGATTTTTATGTTGGTTTTCTTTTTTTCTTCTTTTTCTTCTTTCTCCCCCCCTCCCAACACCTTCCCTCATACACCAGGAGCATTCCTGGGAAATCCTGCCAATGCTGCGGTGCGATGTTATTGGCGCTCGGATTAATAATTAAGCCGTGGTATAATCTCAGATAAAACCCATGAAAATCCAGACAGTTCCCCTTTGCTTAAAATATGACAAAATGAGGAAAAAAAAAAAGGAAGGAGAGGGGAAAAAAAGAAAACACCAAACCAAACAACACATTAAATCTGGAGCTAAATTAACACTGTGCTTTCCCAATTATAGCCACCCTCTGGTGAATATCAGGTTGTCATGGCAACCTGCCCAGCAAATGATACAGCCAAAAATAAAGCACAGCAGGGAGAGACATCTTTTGAATCCGATTTTGCCATCAAAGTAGAATTAAGGTTTCTTCAGAGGTCGGTGTTGGTTGTTGGGGTTTGGTTTTTTTTTCCCTGGTTAATTTATGGCCACGCTTCTTCTGTTGATATTCATTAAGATGATCCATTTATGCAGATGAATGTCAGGGCAGAAGCAAGGCAGAGAACAACAAAGAATACACAGCTAGGAATGAAGTAACCTCTCAAATACCACCCAAACAACAAGAAAAGGCAGATGATTAAAAGGGTTGGACGTTTTGGAGAGCCTGGGGCTGAGGAGAAGGTGGTTTAAATCAGTTACAGGAGCATTTCCAAGCGGCTTTCAGCAGGTCTGAAGGGTCTAAATGGACCCAGCTGGCTACAAAGGAGTTTAAAAGGTGGTTAAATCCCATTTGTTACATTTCTCAACTCGGAGTTATGTGTGTTTATACAGAAATCTTCAATTTATAGGAAAACTCTTGACTTGTATGGAAACTCTTGCCTTCTTTTCACCTCAGCTTAAACCCCACCTCCTTAAAGCCAGGCTGGATGCTGCCTGACCATGGAGGAGGCAGAGGGCTGGGAGAGGATGTGGTTCTCAGGCTGAATCCAGAAGGTTGCAGCCTGGCTGGACAGGATAACAGAGAAAAAATGTCCAGTGGGAGAAAGGAAGGGGATCTGCTCCTCTGCTGTACCCTGCTCAGACCCCCCCCCCCTCCAGCACTGCGGCAGCTCTGGAATCCTCAGCACAGACAGGGACCTGGTGGAACAGGGCCAGAGGAGGCCACAGCAGTGCTGGCAGGGCTGGAAAGGCTCTGCTGGGAGGCTCCAGGCTGAGAGAGTTGGGCTTGGGCAGCCTGGAGAAAGCTCCAGGGAGACCTTCTGGTGGCCTCTCAGTTCTTCAAGGGACCTCTAGGAAAAGTGGGGACAGACTTTTGTGACAATACAAGGGGTGATGGTTTGACCTAAAAGAGGAAAATTCAGAGCAGAGAGAAGGAAGAAATGTTTGAGGGTGGTGGGAGCCTGTCCCAGGCTGCCCAGAGAGGTGGGAGAGGTCCCATGCCTGGAACCCTCCCAGGTGAGGCTGTTTGGACTCTGAGCAACCCTGCTCTAGCTGCAGCTGTCCCTGCTGACTGCTTAGGGATTAGCCTCGATGACCTTTAAAGGTCCCTTCCAATCCAAACCATTCCGTGATTCCCTGAAAAACGGGAATTCAACCCCAGAGCAAAACCCGACAACACAAAGGCTGAATCCCGGCCGGTTCCACAGCCGCCCCCCGCCTGCCTTGTTTGGGTTGGGTCTAAGGAAGACACCCCCCCCAAGAGTGTCGCAGCCCCCACCACCGCCCCTTCCCGGGCGGCCAGGCCGGTCTGCGGGACGCGGACTACACCTCCCGGCAGGGCCGGCGGCGGAGGAGGCGACGAGGCAGGAGGGGGAGCGAGGGGGCCGGACCCTGGCGGGCGGGGCGGGGCGGGCCGCGTCACTCTCCGGCCGCCCCGGCCCGTCCCCCTCCGCCTGAGCCGGAGCCGGAGTCGGAGCCGGGTGCCTGCTCCCGGGCGGTTCCCCCTTGTGTGTGCGTGTCCCCCTGTCCCCTACCCTCGTCCCCTTAGCGCGGCGCCCATGAGCCTCCCGGCGGAGGTCTGACACCGCCCGGCAGCGCAGCACGGTAAGGCCGGGGACGAGAGGGAGGGAGAGGGGGGCCATGACACAGCAGCCGGTGCGGCGGCGGCGGCGGGAGGCAGGGAGGGAGGGAGGGAGGGAGGGAAGGGAAGAAGAGGAGGGGAAGGGAAGGGGGGGCACGTCCCGCCTTTTGTTTCCCTCAGAAATAATCAGCAACCCACTAGCGGCTGCGCTGCGGGTTGCGAGCGGCGTGGCCGGCTGGGCCGCCCCCGGGCTGGGCTGGGGGTGCGGGGGTTAATGTTTCGCAGATGGAGGCTGGACGAGGATTTTGGCCTCTGGTTTTGGTCTCGTCCCGGGTGATTTCCCCCCCCACATGTCTCCACTGGCGATCTGCGGGTGGACGTGGAGCATCCCTCGCTGGTTGTTTCCCCTCTCCTCGCCCAGGCGGGCGGCGGGAAGGGTGGGAACCGGGGTGGGGGTGGCCTCCGGAGGTCTGGGGCTGGCTTTTCGGCCTCTCGAAGCTTCCCGGACCGCTTCGTTCGCCTTCGCGAAGGGCAGCGTTGGCCTCTCCCTTCACATCTCCTCCGCAGACACAAAAACAGCGGAATGCCTCGGATGCAAGCGCTCGGCGGGTCCCTATCGCGATGAGCACCGCTCATCGCTCTCCCCTTTGCACTTTCAAGCTGCTGGTGGTTTGTGCTCGGCGAAGCGCTGGGGGTGGGAGGCTGAAAGCCGTGGCAGCGTGCCCGGGCACAAAGGTACCACCTGGTTTAACCCCAAGCATCTTTACAGGGAGGGGGAACATCCCCCGGTGGGATGTCTGCTGCTGTGTGGTCCGGAGGTGGGGGGGAGCATCTCCCCCCTCCTGGGGAGTGCTTTCCCCGTTCTTGATGCAGGGTTGGGTTTTCGGGTGTAGCAAACGGGGACTCGCCTGGGATTAAATTTTACTGGTGTGTGGTTTGGTTTTGTTTTTTTTTTAATGGTTTTCTATGATTAATCGTTTTCCTGCCGAGTCACTCTGGTTGCACGTGGTCTTGGGGACCGTGGGTGACAGCAGGGGACAACAGATGCTAGTGGTAGTGGAGCAGCCAGCAGTTGTGGGACATTTTTTTTTTTGCTGCAGCTGCCCCCAGTAATGCTGTACATCTGAAGGCACAGTTGTTGGGTATCTCTTGCAACCCAGTGCCTGGATTATTTATTTATTTTCCCCCATAAAAAATGAACCTAAGATTCAGCTCCCAGGGCTGTTCCCTGTGTCACCTTCCTCTGAAAGAGGTGAGACCCCTTCCCCCCACACCAGTAAGATACTACACTGGATGAAGTAGCAATCCCATTAGATTGGAATGGGGCAGGTCCTGTTATCCAGCATGGTGAGGAGGGCTGGAGTGCTTTGGGCCCCTCTGAAGACCTGGTAGCTCCTCTGAAACAGACCATTGCCATGTGTCCATCTGTGCCACCTTCACTCCTGCTCCAGTAATCCATGCTACTCTTCCCCCAACACTCAGGCAGGTATAGGGTGAAGCTTGAAGTCATGGCCTTCCTAACAGAAGTGAAATATGTGTGAGAAAGCAGCAGACAGACTGGGCTTCCACATTGTTTCTCTCAACCTTAAGATAGCGAAATGAAAACAGGTGATTTAATAGTCCTTCCTCTACAAAATCTTTTTCATGGTGGACCATCCTCCAAGGATCCCAAGTGCTGGCAAAGGGTGCCACATGGGATGAAGAGGGAAACATCCCACTCTCCTTATGGTTTCTGTGACCATGACAAGTAAATATTCACACTTTCTCCAAGGAGTGGGAGATCAAAAAGGCATTGTATTGCTTTGATCCTTTGTTGTTTTTCCATGTAAGGACCACAAAGGTCTTGAGGTCCAAGAGCAAAACCTTGCACTGGATTTTATTCCCTTGAGCCCTGAGTGAAATTTGTAGGCTGTGGCTTCCCCATGCTAAGTGTGTTATCTTTGGCTGAGAGATGAGCTGTTTTGGGAAGCTGAGGCTGTGCTTGTGTTTAGAACTTTCTCCCTCTGAGGACTGTCTGAGCCCTCCTTGTGAACTGGGTGCTGTACCAGAGGGCTCTGTCAGTTTGTGTCATGGCCAAGGTGTTTTGGGACTTGTCCAGCTCTTAGGAAGCATTTTAAAAATCATTTATAAGGGCTCAGGGCCCTTCAAAGGAAAGCAGAGGTGCAGGAGGTGGGATAGTGAAGGTGATGTGGAAATGCAACTTGTCTTAGGTGAGCTGGAGGCTAAAGATCAGCACCCAGGAGCTTCTCAACCAATAGGAGACCAGAGAAACCATTTGTGGAGATGAGTTGAACATCAGTTCTGCCTTTGCAGGAGGATGTGGGAGAGGAGTGAGCTACCTGAGGGTCTTGGCTGGCTTTGGCACCTTTATTTTCGTAGCTGAGTCAGCCTTGTGCACAAGTGGGATGGGAATGGTCTGTGAAGGGCTCCTGAGCTCTGTGAAAAGAGATATGCAAAGTGTGAAAGCATCTTTCATAGTTGCCAGCCCTTGATCCAGAGTGTGGAAGGGAAGATGGCAAGGTGCTGAGCTTTATCTCCAGATGTTCCTCCATCAGCACAGACTCTTTCACTCTTGGAAGAGAAAAATGCTCTTTTTTTTCTTTGCTCTCTGAGCATCCTCACTTGGGAGTGAAGTGCTCTATTGAGTTCACACTTCAGTGATCTCTTGGTGAGGACAGATTTCGCTGCACTGATTCTCTTCTTCCTTTCTGTTTTGGGTTTCTCCTTCCTGCAGGACTGCAGCAGGAGCAGTGTGACCATGTGGTAGTTTTGGCCACAGGTCTCTGCAGAGTGGCAAGAAAGCCCACCTGGACCTCATTTAATTTTGTGTTCTTGCTGCTCAAGGGAGTTTTTGGGGGTCCTGTGTATTTGTGAGGAGCTCTGTCTAAAAGTATAGCAAGATCCTGTGGTTTCTGTGGAAGCTGGGGGCAACAGATAAGCTGTTTGGGGTACATTTAGCATATTTCTTGACTAGTTCAATATGACAGTTAAGTATTGTTAGTAATTTTCTTGGGTTTAAGTTTGGCAGAAGTATTAAGACATGTACATGGTATATGCCACTGTTAAACTTTCAGTCTTAACAGGCTGCTGCTCTGTTTGGGGTAGCTCTGTCAGATTGGGGAATAACAGAATGACAGGATGGTGGAGGTTGGAAGGGATCTCTGGAGATCATCTGGTCTAAAGCAGGGTCACCCATAGCAGCTTGCCCAGGAGCACAATGGCAGGGGGGCTGTTGGAATGTCTCCAAAAAGGAGACTCCACAACCCTCTCTGGGCAGCCTGCTCCAGCCCTCCAGCACCCTCACAACAAAGAACTTTCTCCTCCTGTTCAGATGGAACCTCCTGGGTTCCAGCGTGTGCCCACTGCCCCTGGGCACCACTGAGCAGAGCTTGGCCAAGTCCTGAGTCTGGGAAAGTAAAGAGAAGAGTCTGGGCAAGGACAAGTGTTGGTGTGCTGAAAACGTGGAAGTGTTGAGGTTTGTGGCCAAGTAATCTCCATAAATGCTTTGGGATGTTGTTGTGAAACTCCTGAGGGCAGGTGCAGTTGTGCTAGCTGAGCTTAATGAGTGCTTTACTGAGTCACCCAAAATGAAGGGGCAGTAGGTGCCCAGTGATTGTCTGTTTGTTTGAGAGCCTGGGCCATTGCCATCTCTTGTGTGTGTACAGGTGTGTGTGCACAGAGGGTAAATATACAGACAGGCACTCACAACGTTGCTGCCTGCCCGCTGATCCTAGGAGAAATACCCATTTCCTGCTCCATTGAGACTGAAATGGGGATGCCATCAGATGTTCTCAGAACTTCTGTGCCTTTGCACATATGGAGCAATGTGTCCAGGTCTGGGCAGTGAACAGGACGAGGGGCAGTGGGCACAAACTGGAACACAGGAGGTTCCATCTGAACAGAAGGAGAAACTTCTTTGTTGTGAGGGTGCTGGAGGCCTGGAGCAGGCTGCCCAGAGAGCTTGTGGAGTCTCCTTGTCTGGAGAGATTCCAGCCCCACCTGATCATTGTGATCCTGGGCAAGCTGCTGTGGGTGCCCCTGCTTTAGCAGAGGCGTTGGACTGGATGATCTGGCAGAGGTTGCCCAGGGAGGTGGTGGAAGCCTCATTCCTGGAGGTTTTAAGGCCAGGCTGAATGTGGCTCTGAGCAACCTGTGCGAAGTGTCTCTGCCCATGGCAGGAGGCTTGGAACTAGATGATCCTTGAGGTCCTTTCCAACCCTAACATTTCTATGATTTTATGGGGTGTCTTCCAGTCCCCACTGTTATGTATTTATGTGATTCTGTGATGTAACCATCAACTTGTCTTGACGGAAAGAGAACTTTCGCTTCTTCCATGCCTGCCTTGGGCCATACTGGGTCAGTCTTGTCTTGCTGGACTCTGCATCATCATTATCAGTCTTCCTTCAATAGTGGCCAGGAATTGGGATAGTGGCTCTATAGGGATGTGAGATCTTTGCTGTTTTGAGTTAGTCTCCTTTGAGGGAGTCCATGAACCTCTTTAGAGACCACACATTGTCTAGAAGCAGTCTCCTGCTTACTTAAAAACAGGTGTCATACATGTCTCCTTTCCTGCAGAGACAACCCTGTGCCTCCTCTGTCCCCCAGGCACTTAGCATCTGAGGCACAGGAGATGAAAAATCTGGTTTATTAGGTGGTAGGAGAAGCTGTGGTGACACAACTAAACTGCCTCTGCTGTCACTGCAAGACCAAGTCCTGCTGTACCTGTTGGCTGGGAGCCTGCCTCAGGAGTATTTTGTAACGTGCAGCAATTTACTGAGGGTGTCTCCTCTGTGGCCGCCAGTAGGATTGCATCCACCCTGGCACTGGGGGGTGGTGGAAATCATCTACATCTGTCAGGTGGTAGGATAGAGAGGGTTATGGGTGGCATGACTTGTCATCCATGATGGGAATATGCCTGGGTGGGGAGTGGAGGTGGGCAGTTGGGTAGTGTGCTGCATCCCATGATGTCACATCCTGCTTGGGTGACCTGAAAGTACACACAAGTGCCCACAAACTTCTTGCTTCTCACCAGTGATTTTAATTTTACTTAATGCAAGAAAACCCCAACCAACCTTCCCTGTTCCTCTGGAGCTGGCCCAGCTTGCTGGGACTGGTCTGTACAGCCTCTGCCACCCCAGGAAGGCTTCACAACCTCTGGAGCCTGCCCTGTGCCAAAGCAGAAGACACAAAGCTACCTCCAGCTTCCCCAGCCCCCTGTGATGAGGATCCACGAGCAGGGTTCAAAGTTAATTCTGGAAAAGGCTTTTGACCTTCTGAAATCCTGAAGGGGCTTTGTTGTTTGGCTTGTATTCACTGGGACTTTGGAAGAAGCTTGGGAGAAGCAACCAAGCTGTTGGCATCTCCCCACTGCCTGTTGTGTTGGGTGGTAGCTGGTGTGGGAGGTGAGTGGCTGGGTTAGGGTTAGGGTAGGACGGGTGGCTGTGGCATAGCAGGAGAGCCCATTGACCAGCTGTGTTGTGCCAGGCAGCAGGGATGGTGCCCAGTCTGTCTGCAGACTAACATTGAGAAGGTCTTCTGCAAGTAAGAATGTACGACCCCCAAGGGTTGATTAAATCTTGCAAGTCTGTCTATGCAAGCACAATGATTTTGAGCTAGAACAGATACTCATCATAGATGTTTCACAGGTCTTAGCTGTCACGAGCACTGAGCATCTTGTTTGTGAAGCCAGAGCTTTGCCAACTGTGGAGCTGGTCGTGGGTGGCACAGCCTTGGGTGAGAGAGGGGCTGGAGCAGCTGCTTTGCAGACCTGGGCTTGCCCGTGGCTGGCTCTTTTCTCTTATGTGGTCTGTGGAGATGTTTTGGAGCCACCAGCTTCTACAGGTGGCTTTGAAGGGTTTTCAGGTCTGCAGGAGCACAGGTGTTTGCTAGTGGAGGACCTTGCAGGAGTAATCATGAGGCTGAACTTTAAATGACTTTTTGTGTCCTGCAGAGAAGTGTATGCTTCAGTCACTGATGGGACTGTGGTGTAGTCTAGGTCCAACCAGGCCACCCTGTAGCACTGAGCTGCAGATGTTTTGCTTTTGGGTGCTGGCGTCAACTAGCGTCACCCATCTAGAAGGAAACCCCGTGGGCTGGGAGGCTCCTGCATGCCATGTCCAGCTGTGATGCAGCCAGAGGGGCTTTTTAATAACATGCCATCAAAAATATCACCAGGTGTGGGTGTCAGGGAAAGAGGGGAAGGAAGAAAGTGGGAAGGGTTGTGGTTGTGTGGTGGTTGTCAGCTGGCATTTAGTAAGAGGGAAGTGTTTTATGTTTGCTTTGCACGGTGGGAAGAGGCAGGGGTGGATGCCTGTGCCCAGGGGAGCTGTATTCCCTCAAATCAGGGCGTACCAGTGCTCTGAGGAACGTTTCCTCCCAGCTTGGAGGCACCTTCTGTTGCATTTTTCTCCTGCTCTGGAAAGCCAGGCCGACAAGGTTAAAACCTGCAGCAGTAATTTGTGCAGCTGCAGGTTTCACAGCAGGACGTGGAATCGGTTTCTTTCTCTTGCCACGTGCATGTTTCATCTTTGTCAGGTAGTAGATGGAGTTTTCAGAGGCTGTGGGGGTCTCACTGTGCTGGCTACAGATGGTTTTCCAGGAGAAGACCACCACAGGTGTGGACAATGGGGCTGAAATGCTGCAGGGAGCCAGCGATGATGAGGTGATGGATGGTTCTATTCAACAGCTTTTTCCCTTTCTTTTGAGACCAGCAGTTTCTCGCATCCTGACAGCAGCTCTGCAGTGAAACACAGGCTTCTGGAAAGCTCTTTTGGAGAATGGCAACTTTTCCATCCCTCCCTGCATCCCTGCTCTGTCATTCCCAGTGCTGGCCTGGCACAGGCAGCAGAGCATTTGCTTCTGCCTCTACAGATGCTGGGTGCAGTGTTTAGTGGTGGGCAGGACATCGTAGGCCTGTCAGTTAACTCAGAAGTACCTTCAGTAGTTCACTATATTTTCTTTGAGGAAGTGACCCAAATTGTTTTGAATGTGGGGCAGGAGGAGATGGCTGTAGGATTACATCCGGGGGAGAGTGTGATGGAATGATGCTAAGTGACCTTTAAGGTCACATCCAACCCAGACTATCTATGCTGCTGTGCTATGGCTTCTTTGGTGTGAGGGTGCTGGAGGCTTGGAACAGGCTGCCCAGAGAGGTTGTGAAGACTCCTTGACTGGAGAGATTCCAAACTCCTCTGGCCATTGTGATGCTGGGCAAGCTGCTGTGGGTGCTCCTGCTTTATCAGGGCAGTTGGACTGGGTGATCTCCAGAGGTGCCTTCCAGCCCCCACCATTCTGTGACTGCTTCTGTGAGACCACTGAACTTGCAGTGAAGGGCTGCCTCCAGAGTCTTCTGACAATATTCCACCCTTCAGAAGGAGCTTCCAGCTTAAGAGCTTAGACTTGCTGTATACCTGCTGGGATGGTTAGTTGCTGTCCAGGGAGGGGATTCTGCCTTGCTGCTCTGCTCTGTTGAGACTCCACCTGCAGTGCTGGGGCAGCTCTGCAGTTCTCAGCACTGCACAGACAGGGACTTGCTGCAGCAGGGCCAGAGGAGGCTGCAGCAATGCTGGCAGGGCTGGAAGGGCTCTGCTGGATGGCCAGGCTGAGAGAGTTGGGCTTGGTTGGCCTGGAGAAGAGAAGGCTTCAGGGAGTCCTTGTGGCCTTGAAGTGCTTCAAGGGCCTAGGATAAAACTGGGTACAGACTGTTTCTCAGGACAAGGGGTGATGGTTTGAAATTAAAAGGGGAAGATTCAGAATGAAGAGAAGGAAGAAATGTTTTAGACTGAGGGTGGTGAGAGCCTGTCCCAGGCTGCCCAGAGAGGTGGGAGATGCCCCATCCCTGGAAACATTCCAGGTGGGGTTGTTTAGGGCTGTGACCAACTTACTCTAAATTGAAGATGTCCCTGCTGACTTCAGGGAGGTTGGACTGGATGAGCCTTAAAGGTCCCTTCCAACCCACACCATTCTGTGATTCTGCTGCTTCTCACAGTGGTATTTCAGGTGCTGGCACCTAGAAGCTCACACAGTTTTCAGACTGTGGCGTGGATAACATTTGTTCCCCAAGGCTTGGCCATGCCCTGCCCAAGCTCACTGCCGTTTCCCATCAAGACTGAGCTGGTGGCTGGCAGTATTGCCTGGAGGAGATGAGGCAGCAGCACCGTAGCTGTTCTGCATTGTTGACGGTGGGTGAGCTTGCCTTGGAGCTGGAGCTGCTGCTGCAAGTGATTAGCAAAGCCCCGGCTGCCAGAGGAGCTGTGGAGGATGCTTGGCCCCTCTCCACTCCTGACAGCCCTTCCTGTACAGCTGCAGCATGAGGCTGCCTTTTCTCTCCCTTCCTTTCTCCCGTCACTGAGTGCACTTTGATGCATTGTTGGGTTTGTGTTGTTTTTTCCCTTTTTTGATCTGGGGATTCTCTTCCTTTTTTGTCATCTTGGAGAACGCTTTTCCTTACGCGCTTCTCTATTTAGGGCTGTGGGGGAGGAAGTGACTCAGCCTTTCTCCTGCTCTGGTTTGCACAGTCATCCCTCTCTGGCTTTGCTGAGGTTTTCCTTGAGCACCTCCAGTTTACGCTGGCTCCATTCAGCAGCAGCCTGTCCGCCTCCTCCCCGCACGTGTCGGTGGGGAAGGGCAGGGGAAGGGAGCACACGCCACCAAGCTGCAGCTTTCCCTGTGCCAGGAGGATAGTAAACACGGCAAGGGGGACATGCTGCCAGGCCTGCAGCAGTTCCAGGTCTCCTGCTCTGCTCCTCATCTCTCAGCATGAACAGTGGAGAGGCAGGCAGGCCCAGCCAAGTGGAGTTCTGGGAACCAGCCTAGTTATGCTATGGCTCTCTGGTTGACAGCCATGTGGAGATGAGCCAGCAGTATGGCCAAGAAGGCCAAGAGAATCCTGGCCCAGATCAGCAATAGCATGGCCAGCAGGAGTAGAGAAGTGATCATGCCCCCATACTGGGCACTGGTGAGGCTGCACCTTAAATAGCAGGTTAAATTTTGGGACCCCCAGGAAGGACATTGAGGTGATGGAGTGTGCCCAAAGAAGCTGGTGAAGGGTCTGGAGAAAAGTCTTGTTAGGAGAGACCTGGGGTTGTTTAGCCCAGAGAAAAGGAGGCTGAGGGGAGACCTTCTGGCTCTCTACAGCTCCCTGAAAGGAGGTTGTTGTGAGGTGGGGATCAATTTCTTCTCAGGTGATAGAACAAAAGGAAAGGGCCTCAAGCTGCACCAGAGTAGGTTTAGATTGGATATCAGTAAAAAATTTCCTGCAAGAGTGGTCAGGCATTGGCAGAGGCTGCCCAGGGAGGTGGTGGAGTCACCATCCCTGGAGCTGTTCAAGAAATGTGTGGGCATGGCACGTGAGGACACGGTTTAATGGCCATGGTGGTGTCAGACTGAAGGTTGGACTCAATGATTTTCAAGGTCTCTTCCAACCAAAACAATTCTGTGATCCTGTGACTCTAAAAATGGCTGTAATGTGATGGCACAGACTCACCAGAGAGAGGAGGTGGTTCTGATCCTGCTGCCAGTGCTGCTCATCTGGGCACTGATGAAAGAGCTCTGCGTGGCTGATGGATGATCCAGGACTGGCCTGCCTTTCATGGTAGAGCTGAACCAGCTGCTAAATACCAGGGAGGAAGCATCACTTGCTCTCTGCAGGCCTTTCAGAGGCTGCTGCTCAGTGAGGGAGTCAGTGGATTCTGCCACTCTGAGTGATTGCAGGCATTTGGCGTGACGTGTACTATATTACAAACAAGTGCATTCATTTCAGGTTAATTGTTCTCCCTTCTGGAAGCCTGCACAGCTGGCTGCCAACTCTGCTACTTTCTAAAGGAGAGAGGGGAAAATGAAGAGATGAAAACAGTCCCAAGCCCCCCCAGAACCTTTCTTGTCCCCTCCAAAACACAGAGACTCAAACTCAGCAGTTCCAACACAGGCTCTTATTCCTTTGTTTTATCAAGTTGTTGGAGTATGAATTGTCTTTGTGTCATATCATTTGCTCAGATTTTATCTTTTCTCAAGTAATTGTCAT
The DNA here is from genome assembly GCA_015227895.2 of Colaptes auratus. Lineage (NCBI taxonomy): Eukaryota > Metazoa > Chordata > Aves > Piciformes > Picidae > Colaptes > Colaptes auratus. The sequence goes on from CM026897.1 coordinate 92,611,772, forward strand.
AGTTTGTATGTGGTGGGATCCTTGCTGAGGGTGTGGGGGATGGGATCCTTGCTGAGGGTGTGGGGGATGGGATCCTTGCTGTGAGGATGTATGTGATGGAATCTGTGCTCAGGCTGTGCCTGATGGGATCCTTGCTGAAGATGGGTGGGATGGGATCCTTGCTGTGAGGATGTATGTGATGGGATTCATGCTGAGGATGTACATGATAGGATCCTTGCTGAAGGTGGATGGGATGGAATCCATGCTCAGGGATGATGGGATCCTTGCTGAAGGTGGATGGGATGGGATCCTTGCAGTGAGGATCTGTGTTATGATGTCCATGCTGAGGGTGGATGTGGAGGGATCCTTGCTGAGGGTGGATGTGGAGGATCCTTGCTTGGCAGGTCTTACCTCCATGGCAGTCAGCCAGCTCTCCTTGGCTTGTGGGTTGGCTCTTGCTGGGAACAACGTCTTGTGACCATGTGTTGCTGAAGGTTGGGCACTGTTTCTCTGGTGCTTTATGGTCATAGGTCTGTCCTCAGTCTTGGTCTGTGTGGAGCATGCATCAGAGGTTGATCCCTCTTGGATGTGGCTGACTTTGAGTGAGTGGTGAATTTTAGGATTTCACAAGCCTTTGGTAGAACCTTGGTCACTCCAGACAGGGCCTTATTGGAGCTCAGGTGCTGTGAGCAAGGACTGCTCTGGTGGTTGCAAGACTCAGCCTTTTTTGTTTATATTCATAGAATGGTTTGGGTGGGAAGGGACCTTTAAAGCTCATCTAGTCCAACCCCCTCTGCAGTCAGCAGGGACATGTGCAATTAGAGCAGGTTCCTCTGAGTCCCAGACAACCTCACCTGGAATAGTTCCAGGGATGGGGCATCTACCACTTCTTTGGGCAACCTGTATGAATTTCCCTCTTTTAGTTTCAAACTATCACTCCTTGTTCTGTCACAACAGGCCCACCTCAAAAGTCTGTCCCCAGCTTTGTTAGAGGCCCCTTGAAGTCCTGAAAGGCCACCAGAAAGTCTGCCTGGAGCCTTTTCTTCTCCAGGCTGATCAACCCCAACTCTCTCAGCCCAGGACCCAGAAATTACATTTTATTTTTGTTAAGATCTCTTTTAGAATCAGACCCATCCAGTTCAGCCAGATGCTTCTACAGAAGGTGTGGTAGCCTCTCAGGAGGCAGGTGTTATCTGCCCATTGCATTACTTACCTTCTGGAGGAGCTGTGTGCATGGAGGAGAGTGCATGGAGGGGGCTCTTCCCTGGTGGTGCCAGCCATACATACACAGGGAAAATGGTAGTTGAAAGGATGAAGGGGACACTTTGGGAGAAAGCCATCTCTTTGTTCTGACAGTCAACAAATGTGGTGGCACAGAGAAGGGTGTGCTCGTGGTTAAGTTGTCTGTACTAAGTAAATGTCAACTCTGAGAATTTCTAGGTCAATAGGCTGAGGTTCAACAAAGCCAAGTGCTGGGTCCTGCACCTGGATCACAAAAGCCTCCTGCAGTGCTCCAGACTTGGGTCAGAGTGTCTGGAGTTGCCTGGTAGAAAATGACCCGAGGATGTTGGTTGTCAGCTGGCTGTAGATGAGCCAACGTGTGTCCAGGTGGCCAAGAAGGCCACCAGCAGCCTAGCCTTGATTAGCAATAGTGTGGCCAGCAGGAGCAGGGTGGGGACTGGTCTCCCATGCTCAGCCCTGGTGAGGCTGCATCTCATATACTGGGTTCAGTTTTGGGTCCCTCACTCCAAGATGGACACTGAAGTGTTGGAGCATGCTCCTGAAAAGGGCAGCAAAGCTGGTGGAGGGTCTTAGAGCACAGGGCTTGTGAGCAGCTGAGGGACCTGGGGTTGTTTAGCCTGGAGAAAAGGAAGCGGGAGTGAGGTGGGGTCTATTCTTCCAGGTGTCAAGCAATAGGATAAGAGGAAAAGGCCTCACTGTGCACCAGGAGAGGTTTAGGTTGGACATCAAAGTCCTGAACCAGGCTGCCCAGGGCAGTGGTCAAATTCCCATCTGTGGAGGGATTTATAAGCCATGGAGATGTGGTGCTGAGGGAGATGGTTTAGTGATGACCTGCCAGTGCCAGGTTAGTTTTTGGATTCAATGATCCTGAAGTTCTCTTCCAACCTAAACAATTCTGTGGCTCTGTAAATCATATATTTTAATTATTATTTTTCACAAGAAATCCCAGAAAATTCAGCATATTGCTTCTTGTAATCCCTGTGTCAGATCACACTTCTTGTTCCTCAAGTCCCTTGGCCTGGACCAATCCATTGCAGCAACCCATTCCTTATCTCCATAGGTTAATAAGCTTCAGAATGTAATTTCCCACTTATTTCCCTAATTGTCTCTGCTTACTACTGTAGATACATCCATTGTGTGTGACCTGGTTTGAGCTAGAGCAGAGCTAGCTCTGGTCAGTGCTGTCCCTTCCCAGCTCAGTCTCTGCTCAGTGGGGCTCCTTCTGCAGCTCAGGGCAAGTTTGCACATCCAGATGCTGCTCCTAGCAGTGACCACAGTGTTGGGGAGAGCTCCTGCCAAGGGCTGGCTGCAGAGAGGCTCTGCCTAAGACTTGATCCTGGGCACACCAAGGGCACTGCCACAGCTTGTGCCACACCTTGGGGAAGAGGAAGTCAGAGGTGACATCTGCAGGGAGGAGCAGACAGGAGAGGTGACCCTCAACTGCCCACCAAGGGATTGCAGCCCATGGGTGGCATCTTCAGGAGAAAGCTGAGGGATCACCAGGGTCAAGCCTCTTCACTGGCTGGTGTCTTAGGAGTATTCTGTGCCTTTTGCCTTAGAGCCTGATCTGTGTGTTCCTGAATCCAACTCCAGGATCCATCTCTTGAATCCAGTTCCCATCTGCTGCTGAGTCCAGTCTGGGACTTCCCCAGTGCCTGCCCCCTGCATCAGTGGTGCCAATGATGCCATCGTTGCCATCAGGGGTTGGGTTCCATATTGGTTTGTGTCTCTTTGTCTCTATTCCATGGCATTGTTCTTTCCATCCCAGCTGGTTGAGTTTCTTTCCCACCCCCTCAGTCTCTCTTCCTTCTTCCCTTTCTCTTCCCTTGGGGAAACAGAGGGATTCATGGAGAGCCTGTCACTCTTTGAGTGGTCAGCCCAGCCCTGACCCTTGATAGTGATCTTCTCTCTTCTTGGGTGTCTTCCATATCATCCAGTGAGGGGAGTGCAGAGCTGTAGCCTTGTCCTTGCAGCACCCACACTCAGCTGTCTCCTGTCTGTGGATTAAAGCCTTAGGAGGAACATCTTCTCCCAGGCAACCAGCACCAGAACAAGAGGACACAGTCTCAAGCTGTGCCAGGGGAGGTTTAGGCTGGAGGTTAGGAAGAAGTTTTTCACAGAAAGAGAGATTGGCCATTGGAATGTGCTGCCCAGGGAGGTGGTGGAGTCACCATCACTGGAGGTGTTTAAGAGGGGACTGGATGAGGCACTTAGTGCCATGGTTTAGTTGCTTAGATGGTGTTGGGTGAGAGGTTGGACTTGATGATCCCAAAGGTCTTTTCCAACCTGGTTTATTCTATTCCTATTCCATTCTATCATCTCAGAAGCAATGGGTTTGATTAGTCAATTACTGTAAGAAGAAAGCAGTGAACTTTGGTTCAAAGGACAAGAAAAACTCTAGCTGCTGGAGGTCTCTTGGAGTACCTAACCAAATGAGAGCCTTTGTCAGGAAGCTAAGGAGAGGGGCTGAAGATGACCATTGTGCTTGAGGTCTTCTGCATGACCTAGGAGTATGAAAAAAACACTTGTGTGTATTTAAGGGGAAGCTGCTGGCTTCTGGCTGGTGAACTGTGGTGGCTGCAGGAGCTTCGTTGTTGTTTGAAGCATGGACAGGACAGTTGAGTCTGTGGGATGCTCTTCTTTTATGAAGATTTGGTTTAACTGGTATCAATCACTGAAGTACTTCTGTCTAGAGCACAGGTCTTATGAGGAGTGACTGAGGAAACTGGAGTTGTTTGGCCTGGAGAACAGAAGACTGAAAGGAGACCTTCTGGCTCTCTACAACTGCCTGAAAGGAGGTTGGTGCCTGGGAAGTGTTGACCTGTTCTCCATAGTAACAAGTGACAGGACAAGAGGAAATGGCCTCAAGTTGCACCATGGCAGGTTTAGGTTGAGCAACAGTTTCTTCCCCAGAAGAGCTGTCAGGGTCTGGAATAGGCTGCCCAAGGAAGTGGTGGAGTCTCCATCCCTAGAATGATTTCAGAGCTGGATAGATGTGGTGGACATGGGTTGCTGGTGGACTTGGCAGTGCTGGGTTAATCATTGAACACAGTGATCTTAAAGGTCTCTTCCCATCAAAACTATTCTGTGATCCCTGAAGGACCTCATGTACTTGGTGAAGCACTCAGCAGTTGTCTGGTAGGGGAAGCTTGCTGGTATCAACACAGCTTGTTGGAGGGACAGCGGCGTGTTCTGAAGGCACAGGGCTTCTCAAGAGCATCTTCTGCTGTTGATTGTTGTGTGGGCTGCCCTGAGCTGTCCAGGGAGCTGATGTGTGTTGTGGGAGTAAGCAGGAATGTTGGTGAGGTGCTAACAAAGGAGCAGCTTGGAAGAAATTTTGGAGAGACCAGTGAAGGAGTACCTTCAGCAAGTAGCTTTTGGGGTGTAGAGTGTTCAATTCAAGTCACCATCTGGAGGGAGGCCCTAAAGCTGCTTTTTGTCTTCTGGATTGGAGGTTCGGTATTGGTGTTCAAATTAGAGACAGATGATGACTGCTGCATACTACAGATGGTGAGGAGGAGTGAAGGGAGGGTCAGGGCACATCCTCCTCTTTGGTCTTCCTTTCCTGTTTGCTTCGTCCACTGTCAAACATCTGGATGTAAGCTTGGTCCAGCTCCACTCTGGAGCTATAGCTGGAGCTCTTTTAAGACCTTGACACCTGAGGCCAAGCTGATGTCAAACCATCCAGGAAGGAAGAGATGAGTCCCAGAAAGCCTCTGGCTTCCTTTTCACAGGGAAAAGGGTGTACATACTCTGTAGTGCCCTTGCTGATGACCTTTGAGGGTCCCTTCTAACCCAATGCAGTCTGTGAATCTATGAATGAGACAATCCTCTACCTCCTGTCACAGAAGGCTCTGCTGACTGACTGTGACTGCAGTGTGTTGGAGCTTCAGGTTAAACTGTTTTACCTCTCTTAAAGGTTAGCCTGGACTTCCAGGCCACTTGCTTCTGGGAAGAAGTTTCTTCTGTTTTTGATGAAGCAGAAGGTTAAAATTAGTGGCTTTGTCCTGGAAGTGTGGGCTAAGGGAAAGTCTCCCTAGGTAAGATCTGGGAGTTGTTCTGGGTGGAGGTAAGCTGTGGTAGTCACAAAATCATAGAATCATCATGGAATCATGGTTTGGGTTAGAAGAGACATTAAAGATCATCCAGTTACAGCCCTCCAGCCATGGAGTCCTCTGGTCCCACGGTCTGCTCAGTACAGCACCACCTTCTACATCCAACATGCCAGCTGAGGGCCTCATCCAACTGTGTCTTGAGGCTCTTTCCAGGGATGAAGACCACGCACCCCCTTGGGACACCTGGTGGGTGCTGAACCATTCTCACAGTGAAGGAATTTTCTAATATCATACAATCACAGAATTGTTCTATTTGGAAGAGACCTTTCAGATCATCAAGTACAACAGTTACCCCGGGACTGCCAGGTCACCACTAATCCTTCTCCCTCAGCACCACAGCTACACAGCTTTGAAACCCCTCCAGGGATGGGGACTCTACCACTGCCCTGGGCAGCCTGGTCCAGGACTTGACAGCCCTTGCCATGAAGAAATTTTTCTTCATGTCCATCCCAAATCTTCCCTGCTGGAACTTGAGGCTGTTTCCTCTTGTTCTATCACTTGTACTTGTGAGAAGAGACCAACCCCCACCTGACTCCAGCCTCCTTTCAGGGAGCTGTAGAGAGTGAAGTCTTCCCTCAGCCTGTTCTTCTGGAGACTGAACAAGCCCAGGTCCCTCAGCTGCTCCTCCCCAGCCCTGTTCTCCAGACCCTTCCCCAGCTTTGTTGCCCTTCTCTGGACATGATCCAGCCCCTCAATGTCTGTCTTGAAGCGAGGGGCCTAAAACTGAAGCCAGTATTTGAGGTGTGGCCTCACCAGAGCTGAGCACAGGGGGATGATCCCTGCCCTGGTTCTGCTGCCCATACTATTGCCGATCCAAGCCAGTTCCTGTTGGAGTTCCCCTTGCTGCAGCTACCAATATTTAGACCTGGAGATGAGCAGCTCTGCTGTGGTTTGCTGCTGGAGGGGGCTTTCTCCTACCAGTCTTTGCTGTGTCCCTGGCATGTTGCTGCTGGGTTTCTCATCTCCTTGGGGACATCACCAGTCTCTATCCAGGCAGCAGCATGCCTGTGCCTGTGTGCCCTGAGCAGGCTTATCGCCAACTGACCTAATTATTCTAATCTTGCTCTTCCCTAGATAGTGCAGGTTTCCTTGGCTCTCAGGAGGCTTCCCTGGGTCCTCCAAGCTGCTCTTTGATTTCTTGCCAGTCTGTTAATAATATGGTTCCTTCTCCCAGGGAAAGATTTAAAGGCTTGTAGCAAGATCTAGTGGAACCCTTGTGAACTGCCTGTTCTGCTCCCGTGGCCATCCTGTTGGGCTTGGTAACCCTCCCAGGCAGTCCCCTCCTGCGTGCATTTGCTTGCAGCCCTGCCCTTCACCTCACCCCCTCCCCTTCCTCCTAGCCTGAGCATACACATGCCTTCCCTTTGCTCCTGAAATCCTCTGCCTGATGAAGTTCCTGGCTGAAAACTGGCCACTTTCTGCCCTGATATGGAATGCAGGGCTGTTGCCTGTCCTTTTCGTAAAATGTTCTTTGTTTTCTTATTGTTTTTTTGTTGCTATCCTCCCCTTTTTTTGTTCTTGGTGCTGCCCGTCCCCCCACCCCCTTTTTTTTGTCCTTGGTGCTGTCCCCCACCCCTTTTTTTGTCCTTGGTGCTGTCCCCCACCCCTTTTTTTGTCCTTGGTGCTGTGTCCCCCCCCCTTTTTTTGTTCTTGGTGCTGTCCCCCCCCGCTTTGTCTTTGGTGCTGTGTCGTCGTCGTCCTCCCCCCCCCCCCTTGTCTTTGGTGCTGTGTTGTCGTCCTCCCCCCCCCCCCCTTGTCTTTGGTGCTGTGTCGTGTCCTGTCCCCGCCCCCCTTTGTCTTTGGTGCTGTGTCCCCCCCCGTGCCCTCCCCTTTGTCTTTGGTGCTGTGTCCCCCCCCGTGCCTCCCCCTTTGTCTTTGGTGCTGTGTCCCCCCCCGTCCCCCCCCTTTGTCGTTGGTGCTGTGTCCCCCTCCCGTTCCCCCCCTTCCTTTGTCTTTGGTGCTGTGTCCCCCCCCCCTTGTCTTTGGTGCTGTGTCCCCCCCCCCCTTTGTCTTTGGTGCTGTGTCCCCCCCCCCCCTTTGTCTTTGGTGCTGTCCCCCCCCTTTGTCTTTGGTGCTGTCCCCTTCTATCCCTTCTTTTTTGCTGCTGCCCCCTTTCTTTTTTGCTATCCAGTTTTTGTTCCCCATCCTTTTTTGTTGTTGTTTTTGTTGTTCTTCCCTATCTGTTTCTTCTGTTCCCTATCTCATTCTTCCTTCCCTCTGCCAGACCCCTCCTGTTGCCTTGCCCTCCCTCTACAGATTCTGCCTTCCCTACCTTTTCCTTCCCAGAAGGGGTTTGTTTGGGTGCAGTTGTAGGCCAGTCAGCTTTTAAAGGTGCCAAATTCTTTTTTCCAGCAAGACAGGGATTTGAAGCATGTTAACAGGATTTAAAAGCTGCTTCAGCAGGAATAAAATCAAGTCCAGGAGAGGAAAAAAAAAACACCCCCAGACCAGCCCAACAACAAAAACCTTGCACCTTGGGGTGAGTTCCCTCCATTCATAAAGTTAATTTTCTTCCTGAAAATGGAAGCTGTGCTGTCTGAAAGCCTCTGTGGGCAGGAAATAATCAGATACAGCCTGGTGCCTCCTTGCAGGGACAGGGCTTACAGCTAAGCTCTCCAGTTAAACCACCTGATGGGATCAGCAGAGGTTAGCAGCACCGCAGGGGCTGGGTGGCAGAGGGTTGGAAAAACAAGTCAGCAGTGTTACCCCTTGTCATGCACAAGATCCAGTTTGACCTGAAAAGGAGTGGGAGAGGCTGCAGTGGGACATCATGGAGTCAGACCTGGATTTAGTCTTGTTCAACGTCATGAATGGTCTGGAAGAAGGGACAAGTGGACCCTCAGCCAGTTTGCTGATGGTACTGGGAGCAGTGGCTGACACCCCTCAGGCTGTGCTGGGCAGGCTGAGAGCTGGGTGAGAGGAGCCTCTTGAAGTTTAGCAAGGGCAGGAGTAGGGTGCTGTACCTGGCAAGGCATAATCCCCTGCATCAGTACAGGTGAGGAGTTGAGCTGCTGGAAAGTAGTGCTGTGGAGGAGAACCTGGGAGTGCTGGTGGGCAGCAAGTACACCAAGAGCCAGCAGTGTGCCAGGAGGGCCAATGGTGTCTGGGGTGCATTAAGAAGAGTGTGGCCAGCAGGTCAAGGGAGGTTCTTCTCCCCCTCTACTCTGCCCTGGTGAGGCCACATCTGGAGGGTTGTGTCCAGTTCCAGGCTCTCCACTTCAAGAGAGGCAGGGAATGACTGAAGAGAGTCCTGTAGAAAAAACATGTTAATGAAGATAGTTGTGGGAGATTAGAGGATTTTTGGCTGGAGTCAATGAAGGTAGATATTTTTATTTCCTTAAAACAGAAAACAAAGTAATGTCAAGTGAAAATTGCTTTGTTCAATTGAAAAAGAAATCTGTATTTAGGTATTTCACACCATGATGGAGAGCTGAGGAAGTTTAGCACATGCCACTGTGAAACAGGAGTATAAATCCTTTTGTTTTAAAATACCAAGCCCTAAAAAAAAAGAGAATTTGAATGAACTTCCAGCATTTTCTTTCCAGCATTTTGGCAGCAGCTACTTGACCAAAACTATTTGAAATCCATCAAGCTAAAGCTGAGCTGCTGTTGGGCAAATGATGATGATGATGATTCAATGGGTTCAGCCTTTTGTTTCTGCAAAGCTGGATTCATTTTCTTGGGTGATTGTGGCAGGGAAGACCTCAGTCCATGCCAAGGGATAGGACATGTGGGGCTTGAATGCCAGATGTCCCCTCTTGTTCCTGGTGCTGAAAGGCATTGGGCTTCTGGACTTTGTGGACACGTGGGGATGCTCACTAGCAGCAGTGTCCCTGTGGACTGGGAGTCTTCAGGATCACAGAATGTTAAGGGTTGCAAGACGCCTCCAGAGATCATTGGGCCCAACCCCCCTGCCAAAGCAGGATCACCGAGGTCAGGCCACGCAGGAATGTGTTCAGGTTGGCTTTGAAAGTCTCCAGAGAAGGAAACTCCACAACCTGTCTGGGCAGCCTGCTTCAGGGCTCCATCACGCTCACAGCAAAGAAGCTTCTCCTCATGTTGGGGTGGAACCTCTCTGTTCCTCAAGGTTGCTTCAGGAGGGAGAATCCCTGAAGGAAGCTGTAGCATGAGTAGGGAAAGCCTGCCCCAGCCTCCAGAGTTTTGTGGTTATGTTGGCATTAGTTGCATCTTCCTCTGAAGTCTCCAGGTGCTGGCAGTAACTCGGGGCTAGGCATGGAGTTCTGTTCTCCTTGATCATTCACAGTGTGTAATTTATTCAGGAATGCCTTTTCCAGTCACATGTTCAGCTCAGCTGCTCAATTGGTGGGTCATAAAGATCCCTCAGATGCCCTCATCTGACCTGCAATGTGTGGGCACCCCAGGCTTCCACCTGCAAGGCCTTTCTAGAGTGAGATACCATCTGGGTGTAGAACCATCAAAGCCTAAATTGGGTGGGGTTGGAATGGACCATTAAAGGTCATCTAGTCCAACCCCCCTGCAGTCAGCAGGGACATCTTTAAGTAAATCAGGTTGCTCAGTGCCCTGTCCAGCCTGGCCTGGAACGTTTCCAGGGATGGGGCACCTACCCCCTCCCTGGGCAACCTGGGCCAGCATCTCACCACCCTCAGTGTAAACAATTTCTTCCTAATCTAAACCTCTCCTCTTTTAGTTTCTGACTGTCACTGCTTGTCCTGTTACAACAGGCCCTGCTCACACTGCTGTCCTCATCTTTCTCCTAAGCCCCATTTAAGCACTCAAAGGCCACAAGAAGGTGGTTGAACAACTCCAACTCTCAGCCTGTTCTCACAGCTCTCTGCTGTCATGTCTCTCCTGAGAAACTGCTGATGCTGCAGCACAGGGCTGCAGCTGCAGTCCTGCTCCCATTTTCTCATTATGGTTAACTTTGGGGCTGCTAATCCCATGGGTGTAAGCAGAGGTTGGCTGATGCAGGGAGGTGCAGGAGAAGAGCTTCTGAGATGCTGCTGTGGCCTGGCATGAACTTTGATCCCTGCAGCCATATTTGGTGGAGAAGACCTTCATGATGAACATGAGGGGCCCTTCAAGAAAGAACAAAGGAACATGTAAAACTGATTTGTGGGTGTGCTTCTGGGTTGCCCTCATGCCTGCAGGTCCCCAGGTGCTTTGTGGGGTTCATTGCTGGGCGTGGATGATGGGTTTTCAACTGCAAGTGAGGTCTGAGGGTGGACACAGCTCTCCTGAAAGACAAATCCTGATGGTCTTTGATGTCTGTTATTGGTCCTGCATCCTCTAGTCATCATTCATCCCTGTAGGAAGGTAATTTCCTTTTGGGTCAGGAGGAGACTTACCAAAATGAACTATTTCTGGTGCTATCCCTGGCCAGGCTTTGTTTGTGGAGAAAAGACCCTCTAGGTCATAGAATCATGGAGTGGTTTGGGTTGGAAGGGACCTCCAAAGGTCATTTAGTCCAACCTTCCTGAAGTCAGCAGGGACATTCTCCGTTAGATCAGGTTGCTGACAGCCTTGCTGAACCTGACCTTGAATATCTCTAGGGATGGGGTCTGAACTACCTCCATGGGTGACCTTTTGCAGTGTTCCACCACCCTCATGGTGCAGAACTTGCTCCTAACATCCAATCTAAATCTCCTCTGATTTCAAATCATTGCCTCTCATCCCATCACTGCAGGCAAAACCAGTTCATCTGCAGCCTTCTTGTAGGCCCCCTTCAGACACCAGAGAACACATGAAGGTGCCTCAGCATGGAAAGAGGAAGGGGAGCGATGCCAGTTGGAAGCTGCTCAGGTTGATTTGAACCTGTTAGCTTACAAGATCATAGGAAATCCCCACAGAACACACATGAGAACCAGCCAGGTGAGAGCCAATGCAACAAGCATTTGTTGAAGGAAGCAAGGTCTGTGATGGCTTCCCTACAGTAGCACCCCGAAGCTCCAAGACCTCTTTCCTTCTCCTCAAGGTACAAGGGAAATCAGGTCATTCAATATGCATCCTAATGGGGCTTACTGTGTTTGACAAGAGAAGGAGGTGAGGCGTGGTGGAGGACTCAGTGCTGCATCCCAGTCACAGTTGGTGCACTTGGGTCTGTTTGGAAGGGTCCCTTGGACACCAGGAGCAGCGCAAGGTCAGTTTGGGGTGAACATGAGCTGCTTGTCCCCAGTATGCTGGCAGCAGTGCTGGGGCTCAACAGGGCTCTGAAGACTTGGGGTTTGTGGAAGGCACTGACATCAAGGATACTATCAGCAGGGCAGGTTAGGACACAGGATTGGTGGGTCCCAAGGCTGAATATCTTGGTCTGGGCAGGTCGTCTAGACTGTCGCTGCTGCTGCAAATAGACACTCCCATAGCTCACTCAGTGTCTTGTTGATCTCAAAATAGGCCAGCTGGCACAACCTGGAAGTACCTGTCTCTCTTTTTTGCTTTGTTTTAATGAAAACCTTCCTGTCCTCCTCCTGCCTCAGCTGGGACCCTGCCAAGCTGAGCTGCTTCATTTACCTCTTATTAGTCAAACCCAGCGGTCCCCTGGGCCACAAATGTAGCTGCACAAATACTTGCTTTACCCCCTGGCATTTGGCAGGCTGCTCTTCTTCCCATCCCCAGCTCCTCATCACTCCTCACTTGCTGGGGTTTAGGGAGAGGAAGAACCAAAGAGAGAATGGGGCTGCCTGGGGAAGGCTTCTGGGGAGATGTGTGTCCATGTTGCTGCTGCAGAGCATCCAGCAAGCAGAGCCACAGTCTGGGAGTGACTGTGAAAAAATGCACTTCAGGCCTCAAAAAGGAGACTGGTGGCTGGCCAGTAACTCCCAAAAATTCCTCTGTGGGGAGGTGCTCTGCTTTATGGGGCTCATTGTCCTGGTGAATGGGTTTAAGCTGTCTCCTGAGCTGCCAGAAGGAGCTAAAAGCCAGGGATGGACTTGAGAGCAGGGACATCTGGGCAAGAGAAGCTTGGGAAGGGTTTGATGCCCACCTGTCCAGGGCTGAGCATCACCTGCTGCTGTAACTTTGGCCAGCATGAGGATGTGGTGGTTCCAGAGTGAGCTGGAGCTCATTTGTGACATGAGTCACTGTCTTTCAGTGGACATGGTGGTGTCTGTGCTGGGGCCTGTCCCTTCTTGGGGCAGCTCTTGGGAAGCCAGTGCCAGCTCTGGGTCCAGCTGGGTGTCACATTTGCTCTTCTAATTGCTATGAAGACCGTGGGAGGACATGCAGGAGATCCTTGTAGGCTGAAAACCAGCTTCAGGGTCTGCAGGGGCATCTTCCCAAGCTGTGAGAGCTGTCTTAAGTGATGTCTTGTACCCACAAGCATCTCAGGGAGCCAGGTTTGATTCTGTTTGGAGGGAGAATCACTTCTCCAAAATGGAATCACTCTGCTGGGTGGAAACCCATTGTCTGGACCACATCCAGTCCACATGTCCTGGAGCAGGAGCTAAGGAGGACACTGTGTCCATCCGTAGGTGACGGGAAGGCTCAAGGACTGAGTTGGACAACGTGCTGGGCTGTTTCCTACTGTCCCAGGTAGAACATGGAAGATGGTGCTCATGTTTTTTTACCTGTCTTTACAAGTGGCTGCAGCTCTTCTAGGAGCAGATCTGGAAGAAGCCAGAAGCAGGGACAGCTGTCCTGGAAATCTCAACTATCTCTCTCTTTGGCCAGCTCTGTGCCAAGGCAGACCTGCTCACATGAGTCCACCTTTTGCTTCCCCAGGGCTTTGTTTGCCTTTCCCCCTTTTAATTTGTTATTAGAAGCATTACAATATTACAGTATCACCAAGGTTGGAAGAGACCTCAAAGATCATTGAATCCAACCTGTCACCACAGACCTCATGACTAGACCATGGCACCGAGTGCCACCTCCAATCCCCTCTTGAACACCTCCAGGGACGGTGACTCCACCACCCCCCTGGGCAGCACATCCCAATTGCTGACAACTCTCTCAGTGAAGAACTTTCTCCTCACCTCCAGCCTAAACTTCCCCTGGCACAGCGTAGACTGTGTCCTCTTGTTCTGGTGCTGGGTGCCTGGGAGAAGAGACCAACCCCCACCTGGCTACAACCTCCCTTCAGGGAGCTGTAGAGAGCAATGAGGTCTCTCCTGAGCCTCCTCTTCTCCAGGCTAAGCAACCCCAGCTCCCTCAGCCTCTCCTCACAGGGCTGTGTTCCAAACCCCTCACCAACTTTGTTGCCCTTCTCTGGACACCTTCCAGCAAGACAACCTCCTTCCTAAACTGAGGGGCCCAGAACTGGACACAGGACTCAAGGTGTGGCCTAACCAGTGCTGAGCACAGGGGCACAATGACCTCCCTGCTCCTGCAGGCCACACTGATCCTGATGCAGGCCAGGATGCCATTGGCCTTCTTGGCCACCTGGGCACACTGCTGGCTCATGTTTAGGTGGCTGTCAATCAGCACCCCCAGGTCCCTCTCTGTTTGGCAGCTCTCCAGCCACTCTGACCCCAGCCTGTAGCTCTGCATGGGGTTGTTGTGGCCAAAGTGCAGCACCTGGCACTTGGGTTAGGGGGAAGAGAATTATTTTCCTTCTGTGTGTACAGAATTGCCAATTTCCCCAATTCCTCTTCTTTTTCACTAGAATGTTTAGAAGATCTCATTGATGGTGATTCTGTTGCTGCTGCCTGGGACCTGATAAGGTCCATGACTGATGCTCCCTGGGTTGGCTGTGATGTGAAAAGGCAATTTGCTGCTTACTTTGTACCTTGGAACATTTCAGTGTGGTGGAGGAGTGGGTGACATCCATGACCCAGAGGCAGGTTTTGGAGATTTTGGTTGCTTGTGGGTGGTGTTGAGTGGGGATTGGAGTTGTGGGGTTTTGTTTGTGTGTTTAGCTCAGAGGGTGATTAAAGATTCAGAAATCCTCTGAACATGGGGTCTTTCAGATGAGTTTAACTAGCTCAGAGAAGAACAAGGTAAAGTGTTTATTTTCCCTTTACTCTTCAAAATGGCAGAGCCTTGCTGGATGATTTTTATTTCCAGTTTCAGCTGAGCAGCCCCTGTTAGGCAGAAGACAAGGGAGGACTCCTGTGAACAAGCCAACTTGGGCTGTAGAGAGTTGTCTCTCCTTGAGATCTGCTGCTTCTCTTGCTTGTGTAACCTGGATCCAAAAGTCATCAAATCCAAGGCCTGGAAGGATTGTTGCCTTTGGTTGGAGCAGCAGGAATCCAGGGATGATTGCTGATGGTGCAGAGGGTGTCTGATGCTGCAGTAACATCATCCTTATTCATTCCTGTTTCATCTCTCAGAGGCCTTGAATATGGAGGTCACCTGAGGCTCTCCTTGCTGAGCAGAAGAGCTGTGAAGAAGAGAAGCAATTGATGGTTGGAAGGGAGATGGCATGGGGATGTGAACCTCATGAGGTTTAGCAAGGCCAAGTACAATATCCTACACTTGGGTGGTTGTGTGCAACATAGGCTGGGGGATGCAGGGCTGGAGAGCAGCCCTGTGGAAAAGGCCTTGGGGGTGCTGGGGGTGCAGAGCTGGCCATGAGCTGGCACTGAGTACTGCCAGCCCAGAGCCAGCCCTACTCTGGGCTGATCCCCAGCAGTGTGGGCAGCAGGGGCAGGGAGGGGATTCTGCCCCTCTGCTGGGATCTGCTCAGACCCCCCTTGCAGTGCTGGGACAGCTCTGGAGTGCTCAGCACAGCACAGACAGGGAGCTGTTGGAGCAGGGCCAGAGGAGGCCACAGCAATGCTGGCAGGGCTGGAAGGGCTCTGCTGGGAGGCTCCAGGCTGAGAGAGTTGGGCTTGGTCAGCCTGGAGAAGAGAAGGCTCCAGGGTCACCTTCTAGTGGCTTTGCAGTGCTTCAAGGGGCCTAGAAGAAAGCTGGGGACAGAGTTTTTCTGAGGGGATGTTGTGACAGGACAAGAGAAAGTTTCAGACTGGAAAGAAGAAATGTTTGAGACTGAGGGTGGTGAGATCCTGTCCTAGGTTGCCCAGAGAGGTGGGAGGTGTCCAGGTGAGGTTGTATTGGGGCTGTGAGCAACCTGCTCTAGTTGCAGATGTCCCTGCTGACTGCATTGGGGGCTGGACTAGATGAGCTTCAAAGGTCCTTTCCAATCCAGACTGTTCTGTGATTCTGTGGTTCCTGGGAGGAGAGGTCCATCTGGCTCCTCCTAGCATAAAATGCCCAACATTCATCCAGGGTTGCAGCAGCAAGGTTTTGGCTGGGGGCCAAGGTATGTCCTCTGAATGCTGCTAAAAGCAAAAAAATGCTGTTTGCCAGCAAACTATGTGCATGATTTAATAGGGATTAACCACCCCCTGCCCCTGCCCTGCTGCTGGCCAGGGGATGCTGCTCCTGCTCTGTCCCTCCTCACCATCAGTGACCCGTGGGACAGATTACTTCAGCAAGTTGACAACTTAGTTTAGGGCTGGATGTGTCTTTTAGGATTACAGGGCTTTTCACAGCCCAAGTGCCTGTTATCTTGCCTGAGTGCCTGCAAAGAAAAGATTGACTTTCTGGTAATGTTTTCCATTTGGTTATTTGAGGCTTGGCTGAAGGACAGAGCTCAGAGGGTTGTGATCAATGGTGTGGGGTCTGCTTGGAGGCTTGTGGCTTGCAGTGTTCCCCAGGGGGTCAGGACTGGGTGCAGCCTTGTGGTCATCTACGTGAATGACCTGGATGAAGGGACAGACTGGAACCTCGAGACAGTTTGCTGATGGCACAGCACTGGGAGCAGTGGCTGACACCCCTCAGGCTGTGCTGCCAGTCAGTGAGACCTGGACTGGCTGAGAACTGGGAGAGAGGAACCTCACGAAGTTCAACCAGGGCAAGTGTAGGGTCCTGCATCCTGGGAGGAATAACTCCCTGCACTAAGTCAGGTCAGGGGCTGATGTGCTAGGAAGCAGCTCTGTGGAGAAGGACCTGGGAGTGCTGGTGGATAACAAGATCCCCATGAGCCTGTAGCATGTCGTTGTGCTCAAAAAGGACACTGGTGTCCTGGGGTGCATTAAGAAGAGTGTGGCCAGCCTGTTGAGGGAGGCTCTTCTCCCCCTCTGCTCTTCCCTGGTGAGGCCACGTCTGGAGTACTGTGTCCAGTTCTGGGCTCCCCGGTTCAAGAGAGGCAAGGAACTACTGGAGAGAGTCCAGTGGAGGGATACAAAGATGCTGAGGAGCATCTTCATGATGTCAGGAGGAAAAGCTAAAGGTTGAGGGGTCAAGAGCATGGGGTCAAGCTCTTGGCAGTGGTGCCCAGTGAGAAGACAAGTGGCAACAGGCACAAACAGGAATGTAGGAGGTTCCTTCTTTTATGAATCATAGAATCTCAGCATGGTGAGGTTTGAAGAAACTTCTGCACATTATCCACTCCAACACTGCTGCTAAAGCAGGGCACCCACAGAAACTTGCCCAGGAGCACAATGGCCAGGTGGGTTTGGAAGCTCTCCACAGTAGGAGACTCCACAACCTCTCTGGGCAGCCTGCTCCAGGGCTCCCAGCACTCTGACAGCAAAGAAGTTTTTCCTTCTGTTCAGGTGGAACCTCCTGGATTCCAGTTTGTGCCCATTGGCCCTTGTCCTGTGGCTGGGCTCCACTGACAAGAGTCTGGTTCCATCCTCCTTTATCTCTTGTTGAGCATTGCTCAGATCCCCTCTGGGGCTGCTCTTCCGCAGTATCAACAGCCCCAGGGCCCCTCAGCCTTTCCTCCTCGCAGAGATGCTCCAAAAACATCTTTGTAGCCTCCACTGGACCCCATCCATTAATTGTCCATCAGATTGCCCATGAACCCTCCTCCATTCCCCTCCGAGGCTCAGTGGGTTTCTTGGTTATGTGCTGTTTTTTTCCCTTTCCTTTCTTGGCATTATCCATCACGAGCCAAAGGTATCATCATCGTCTCCCCAGGCACGGAAGCCCATCTGGCAGGAGACCGCTTCAACCTCGTGCACAGGGTGACAGACCAAAAGACTTTGTGAAGATGAGGAGGCTTTGAGTGTTTGGGTTTTTTTTTTCAAAAGTAAAAAGACAGATCCAGCTCCCAGCCACAAAAAAAGCCCCCAACAACAACCAACCAAACAAAACCCCCTCCTTGTTGAAGTGAAGCCAGCTACAAACTAAATTACTGTCTGGGTGAGCAGAAGGGGCTTCCAGCTTTCTGGTTATTCCTCTTCCTTGCAGGATCACCATGTCAGGGTGGCTGTTTTTGGTCTGATTCTGTGGCTATTTTGCTCTTCTTTGTCTCCTGTCCCTCTCCTGTTGTTTTGTTGTTTTTTTTCCCCACTCATTTATTTCTGTGTTTATTTCAGTGGCTCTGTTTCGATGCACTGTGACGTTTGCCTGCTCCCTTGCATGCCAGGCTCATGAGTGGCTTTGCAGTGTGGCAGCTGTTGGGCTCCTCTCCTGTCACTTGGGGCTTTTCTGCATCACCAGGTACCAGAAACCAGATCTGAGTCTGGAGGGGTGATGAAATATGTAAAATGCTCAGCCAGCCCTGTCAGTATCTGAGAAGGCCAGGGCCAGCTCCAGCAGCAGTCACTCAGTGAAGGTGTTCACATTTTAATGAGAGAAGGGTCAGATCCAGGATGTAGTAATTTATGTGCTGTGCTTGATGGTTTGGCACCTGGAGAGAATAGAATAGAATAAACCAGGTTGGAAGAGACCTTTGAGATCATCATGTCCAACCTATCGTCCAACACCACCTAATCAACTAAACCATGCAACCAAGCACCCTGTCAAGTCTCCTCCTGAACACCTCCAGGGATGGTGACTCCACCACCTCCCTGGGCAGCACATTCCAATGGGCAATCTCTCTTGCTGGGAAGAACTTCCTAACCTCCAGCCTAAACCTCCCCTGGCACAGCTTGAGGCTGTGTCTTCTTGTTCTGGTGCTGGTTGCCTGGGAGAAGAGACCAACCCTCACCTGGCTACAACCTCCCTTCAGGGAGCTGGAGAGAACAAGAAGGTCTCCCCTGAGCCTCCTCTTCTGCAGGCTAAGCAACCCCAGCTCCCTCAGCCTCTCCTCACAGGGCTGTGCTCCAGACCCCTCCCCAGCTTTGTTCCCCTTCTCTGGACACCTTCCAGCATCTCAACATCCTTCCTAAACTGAAGGGCCCAGAACTGGACACAGGACTCAAGGTGTGGCCTAACCAGTGCAGTGTGCAGGGGGAGAATGACCTCCCTGCTCCTGCTGGCCACTCTGTTGCTGATGCAGGCCAGGATGAGAGGTCAGCTTGGGACAGTGAATCCAAATCAGACAAGCAGTACTTCATCATGTTAGGTGTGGAGTTAGCCTCCTCTCCCAAGTAGCAAGTGGCCAGCAGAACTCAGGGTGATTGTCTCCCTGTGCTTGGCACATTCAAGGCCACGACTTGAATGCTGTGGTTGGTTTTGGGCCCCTTGCTCCAAGGAGGGCATTGAGGGGCTGGAGTGTGTCCAAAGAAGGGCAAAGATGCTGGTGAAGAGTCTGGGGCTCAAGTGTTGTGAGGAGTGGCTGAAGGATCTGGGATTGTTCAGCCGGGAGATGAGGAGGCTGAGGGGAGACCTTCTGGCTCTCTACAGCCTCCTGAAAGGAGCTTGAGGCCAGGTGGGGGTTGGTCTCTTCCCCCAAGGAAGAAGTGACAGAACAGGAGGAAATGGCCTCAAGCTGCAGCAGGGGAGGTTTAGGTTGGACATGAGGGGCAATGCCATTCCCAAAAGGGTTATCAAGGCCTGGCCCAGGCTGCCCAGGGCAGTGGGGGAGCCCTATCCCTGGTGGGATTTCAAAGCTGTGTAGATGTGATGCTGAGGGATCACATTGCTTAGTGCTGGATTTAGCAGTGCTGGCCTAATGGTTGGACCCGATGATCTTGAAGGTCTCTTTCAGCTGAAACAGTTGTTTGGTTCCATGATTTGTGGTCATGGAGAGGCAGCAATACCTGGATGTGGGAAGTTGTGGTTCATCTTGGTTGCTTTCCTTTTCCATAGTGACTGTGCCTGTGGTTTGCTGGGTCCACAAGCAGTAAACTGCTCATTTCATTTGCCAAGATGCTCTCACTGCTTTGGAGAGACACTTTGCTAATTGCTTGTTCTTGGAAATGTGCTGGATCAGGCAAAGAGAGAAAATATTGCTTCTGAAGGAGCTTGTTAAAAGGAGATGCTGGGAAGCCAGCCAGCTGCTCTCTGGCTGTGCTGATAGGCAGGAGCTCAAACCCCCAGTGCCGATGGGCAAAGGTCCTTCTGCCTCTGCTGCTGCGTTAGCTGGTGCATGAGTATTTGCAGAGTCAAAGTGTGCAGAGGATTTCATCTGACCTGAAGGGGCTGATAAGAAGCAGGAGAGTTGTTGTGCACTGGCTACAAAGTGCAGTCAGAGCATTCCTGAAGGAACCTCCTTCTCCATGCATGTTGTTCTCTTCAGCAGCTGCTTTGCAAAGGCTGGCTTGGAGAAGACAATGTGCAGGCATGATGAGGGAGGTGGTGATGGGGCTTCTGACTGTGTGCTGCTTCTCTCTGCCCAGCCTTAGAGAAGCACTGAGAAGAAGAGGGATGTTGTCTCCCTGAGAAGTGATGTCCAACAGGTCTTCACTGTAGGGAGCAGAGAGCAATGGGATTGATTTTTGAGGCTTGACAAGAGATGTGAATATTGTGGGGCAGGATGTGGTGTCTGCTATCAGGGGTCTTGGCTGGAGCATCTCTCTGGGTCTCACTGAGGGTCTCTTCAGTTTGGTTTCACCCTCATCCCATGCAGGCACAGAGGCTGCTGGGGTACTTCAGGTTCACGTCCCAGGTGTCTCAGAGCACTTAAGGGATCCCAGCAGTATTTAGAGTTTATTACAAACTCTCCAGGGAGAGAAGGGTGCTGGATGTCCTACCACAGAAGACTCTTGAAAGAGATGGCTGTGTTGGTATGTGAAGAATTTGTACCAGGGCTGCCTTTTATAGGAAGCTTCTCTTGTTCCTAGAAAAACCTGGAGTGATAAATCCCACATGGCAAGAAGAAAGCTCTCAGTGATCTGTCAGGGTGGCTCTGGAGCCCATCACAGCCTGTGTCTCCAGCAGCTGGCCTGTGGTGGCATTTCTGGGGGATGAATCTTCTGCAGGGAGAGGCTGCTCTGCATTCCTCATGCCCTGTGCTGGAGTGGTGGAGGAACAGAAGAACATTTTCAGCATTTAACTGGAGGATAAATAAGGAACAGTTTTCCAACCCAACTGGGATGTCTTAAGGGAGTTATTTAAACCCAGATCTAAAATAAAGGACAGTTGGTTGGTAAGATGGGCTGGGCTCTTGTCATTTATTGGGATTTGGTGGCCACCAGACCTTTTGATACTTGAATTTTTATGCAAGTGCCTAAATCTGGAGAAGCAGATTTAAGCAGTTCTGCCTGGAGTCTCTTTCAGACTTCACAGAATCACAGCATGGTAGCTGCTGGAAGGGACCTCTGGAGTTCATGTAGCCCAACCCTCCTGCTAGAGCAGGGGCACCCATAGTTGGTTGCCCAGGATCACAGTGTCCAGGTGGGCTTGGAATCTCTCCAAAGAAGGAGACTCCACAACCTCCTAGGGCAGCCTGCTCCATCCCTCCAGCACCCTCACACTGAAGAAATTTCTGCTCCTGTGCAGGTGGAACCTCCTGGGTTCCAGTTTGTGCCCACTGCCCTGTCCCTAGGCACCAGTGAGCAGAGTCTGGCCCCAGCCTCTTGCCCCGCAGCCTTTATCTCTTGCTGAGCATTGCTCAGATCCCCTCTGGGGCTGCTCTTCTCCAGGATCAACAGCCCCAGGGGCTCTCAGCCTTTGCTCCTGACAGAGATGCTCCAGGCCCCTCAGCATCTTGAGGGCCCTGAGTCTTAGAGGTCTTTTCCAGTCATCTTACCTAGGTGTCAGTACTGAGTATGAGCTCCTGGCAGTGTGGTTGTCAGGTAAATCCACTTTCAGTTTTGGGGCGCTCGTGATACTTTGGTGCTCCTGATTCTCTTGCCTTTGAAGGCCACAACCTTCAAAGAACTTGTGAGAAAGCATTTCAGCCCTTCAGCATCATCCAGTGGAAGTGAAAAGAAAAGAAAAAATGGGAAAAGCAATCTCTGTGTTTCAGTTCCTTTGCTGATGCCTGATTGGGTTGAGCCAGGTTGAAGGATTATCACCCCTGCTCAGGGTTGAGAGTAAGTTATTGGTGTGTCCTGCTGAATTGGAGCAAGAGTCATTTAGGAAGACCTCTTCATGGGCAGCAGTCTTGCTGGCAAGGTTGCCATGTCAGCATGAGCTGGACCAAAAGCCCTCACTCCTCGCTTTATGTTTGTGTGGAGCTGGAGTCCCTGCTCCCTTGGGGTGTCAGGGGCAGAGGTAGGTCCCATCCCTAGGGTAGAGCTATATGAGACAGACCTTTGGTGCTCCCTCAACACTGCTGGGCTGCTGCAGCCCAGGTGGTGGGGGAAGCTTTCTCTTATCGTGCTGGGGAGAGGATGGCTGAAGCATCTTCCTTGGAGGAGGATGTCAGTATGGGGTCCTATCACCCAAACTGCAGTGAGCTGATGGAAATTCATTGCTATCCCAGCATGTTTGTCGTCTCATCATGGACTCTCCTTTTCTTACATCTTTTCAGTTGCAAATTACCCTCTGCTGTTGTCTCCCACCCATCTTGCCCCAGATGGGTTCCTTCCCCACTTGTGGGAGAAGAAGAAAGTACTTGTTATTGTTTGCTGATTAGGGGTAAAACTGTCTAATTGCCATGAACTGTATGGTCCTGCTGGAGCAGGAGCCCCGTTTAGATCACAGCTGTTAATAATAATTACACATTCCAGAAGTGCTGATAATTAATGAGTTCTAATAAGCAGGTTGCTCATCTGTTGACTTTTTTTTGCTGCTGCTGCTTCCTTGTCCTATGGTTGTAGTAAAGACCATGACACAGAATTTGTAGGAAAGGTTTGGAAGGTAATTTTCAGCCCCTCAAGACTTTGTGCTTTCACTAAGTAGGAAGAGGAAGGGGAAACAGTAAAAGTAAAACAAACATTTGAGGTTCATCTCTATTAATTATCATTATGCAACATTACTTTGGCTTGGGAATCCTTGGTGGTAGGCACTATGCCAACACAGACCCAAGGGTTCACCACTCCCTGTAAAGCTCTGAAGAAGATGCTTTGCTTGCTTTGGGAAGACATCAGCTACTTTGGTGCTCAAATGTGGGTTTGTTTGGGTTTTTTTCCTTTAAAAACCTCTTGTTTGTACATGTTTTGAGGGTGAGGTGAGGTGAGATGGGAAGCCTGCTCCAGGCACAGAACTTTCTTGAGACATAGCACCAAGAGGAGCAGGAGGCTATCCAACCCTTCTGGTGGAGCCGGTCAATTTTGGAAAGGGAGAGAAGATCTGGCATTAATGTGGGCAGTGAATCTTTTTTGGGTGGACTTGAACTGGTCTTGGATCCAAGTGGATGTTTCCCTGCCCAATTTGCCTCCTGCCAAGGAGGAAGGACCACCATTAGCTCTCCAAAACCTGTCCCTCTTAAATGAGGAACCAGCTTGCAGGACTGAGCAAATGGGCCTCTCTCAACCTGTCATTATCTTGGGCTTGGTTCTCCCAGCACTTATTTTCTATGTGCATTTCAACACTTCATAGAATTAGGTGAAGCCCAGAAGCTGGTGGGTAGCAGTTCAAGAAGTCCTGCCTTTAAAAAGCTGCTGTAGGATGATGACCAAAACAACTTTCCTCTGATCATTGGGTCTGTGGGCAGAGTGGTGGCACTGGAAAGCACATCTGCACAGTAGCTGGGAGAGGTGCATCTAAAATGGGTGAAACTGACCAGCAAGAATCTCAGAGAGTAGAGGAGGCTTTCTTAAGCAATGAAGTGGCTGAACATTGTCTCCTGGAGCCATAAAACCGTTCAGGTTGGGGAGGACTTCAGGAGGTCTCTGGTCCAATCACTTGCCCAAAGCAGAGCCAGAAATCACGTTTGGATGGCACCGTGCTGACGTAGTGATCAGGCACATGTGGTCCTAACCAGGAACCCTGATATAGGAAGGGGGTGTGTTCAGAAGGGGAATGCAAAGGTCAAATTCAGGAAACCCAAGGATGGCCAATACCAGGGAGGGTCAGAAGGTGCCACAAAGTCAAGATGTGTCAGAAACAGTGTGGTTAGTAGGAGCGGGCCAGCGATAGTCACACTGCACCCTCACTGGTGAGGCCACACCTCAAATCCTGGGTTCAGTTTTGGACCCCTCACTACAAGAAGGGCATTGAGTGGCTGGAGCGTGTCTATTCCAACAAAGCTGGTGAAGGGTCCAGAGCACAAGTCTCATGAGGAGCAGCTGAGGGGCCTGGGGTTGTTTGGCCCGGAGGGAAAAAGGCTGAAGGGACACCTTCTGGCTCTCTACAACCCCCTGAAAGGAGGTTTGAGCCAGGTGGGGGTTGGCCTCTTCTCTGAAGTAACAAGTGAGATGACAGGAGGAAAGGGCCTCAAGTTGCACCAGGGAGGTTTAGGTTGGACATAAGGATGAATTTCTACTCCAAGAGGGTTGTCAAGGCCTGGACTAGGCTGCCCAGGGCAGTAGCGGAGTTCCCATCCCTGGAAGGGTTTCAAAGCTGGGTAGCTGTGGTGCCGAGTGACATGGATTAGTGGTGACCTGGCAGTTGGACTTGATGATATTAAAGGTCTCTTCCAACCTGAACAGTGCTGTGATTCTGTGTGCCTCAGCTTGTTGAGCCTCTTAGGGATGCTGTGGGTTGGGTGACGGTGGCGTATTGGCAGTGACCCCTGCACTGCCAGCATGCTGGGCTGCCAATGCTGGGCAGCCAATCTCTGTGTCATTACGTGATTCATGCTGATTTGGTGCAGACTAAGCATATAAAGAAGATTACAGACTGTGACTTGTTATTCTTTTATCTTATTATAAGGATTAGATGTCAACCAACTTGCTGTCTGTGCCTGGACATCTGCTGCAGGGCTCTTCATATGCAATGATGGTTCTGTCTCAGGTGTATGTGCTGCCTCATCACCCTTAGACACCAGGGGAGTTTTATTCCTCCTAACCATTAGGGTTTAGAGTTGCCTCCTAGAGATCCATAAATACCTCAGATATGTGGTTTCCTGGATTTGACATCTTCTGACAAACCCATTCCCATTCAGTCTACTGTCTCTCCACTTGCTAGTCAGTAAAATGCTGCTTAGATGTGGTGGTGAGCACCCCAAAAGTGGAGTCATGTGTTAGCTCATGCACTGCTTTATGCTTTGTCATGTGTGTTCAAGGTGGGAGCATCTGCATGGAAGTGCTGGGGTATGCAGGGCTGGAGAGCAGCCCTGAGAAGAAGGACTTGGGGGTACTGGGGGTGCAGAGCTGGCCATGAGCCAGCACTGAGTGCTGCCAGCCCAGAGCCAGCCCTGTCCTGGGCTGACCCCAGCATTGTGGGCAGCAGAGGCAGGGAGGGGATTCTGCCCCTCTGCTGGGATCTGCTCAGACCCCTCCCTGCAGTGCTGGGGCAGCTCTGGAGTCCTCAGCATAGCACAGCCAGGGACCTGTTTGAGCAGGGCTAGAGGAGGTCACAGCAATGCTGGCAGGGCTGGAAGGGCTCTGCTGGGAGGCTCAAGGCTGAGAGAGCTGGGCTTGATCAGCCTGGGTAAGAGAAGGATCCAGGGCCTAGAAAAAAGCTGGGGACAGTCTTTTTCTGAGGGCCTGTTGTGACAGGACAAGAGGTGGTGGTTTGAAACTGAGAGAGGGAGATTCAGAGTGGAGAAGAGGAAGAAATGTTTGACAAGTGAGGGTGGTGAGACCCTGGTCCAGCTTGCCCAGAAAGGTGGTAGATGCCCCATCCCTGGATGGTGAGGTTGTTTGGGGCTCTCAACAGCCTGTTCTATTTGCAGATGCCCCTGCTGATTGCTAAGAGGGGTTGGACTAGCTGAGCTTTGGAGGTCCCTTGCAATACAAACCACTTTGTGGTTCTATGATTCTATTTAATAATGGTGCTTTCCATTTGGTAGTTGGCACTAATGAGCTGACAGAGGAGAAGCATGCCCTTGATGCTCTCTGGGGCTCCTCTTTTCTTTCTTCTTGACTATTTCTTCCCCCCCCTCCCTTCCCCCTTTTTAATATGCCACATGATTTTTGTTCAGGAGCTAATGTGTGATATTAATCTACATAATGAGCCTTTTTGACAGTCCAGGCACATTAGGGAATAATTCCTTGAGCAGCTGAAATCCTTGGGCCAGAACTGCTCGTTCTCCACAGTTTCCAAACGAAGCCACACAATTGTTGAGAAGTGACAGATGAGGAATAGTTCAGGAGCTGGAAATTACACAAGCAGGGTTTTTTGGTGTTTTTCCTCTCCTTCCTTTCCGGATGGCATGTGACTCACTCTGAATTTGCTTGGCAATTTTGTCTCAAAACAGAGTAAATCCCAGTTCCTGGTGAAGGAAAGGGGGTGAGGGATGAAGTTGTGGTGTCCAGCAATCTGGTGGGAGCTCATATGTCTGCTCCCTCCCAACCACAGGGAAGAGTATTGAGTCTTACCTCAAGACACGGGTCTGAAGCTTAATTCATCTCTTAAATATTCCCAGTCCAGATATGGGAGCTGATGGTTTCTCTGCTCTGATGTGTGATTGTCAATCAGCCATGGAGCAGTAGGAAGGAGAACATCATAAAGCTCCTGTGTCTTCTATAGAGCTGCTTTCCTGCAGAGAGAGAGAGAGAGGTGTTTTAAAAATAGGTTCTGGTGTGATCTCTGTGTCACCTCCACGTGCAGACCTCCTTGCTGAACCATTTATGTGCTCACTGTTGACTCAGCATCATTTACTGCCTCTGCTCTGGGGAAGCTTTTCAGTTACCGTCATCTTCCTCACCCTGTGTCCATCATCCACAGCTTATCACTCTTATCCAGCACAGCACAACCAATCACAGAATCCCAGCATGGTGGGGTTGGAAGGGACCTCTGGAGAACACCCAGTCCAACCTCGCTGCTAAAGCAGGGGCACCCACAGCAGAATCACAGTGTCCATGTGGGTTTGGAATCTCTCCAGGGAAGGAGACTCAGCCTCTTGGGCAGGCCTCCAGCACCCTCATAGCAAAGAAGTTTTTCCTCATGTTCTGGTGGAACCTCCTGGCTTCCAGTTTGTGCTCATTGCCCCTTGTCCTGTCCCTGGGCACCACTGACAAGAGTTTGGCCCCATCCTCTTACTTCCCACCCTTTAGATCTTGCTGAGCCTTGAGAAGATCCCCTGCTGCTCTCCTGGCTCAGCAGCACCAGCTCTCTCAGCCTTTCCTCCTCAGAGAGCCTTTCCTCTCAGCCTTTTCTCCTCTGGGATTTTAACCTTGTAAGACTGACTGTGAACTAACTTGCTGTCTTTGTTTGATTTTGCCTTCTCAGGCCCCTGTTCTCAGTGTCTCTCCTGAAGGGATGGAGAACTCGTCGGTGGCATCGGCCTCCTCGGAGGCAGGGAGCAGCCGCTCGCAGGAGATTGAGGAGCTGGAGCGCTTCATCGACAGCTACGTCCTGGAGTACCAGGTCCAAGGGCTGCTGACAGACAAAACAGAGGGGGATGGTGAGAGTGAGAAGACACAGTCTCACATCTCACAGGTGAGTGAAGGGGGGATGGTGCAGGGTGATGGTGCAAAGAAGCTTTTAGACTGAGAGGTTGTCCTGCTGGAAACCAGCTCTGTGAGGAAAGATTTGGAAGTCCTGGTGGACAAAAAGCTTCTCATGAGGATGATTATAGGGGACGTGACCATCTCCCCTGTGAAGAGAGACTGAGAGCCCTGGGGCTGTTTAGTCTGGAGAAGAGAAGACTGAGAGGGATCTGATCAATGTCTATCAATATCTGAGGGGTGGGGGTCAAGTGGAGGGGGACAAGCTCTTTTTGGTGGTGTACACTAGTAAGACAAGAAACAACAGGTTCAAGCTTGAACACAGAAGATTTCACCTCAACATGAGAAGAAACTTCTTTACAGTGAGAGTGATGGAGCCCTGGAGTAGGCTGCCCAGAGAGGTTGTGGAGTCTCCTGTGGAGACTTTCAAACCCACCTGGATGCATTCCTGTGCAGGCTACCCTGGGTGATCCTACTCTTGGCAGGGGGGTTGAACTGGATGATCTCTGGAGGTCCCTTCCAACCTGTAATGTCCTGTGATACTGTGATGAGCCAGCATGTGCCCTTGTGGCCAAGAAAGAGTATGGGCTTCTCAGGTTCATGAAAAAGAGTTTGGCCAGCAGATCAAGGCAGGTTTTCCTGCCCCCATACTCTGCCCTAGGGAGGTCAAATCTGGAGTAACTGTGTCCAGTTCTGGGCTCCCCAGTTCAAGAGAGACAGGGAACTACTGGAGAGAGTCCAGCTGTGAAGGTAAATGAGGACATGGAGCATCTCAAGGGCAAACATGTAGAAACTAGAACCTAGAAGATTCCATCTGAACATGAGGAGAAGCTTCTTGGGTGTGAGAGTTCTGGAGCCCTGGAATAGGCTGCCCAGAGAGGCTATGGAGTCTCCTTCTCTGGAGAGCTTCCTGCCCCACCTAGACATAGCAAGCTGCTGTGGGTGACCCTGCTGTGGCAAGGGGATTGGACTGGATGATCTCCAGAGGTCCCACCCAACATCTACCATTCTGTGATTCCATGATATGAGCTCTCCAACTAGGTGCCAGAGTTCTTCTGCCACCAAGGTTTTGCTTTTCTCTGGTCTCCAGATGTGTGCCTTGAAGCTTCTTGTCTTCTCCAAGGTTCCCATTTGTAAATGAAGGACATTTAGTTCATAAACGAGGGGTGCCTTTCTCCTTCCCCAAATTGCTTTGTTAGGTTGAAAGATCCTAGAAGGAATGAGAAGAGGTGCAGGGCCTACAGTAGGGAGATGCTTATTAGGAGGAAGTTCTTCACCATGAGGGTGGTGAGGCCCTGGAATGGGTTGTTGAGGGAGGTGGTTGAGGCCCCATCCCTTGAGGTGTTTAAGCCCAGGCTGGATGAGGCTCTGGCCAGCCTGATCTAGTGTGGGGTGTCCCTACCCACGGCAGGGGGGTTGGAACTAGATGATCCTTGTGGTCCCTTCCAACCCTAACTGAAACTATGAAACTATGAAATTAGTGTGGTGTGCTCCTCTGTGCATACACAGGGGTGTCCAGGAAACAGCCAAGACCAGAAGGGCAATCAAAAGCCCCAGGTGCTCCCCAAATGTGTGGGGTTTTGTGGACATTCTACTAGGTGTAATGACTTTGTTGTCACTTCATGGTTGTTATGTCAGAGAAAGAATTTGCTGTGTTTCTGAGGATGGGAGTGCCCCAACAGAGGGGTGGATTTGGTGAGGGTGTGGTTGGTGTGGTCATTCAGAATGATGTGTCCTCAGTTAGATTCATTTTTTCAAATGGACATTTTAGCTCCAGCACAGGGAGACATGAAACTTCCTTGCCAGTTGCTGTTGTTTGGAGGGAAATAATCTGCATTCTGGTGCCACAGTGTGCCAGATGCATGCTGAGGAAGGGATAAGGAGCCCGTGGTGCTGGGAGGAGCAGCCTCCAGTCTCTGCCCCGGGGTTTGTAAAGCTGCCATGATCTTCTCTTTGCCACAGTGGTGCTTTCCTGTGCCTCAGGACTCCCAGTAGGGTAAAATATGTATGGTAGAGACCAGTTACATAGTGGTTATGAGTATGAAACAAGAATAACAAAGAATGAGGGTCATGAGGATAATGATATGGCCATTGTTGGATGGCTGAGCTGCTGGTCTGATTTGAGTATTTCATCTCTTTATATGAGGTGCAAGGGTGACTGTTCCCAAGCAGAGATCCCCCAGCCACTTTGCATTAAGCTTTAATGTTAGTTTACTGACTAATGAGACTAAGTGGAAAAGCAGAGATGGATATGTGATGCTGAGGAGAAGGGCAGAGTTCAGGCTGGGTTTGCCCAGAGGCACCTGCTCCACCACACGGAGGAGATCTGTGGAGGGTCCTTTTGTCTCTCATTTTGTGCTCAAGTCTGTTAGTTGCTAAAAACGAGGCCCTGCTTTCCTAGGGCTTGGCTTTGCCTTCAAACTGGGAAAATTGGTTGGGTGGCAAGGGCAAGATGCTCCCTTCCCCTGTCAGAGGTGCACACTGCTGCTGTCCCCTGCCCTGTACACCCCCGCATGCAAAAGGCAGCATCCCTAAGTCCAGCAGAGAGGAGCTTGCTCTGCCATGTGGACCACATGAAGTTCAACAAGGCCAAGTGCAAGGTCCTGCACCTGGGTCAGAGCAACCCTTGGTATCAACACAGACTGGGAGGTGAAGGGCTGGAGAGCAGTCCTGTGAAGAAGGGCTTGGAAGTGCTGGTGAGCAAAAGGCTGGATGTGAGCCAGCAAAGGACACTTGCAGCCAAGGAGACAGGGGCACCTCCTACTACAGCAGATAACTCAGAGCCCTGTGCAGCCTGGCCTTGAACTCTTCCAGGGAGGGGACATTTCCCACCTCTCCTGGAAAACCTGGGACAGGCTCTCACCATCCTCAGTGTCAAACATTTCTTCCTTCTCTCCATTCTGAATATCCCTCTTTTAGTTTCAAACCCTCACCCCTTGTCCTGTCACGACAGGCCCTGCACAAAACTCTGTCCCCAGCTTTCTTCTAGGCCCCTTGAAGCGCTGAGAGGCCACCAGAAGGTCTCCCAGGAGCCTTCTCTTCTCCAGGCTGCCCAAGCCCAACTCTCTCAGCCTGGAGCCTCCCAGCAGAGCCCTTCCAGCCCTGCCAGCATTGCTGTGGTCTCCTCTGGCCCTGCTCCACCAGGTCCCTGGCCGTGCTGAGGACTCCAGAGCTGCCCCAGCACTGCAGGGATGGGGGGGTCTCAGCAGAGTGCAGGAATCCCCTCCCTCCATCTGCTTTGAGATCCTTGGGTTGCCACAGCCAAATCCATCTTCTAGTTGTGGAAATGGGACTTCAGCTATCCTTCCTGGCCTACCCTGAAAAAGAGAGCTGCTGTGTTCTTGTTTTCAGTTCTGTGAATGCTGCCTTTCAAAGTTTTATTTTAAAAGAGGGAGGGGAAAAAAGAGAAAAGAGTAATAGTGAAAGATCTGAACATCAATCCTTTTAATTAAACCAATTCTTAGTCTCCTGTGGTTGTACCCCAGGGCATTGGTGTGTAAGTTTAATTAGGGTTTCTGTGTGAAGCTCCTGCAAAATGCAGTGTTTCATGTTTTTAGGACTAGTGTGGGGCAAGAAGCAAGGATGGGCTTTTGCACAGTTCACCTGCTTTGATTGAGACACCTCTTAAGGGATGCATTAAGATGGAATTACCTCTTTCATCCCAAGGATACTAATTTTTCACACTCCAAATCTAATCTAAATCCTCCCTCCCCCCTTCCATGGAATCATAGAATCAATAAGGTTGGATCAAGGATCATCAAGTCCAACCTATCACCCAACACCTCATGACTAACTAAAACCATGGCACCAAGTGCCACATCCAATCCCCTCTTGAGCACCTCCAGGGATGGTGACTCCACCACCTCCCTGGGCAGCACATTCCAATCGCTAACAACTCTCTCAGTGAAGAACTTTCTCCTCACCTCCAGCCTAAACCTCCCCTGGCACAGCTTGAGACTGTGTCCTCTTGTTCTGGTGCTGGTTGCCTGGGAGAAGAGACCAACACCCCACACTCCCCCAGCTACAACCTCCCTTCAGGTAGTTGTACAGAGCAATAAGGTCTCCCCTGAGCCTCCTCTTTTAAAGTTTCCTCCTCTTTTTCAGTTTCAAACCAGCACCCCTTGTCCTGTCACAGGGCCCTGCTCCAAAGTCTGTCCCCACATTTGCATAAGAAATAATTAGGGATTTTTATTTCTGATTTTCTTTCCCTGATCACTTCTCATCAAAGCAAGGAACAAACATGCACCTATCCTGCAGCTCACTGGACTAACCCTGGTGGAAGACAGCTTGATTGAAGGGGACATGCTCTTACTTAATAAGAGCTGGAGAAAACAGAATAAGTTAAGGAGGGAAGCACTGGACTGAGACCAAGAAAATTGTTTTTAACCAGCAGATTCTGCCAGCAACTTAATCTTTAATGTTGTGCAAGTTACTTCAACTCTCTGCAGCTTGTTTCCTGGTGGCTGTAATAATGTTTTCCCTCCATGAAGGAGGATAAATCCACTCACCCATCTGTTTGAGATGCTTGGATGGTCCCACATCCCCAGGCAGCTGCTCTCTGAGCCAGGGGAAGGAAGGAAAGGGCCACTGCATGCTGCCTCATCCTTCCTGCCACTCAAAAGGGAGGTGAATCCATCACTGGTCTGGAGAAACAGCAGTATGGATGTTCCCATGGTGAGGATGTGTCCAACCTTGTTTCCACAAGGAAAAAGAGGAAAGTCAGGCAGGTAAAGCAATTTTCTTTCTGGCTGGAATCACAGAATCATAGAATTATTTAGGTTGGAAGAGAACTTGAAGATCATTGAGTCAAACTGTTAGTCCAGCACTCCCACGTCCACTACTAGTTCATGTCCCTCAGCATCACTGCTACACAGCTTTGAAATCCACTAGGGACAGGGATTCCACCACTGCCCTGGGCATCATCTTCCCTGGCTTAAGAACCCTTTTGGGGAAGAAATTGTTCCTTAAGTCCAACCTAAACCTCCCTTGGTACAAATTGAGGCCTTTTCCTCTTGTCATATTGCTTGTTCCTTGGGAGAAGAGACAAACCCTCACCTGACTCCAACCTCCTTTCAGGGTCCTGTAGAAAGCCAGAAGGTCTCCTCTCAGCCTTCTCTTCTCCAGGCTAAGCAAACCAAGGTCTCACAGCTTCTCCTCACAGCACTTGTGCTCTAGATCCTTCCCCAGCTTTATTGCCCTTCTCTGGACGTGCTCCAGCACCTCAATGTGCTTCTTGGAGTGAGGGGCCCCAAAGCTGAACCCAGGATTTGAGATTTGACCTCACCAGTGCAGAGTCCTTTTCCCTTTGCCCTCCTTTCCCCTTTGCCTGTTCCTTTTTTTTCCAGCAAAATGCAGCCCTGCATTTCCCTGGGATTGGGGGAAGCCCCAAACAGCCCCAAATTAACATATTTTGTTGGAGTCACCTTACTGTGTGGAAAGTTGGCCTGACCATCTTATGCTCCCGTGTGGCTCTGTTGGCTCCTGATGCCCATGATCTGCACCATGGGACCAAGGCAGTGTGACAGCAGGGCAGACATCCAGGCTGCATGTCACAGGCTTTTGGCATACAGCAGTGGTCTAACCTGCAGTTTTGAGGTCTGGTTTCTGACTTCACTGAAAGAAAAGCACAGGTTTTTGGCAGCTCAGGACTCACATCTGCCCCTGAAGTTAACAAAGCTGGGGAAAAAGAGAATCTTCCCAGATTTCTATGTAAGGTGGAAGGGAGTGATCAGAGAATGGTTTGGGTTGGAGGGGATCTTTAAGATCAAAAAACTCTAACTCCCCTTCACTCAGCAGGGGCATTTCCAAGGACAGCAGGTGACTCAGACCCCCCAAACAACCTCACCTGGGATGGTGACAGGGATGGGGCATCTACCACCTCTCTGGGCAGCCTGGGATGGGGTCTCACCACCCTCAGTGTTAAACATTTCTCCCTTCCTTCTCCACCCTGAATCTCCATCTCTTACTTCCAAATCATCACCCCTTGTGCTGTCACAGCAGCCCCTGCTAAAAACTCTGTCCCCAGCTTTCTTCTAGGCCCCTTGAAGCCCTTCAAGGCCACCAGAAGGTCTCCCTGGAGCCTTCTCTTCTCCAGGCTGACCAAACCCAACTCTCTCAGCCTGGCCTCACAGCAGAGCTGTGGCCTCCTCTTGGCCCTGCTCCACCAGTTCCCTGTCTGTGCTGAGCACTCCAGAGCTGCCCCAGCACTGCAGGAGGTGTGTGAGCAGAGCCCAGCAGAGGGGCAGAATCCCCTCCCTGCCCCTGCTGCCCACACTGCTGGGGACAGGGCTGGCTCTGGGCTGGCAGTGCTCAGTGCTGGCTCATGGCCAGCTCTGCACCCTCAGCACCCCCAAGACCACCTTCTCAGGGCTGGCTCTCCAGCCTTGCATCCCCAGTTGGTATTGATACTGTTTTTCTGATATTGATATTGATACAGTTTTTCTGACCCATGTGCAGGACCTTACGCTTGGCCCCAGCCCCATGAGGTCTAACAGCACTGGCGCCAGTATGAGCGCTGAGGGCTGATCTAAGCTGCAGCCCCTGTGCCTGGGGTACCAAGCAGTGTTGGAGTGTGCTGGGGATGTATTCTGTTGTAAAGCACCATGTCAGGTGCCTTCCTGCAGTCGTTGCTGTAGCTTCCCACCGCTCACCGTTGGTGGATGGAGTGTTTCCAAGGCAAAGCCTTTGGGATCACTCGCAGAAAAGGGGGGAGTGGCAGCACACATGCCGTGGTGCCCGTGGCTGGGTGGTGTCTGCTGTGCCCTGGGGACTGACACAGCAGTTTCCCCCAGCCCAGCTATTATGTGTCACAATCCCTTTCTTTAACCCTTTTGCAGTGGACGGCGGATTGCAACGAGCAGCTGGATGGCAGCTGTTCCCCATCCCAAGGGAAAGGCTCCTCGTCTCATGAACAGAATCAGGTAGGGGTCATCTTTGACTCTTCCTCCCCAAAACCTTTGCTCCTGTTCTTGCACTGTCTCATCTGGAGTGTGGATCATGCTTGTTCTGCCAGCTTTCCTCCTCCTGTAGAAAGGAAGGTGTGTCCTCCCTGCTGCTCGGCATCCCAAAAGTCAAAACCATGGGGGATGGGCAGCATCCCAGTGTGCAGATGGATGCTTTGGACAGGAGGGGAGAAATATGGAGCATGCTAATCATTGCTGAAGAGCTTCTTATTGTCACTTGTGTGAGGGACCTGTTTGGAGCATCAGAGCTGACTTGGAAGTATGAGATGTAGCTGGGGGGGGAGGGATCTTTGTGTAGCTGTGCTTCTTGGGTGCGTGCTGCAGCACAGGGATGGTGTTGCAGGGAAGAGGGTGTTGCAGCTGAGAGGATGGTGAGCTGGGAGAAGCAGCAAAATTGCACATGCTGAGAGCTTGTGTTGGGTTTGCAATGACAGAAACCAGGTGTGATTTGGTTTTGGTAGTTGTGCATGGTATGAACTCGAGTGAAGAGTATTTAGCACCTGACATTACCAGCTGGCATCACTGGAGGTGGCTGTCACTCCTCTGTGTGAGCATTGGCACGGGAGAAGGTTGGCAAGGGTGGAAGTGTGGATTTGACTGTTGTCACCTGGTTGAAGAGCTGCTGTGCCACCGTGAGACCATTAGCCCTCTACAGGCAGCATTTACCTATGGAGATATGGGACAGAGCTGGGTGCAGGAAAGGGTAAAGCAGCATTCACAGTTGGTGTGGGTGGTGGATGTCCCTCCCTGGGAAAGGGCTCAAGCAACCTAACCTGGCTTCTGTCTCCATTCTGAGCAGCCTGGAGCAGTGTCTCACCAACCTCAGTGTCAAACATTTCTTTCTTCTCTCCAGTCTGAATCTCCTTCTCTTAGCTTCAATCCATCCCTCCTTGTCCTGTCACAACAGGCCCTGAGAAAAAGCCTGCCCCCAGCTTCCTTCTAGGCCCCTTGAAGCACTGCAAGGCCACCAGAAGGTCTCCCAGGTTTTCTGTGTTGTGTTCTTTCCTGTATTTTTGTGTACACTGTAAATACTGTACATTGTGCATATATTCATTGCATTTCATCCTGCTTGTAAAAAATACAGCTTTTCCATCTGCTCCTCCCACTGAGTTAGCCCTGGTTTCTGGGGAGGGGGGGAGAATTGAACTTCTCTCACCACCACACCCCTGTTGCAGGACCTTTCCCTTGGCTTTGTTGGTTCTCATGAGGTTCACGTGGGTCCACTTCCCGAACTTATTTAGGTCCCTCTGGATGGGTGCTGCCCCTCAGGTGTCCCAACCACCCTACTCTGCTTGCTGAGGGTGTGATCGATCCCACTATGTCATTGATGTCTTCCCAAGTTTGGGATCTGTTTCCTGTCACAGGAAGAAGCCTGGGAGCCCCCTGCAGGGCGGTGCAAGAGCCTGTGCTGGTTTCCATGCAGAGCTGTGCTAGAAGCTGCTGTGCTGCAAGATGAGGGCTCAGATGTTCCCTTCCTGCTGTGTGCCTGGATACAAGGCAGGCTGTTGCACCTCTGC
This sequence comes from Colaptes auratus, assembly GCA_015227895.2. NCBI lineage: Eukaryota > Metazoa > Chordata > Aves > Piciformes > Picidae > Colaptes > Colaptes auratus. The sequence continues at coordinate 92,647,060 of CM026897.1, forward strand.
ACACACCTGCACAGAACAAAGGGAAGGTCTTCTCCTGTAGGAAGGTGCATGCTGTACAGATGAAGCTCTGAAGGTGGCAGACAGGATTGTAGTTTTAATGTATTCCAGCTTTGATCCACTCTGAAATATCCAGCAGCAAACCCTGGCTGGGCTGCCAGTCTGCTTGGAATTCAGCTGGGATCCACTGAGCCTCCTGGGGCTCCTCAGGGTGTTTGTGGGACTGAGTGTTTTCCCCTGGTGAAGAAGGTGCCAAGGGCTCAGCTGATGTGCCAGTCTCTGGTGGGTACCACAGGAGGCTGCAGATGCCACACATGAGTGATGCTTTCCTGACTCAGATCAACACTAACATCATCCATCTGCCTAGTGCCATACTCTCTTTTGTTCCAGTTCTGGGTCTCTTCTTTTCTTTACCTTCCTTTGTTTCCTGGGCATCCAGCCTCTTTGATCTCCTTCAGCAGAGAGCTTGTTTTCTACAGGCAAATAACATTCACCCATGCCCAAGCTGTTTTCCCTGTGTTTGGGCTCTCTCCCAGCCTGCAGAGGAGCTGGTAATTACCTCTCTCCATGTCTTTTAACAGCAAGTAACAAATTTTCCTTGGCACCAAGGAGGAGCTGCAAGCTATTATTCTCCTGGCCAGGCAGGCGTTGCTCCTGCTGTTTCTGGGAGGGAAGTGAAATGCTGCTGGTGAGGAGCTGGGTTCAGCTTGTGACTGAAATCCACTTCATTATTCTGGCTGGTGATTTTTCACTGGTGGCTTTAAACATTAATAAGGTGTTTGGTCTTGAATGTGAAATGCTCAATCACTCTCCAAACCTGCTGAGGATGAAAAAAAAACAACCATAAGGCTGATTATTTCCCAAGCCTTTGTTTCTCTTTTTTTAATTGCCATTTTTAATGGATTTTAAAGGGTTTGGTTGAAAAAAAATCAAAGTCCTCTTTTGCCCATGTTCTTTCCAGCTGAGATTTCCACATTGCTGGTTGAGCAATACCCACTGCTCTTACAAGGCTCAGATGTTACTGGATGAGAGACTCCTGCTGGCTGCCAGCTAGTGTGAAAATGTGGGCTGTGGGTGACCATGATGTGCCTCACACAGTTCTAACCTGGTGATCAGTCAGGGCATTTATAGGGAAATGCAGGTTAGTCACAGAATCCCAACATGGTGGGGCTGAGAAGGGTTCTCTGGAGATCATCCAGTCCACCTCCCTGCTCAAGCAGGGCACCCACAGCAGCTTGCCCAGCAGCACAATCCCCAGGGGAGCTTGGAAGCTCTCCAGGGAAGGAGAATCCACAACCTCTCTGGGCAGCCTGCTCCGGGCCTGCAGGACTCTCACAGCAAAGAAGTTTCTGCTCCAGTTCAGGTGGAACCTTTTGGGTTTCAGTTTGTGCCCATCACTGAAAAGAGCCCAGCCCCATGCTCTTGCCCCCCACAGGTCCTTTATCTCTTGCTGAGCGTTGCTCAGGTCCCCTCTGGGGCTGCTCTTCTCCAGGCTCAACAGCCCCAGGGGCTCTCAGCCTTTGCTCCTCACAGTGCTCTCACCAGCCAGAGAGACTGTCTGCTCATGGCTTGGATGGGTGGATGCTTCACTGGGTTAAGAACTGGCTGGAAGGCTGGGCCCAAAGAGTGGTGGGGAGTGGAGTTAAATCCAGTTGGTGGCTGGTCACCAGTGGTGTTCCCCGGGCTTAGTGCAGGGGCTAGTTCTGTGTAACATCTTTATCACTGACCTGGATGAGGAAATGAGTGCAGCCTCAGTAAGTTTGCAGATGACACTGAACTGGGTGGGAGTGCTGATCTGCTTGAGAGTAGGTAGGCTCTGCAAAGGGATCTGGACAGGCTGGATCAATGGGATGAGGCCAATGGGATGAGGTTTAACAAAGCCAAGTTCTGGGTCCTGCCCTTGGGTCACAGCAACCCCCCTGCAATGCTGCAAGCTTGGGGCAGAGTGGCTGGAAACTGCCCAGCAGAAAAGGACCTGGGGGTACTGGTTGAGAGCAGCTGAAGATGAGCCAGCAGTGTGCCCAGATGGCCAAGAAGGCCACCAGCATCCTGGCCTGGATCAGGAACAGTGAGGCCAGCAGGAGCAGGGAAGTGAGTGTGCCCCTGTAAACAGCACTGGGAAGGCCACACCTCAAATCCTGGGTTCAGTCTTGGGCTCCTCACTCCAAGAAGGGCCTTGAGGTGCTGGAGTGAGTCCAGAGAAGGGCAATGAAGCTGGTGAAGGGTCTGGAGAACAAGCCTGGTGTGGATCAGCTGAGAGACCAGGGGGTTGTTTAGCCTGGAGAAAATGATCCTGAAGAGAGACCTTCTGGCTCTCCACAGCTCTCTGAAAGGAGGTTGGAGTGAGGTGGGGGTTGAACTCTTCTCCCTAATATCAGATGAAATTGTGCCAGGGGAGGTTTAGTTTGGGTATTAGGTAAAATTTCTTTCCTTAAAAAGTGTTCAGGGACTGGAACAGGCTGCCCAGGGAGGTGGTGGAGTCCCCATCCCTGGAGTGTTTAAGAAATGTGTGAGCATGGCACTTGGGGACATGGTTTAATGGCCATGGTGGTGTTAATTTGATGGTTGGACTCCATGATCTTAGAGGTCTAAACATTTCTGTGATTCTTTGGTCTCATCTTCACAGGCCCCTGCTGGGCTCTGTCCACTAGTTCCTTGTCTCTCTTGTACTGCAAGGACCAGAACTGGGCACCACACTCCAGATGTGGCCTCACTAGGGCAGGGGGGGCAGGAGAACCTCCCTTGACCTGCTGGCCACACTCTCCTGAATGCACCCCAGGATACCACCTGTGGTGGGCACCTTGTGGGGCACATTGTTGCCCTCCCCCTTTCTAGCAGCTCAACCCCTCACCTGTCCTGGTACAGAGGGTTCTTCCTCCCCAGCTGCAGGACCCTACACTTGCCCTGGTTGGGAGGATACTGGAGGCCTGGAGCAGGCTGCCCAGGGAGAGATTCCTCTGGGGAGATTCCAAACCCACCTGGGCATTGTGATCCTGGGAAACCTGCTTTAGCAGGGAGGTTGGACTGGGTGATCTCCAGGGGTGCCTTCCAACCCCCACCACTCTGTGGATTGCTTCTGTAAATGAGAGAAGTTTAGTTAATGGAATAATTTAAAATCTTTTTATGTTTGGGAATTATTTAATTTTTTACTTAAGAAGACCCAGTGGGAAGGTTTTATGTAATACTTTATTATCATTCCCCTTGCTGAGGCTGTTGCAAGGAGGAAGCTCTTTGATATATTTGGGAGAGCAATTCATTAAGGAAAAGACTTCTGGTTTGCTGTGTGTTTAGAGAGCCAGAGGAGCTTTGGTACATGAAAGCCCTGGCAGCATCTCCATCCCAGGCTCCCCTTATGTAAAAGGACATGAACAGAAACCAGAGTGACTCTGTGGGTTTGTCCCATTTCTCCAGGCAGTGGGAGAGGGAGAGCTGAAAATCCTCCTTCTGGGCAAGCCCATCCCTTCCCCCCATGCTGGCTGGCTGGCACCCACCATCACCAAGCCAAAGCCTGTGTCCTTGGCAGGAAATGGGACTGCAGTTCCTCTTACTGCTTATTTGCATGTGTTTCCTTCTCCCACGGGGTGCAGCAGGGATTTGTATGCTTGGGGACCTTAGAGCCTTCTCCTTTGGATGGTCATGTTGCTTAGCACTGAAGTAGCAGGTAGGGTGTGTGGATCACATCTGGATTATCCTGCACTCTACTGCTAGCCACCTTCTGCTGGTAGCTTCCTCACCAGGTGGAGGAGATGACTTAGTTTGCCTTTCCATTCAGCCAGGAGACGCAGCAGCGTGCCTGTGGCAGGCAGAAGTGGTGGGTTTCCACTCTTGCATGTTGCTTGGAGGTGATTAGCTGGCTGTGGATTGGGTCAAGAGCATCCCAAGGGCTCTACCATCAAGGTAGTAGCACAGGATGTTGAGTGTCCTCCGCTGTTTGGTGGCATGGGGATGTAGAGGGCTTTGTAGGGACTGTGTGTGGCTGCCACCACGCCTGCCACAGGATGTCCAGGCCCAAGCCTTGCTGGTATGGAAAGCATGAGAAGATTCCACAAAATCAAATGTAATATTGCATGAAACTTTGATGCCTCTGTGACTTAAAGAAGCACTAAACTGCCAAAACATTTCCAGGCAGGAGATGTTTGCCATCGTGAGAACTTGGACTGTAGGCAGGGGACATCTGACCTCCCTGCATCTGGAGAGGTGCAGCCCAGGGCATTGTCTGTGACTGCTGTAGACAGGATGGGAGTAGAGCAGATCCATCTAAACCTGTCAGGTCTCTCTGTCATGTGTCTCACCTGAACCCCAAAACCCCATCTCATGATGAGACAACAGGCACAAACTGGAACCCAGGAGGTTCCATCTGATCACAGGGAGAAACTTCTTTGTTGTGAGGGTGCTGGAGGCCTGGAGCAGGCTGCCCAGAGAGGCTGTGGAGTGTCCTTGTGTGGAGAGCTTCCAACCCCCCCTGGCCATTGTGCTGCTGGACAAGCTGCTGTGGGTGCTCCTGCTTTAGCAGGGGGCTTGGACTGGGTGATCTCCAGAGGACCCTTCCAAACCTTGCCATTCACAGAATCACAGAATGGCTCAGGTTGGAAGGGACCTCAGAGGTCATCTACTCCAACCTCCTCGCCATGGGCAGGGACACCTCTCAACCAGACTAAGCTGCTCACAGCCTCATCCAACCTGGCCTTCAACACCCCCAGGGAGGAAGCATCCACGGCCTCCTTGGGCAGTCTATTCCAGAGTCTCACCACCCTCCTCCTGAAGAACTTCTTCCTCAGCTCCAGTCTAACCCTGCTCTCCCTCAGCTTCAAACCATTCCCCCGTGGCCTGTCTCTAGACACCCTGATGAAAAGTCCCTCTGCAGCCTTCCTGTAGGATTCCTTCAGGTACTGGAAAGCAGAAATTCAGTGCTCCTTGGCTCAGTATCTGAAGCAGAGTTATTTTCTTGCTGAGCAAAACAGCAGGGATCATCCTGGGAGCTGTCTGCAGCTCTCTTCCTTGCCAGCCCATGTGTATCATAGACCAGGGCCAGTCTGCACGCTACATTTGGTTGAGGTTGGCCACCAGGCTGAAGGCCTGTTGGGACAAGAGTTGCTGGCAGATGCTGCTACAGTTGCCATTGTCTCCTTTCCAAACGAAAAAGTGAAATACAGGGAGTTACTTTGAGGCCTTGCCAGTGAATACAGGTTGGTGTAGCTCTGCCTGGCAGGAGAAGAAATGAAATCTTCATGTGGGTCATGTGGGATGACCTGCCCACGATCAAAGAGCAGCTCCGAGCAAAGCAGTCACCTAAATGGTTGTCTGCCTGTCATTGCTGGGTGGCACTCCCTCTCTGTGGTGAATGCAGCCCTCTTCAATTATGGCTGGAGAGGACTGCTGAGAAAGTCCTTTAGCTAATATGCAGGTTCAACTTTCCCTGGGACTTCTGTTCAGGAAACACCTTGTGAAGCAGCCCTGCAACTCTGCTGGAGTGTCTGAAGATCCAGGAGTGAAATCTCCACTGCTTTGCAGCCTGATTTAGGGGAACTGTTGCTGCTTACCAAAGGTCAGAGGATCACAGAATGTTGTGAGTTGGAATGGAACTTAAAGATCACTTACCTCCAACCCCCAGTGGTGAGCAGGGACATCTCCAACAACAAGAGGTTGCTCAAAGCCCCCTCCAGCCTGGCCTTGAACGCTTAGAGGGTTGGGGCACCCACACATGGGGTGAATAGCTGGAGGCTTTTTAGCTTAAAGGCTGAGCTGCTGGAAAGCAGCTCTGTGGAGGAGAACCTGGGAGTCCTGCTGGACAGTGAGATCACCATGAGCTCTCAATGTGCCCCCATGGCCCAAAAGGCCAATCAGTGGTCTCCTGGATGTGACCAGCAGGTTGAGGGAGGTTCTCCTTCCCCTTTACTCAGTCCTGGTGAGGCCACATCTGGAGTATTTGGTACAGTTCTGAGCTTCTCAGTTCAACAGACACAAGGAACTACTGGAGAGACTCCAGTGAGGGCTCTGAAGCATCTCTGGCTGAGGGGCCTGGAGCATCTCTGTGATGAATAAAGGCTGGAATACCTGGAAGGCTGGAGAAGAGCAGCCTGAGAGGGGTGATCAGTGCTCAGCAGGAGTTAAAGGCTGGGGGCAAGAGGCTGGGGCCAGACTCTTGTCAGTGATGCCCAGGGACAGGAGAAGGGGCAGTGGGCAGGAACCGGAACCCAGGAGGTTCCACTTGAGCAGGAGGAGGAAACTCTTTGTTGTGGGGGTACTGGAGGCCTGGAGCAGGCTGCCCAGAGAGGTTGTGGAGTCTGCTCTGGAGAGCTTGCAACCCCCCTTGGCCATTGTGCTGCTGGGCAAGCTGCTGTGGGTGCCCTGCTGGACTGGCTGATCTCCAGAGGTCCCTTCCAAGCATTCTGCAATTCTGTGTTGTCATTTGTTGCCTGTGCTTTGTGGACAGCTCTCTCCTTTTTCTGCAGCTGGGGGTTATCAGCCTTGCAGTGCAGCAGCAGGATGTGTTAACTCCTGAGCTGGCTCAGGCCATGGGGTTCATTATTCCATGCCCCAAGCCAGCGAGCTGCCGAGGTGACGACGGCAGTGTGAGCGACACATCCGATTACTGCTGGTTGAAATGCCAAGGGCTGGATGTGACAGCTGGCTTCCCAGGGAGGCTGCTTGGCACTGCTGGTCTGCACAGCCCTCCCTCTTCCCAAGAGGGTGTGCAGAGAGGCCAGAAGGATTGGCATGGATGAGAGCAGCTGCTGGGAAATCAGTCTCTGGAAGGTGCGATGTTTGCCTCCAAGCACCGGAGTGTGGCTTAGAGGTCTCATTTCCATCTGGTGAATGTAGACCATGAATGGTAGGTGAAGGAGCCCAAAGAAGAGCTGGGAATAAGAGTTCAGTGGTGGTGCTGGGAGAGACAGAAGGAGAGTCTTGGTCTTTTGGGTGTACAGCAGAGACTAAGGGGCCAGTTGATGGCTGATGAGACAAAGGGGCTTGTCTTGGAAGGTGGCAAGGGCATGGGGTGGAGAACTTGGTGCAGCTGTAACTGTTTCCTTCAGCCTTTGTCTGAGCTGTGGACAAATCTGTTCCTGCAACATGCTGAATTAATTTAGCAAGAGGGATAATGTTGTGGCCATTGTGTGGGGTGGAGAGGGAGCAGTGCTGTGCCTCACCACCATGGAGCTTTGGCTTTCAGATGAAGTCCAGCTTCCAAATCCCATGGGTTTGGGATGGGTTTCTAATGCTTGTTACAGTGATGCTGGTGGAAGGTTTTTGATGCTCAGTTGGTGTCTTTTAGAAAGTGATCATTTTCTCTCCCACCCCTCCAGCATCACCCATGGGGCTGGTGTGAGTATCCCTGCTCCTGCAGAAAGGAGGTCTGCAAAGGTGGTTAACTTTAGCATGAAGTTGCTTTATCAGAGGACACAAAGCCTCCAGAGATGTCTGGAAGGGTTACTTGTGGACTTACTGCTGTTCTGCAGATTTGAACCCCTATCAGTAAAGGAGCAGTAAAAAGTTGTTTTTCTTTGGCAGTTGGTCAGAAATTGAGGTCAGATGCTGGGCTTGGCTGTGCTGCTGAGTTTGACCATGAGTAGGCCTCACTCAGTTGGACTTTTCAGTTTCTACAGAGTTCTCAACTACCAGCTACAAAGGAGGTTGTAGCAAGGTGGCAGTCAGTCTCCCAAGGAGCAAGTGACAAGAGGAAGAATCCTCAAGTTGCACCAGGAGAAGTTTAGGTTTAGGAACAATTTCTTCGTGGAAAGGGTTGAAACTGCTTAGGACAGTGATGGGATCCCCATCCATGGAGGGGTTTCAAAGCCATGTAGATGTGGTGCTGAGGGACATGGTTTAGAATCAAGGATCATCCAGTTCCACCCCCCCTGCCATGGGCAGGGGCACCTCACACTACAGCAGGTTGCTCACAGCCACCTCCAGCCTGGCCTTCAAAACCTCCAGGGATGAGGCTTCCACCACCTCCCTGGGCAACCTGTGCCAGTCTCTCACCACCCTCTTGGGGAAGAACTTCTTCCTAATGTCTAATCTAAATCTCCCCTCCTCTAGCTTGGATCCATTGCCCCCAGCCCTATCCCTCCACACCCTGAAAAGTCCTTCCCCAGCTTTCTTGTAGCTCCCTTCAGATACTGGAAGGCCACAATAAGCTCTCTTCGGAGCCTTCTCCTCTCCAGTCTGTTTAGTGGTGGACTTAGCAGTGCTGGGTTAACGGCTGGACTTGATGATCTTAGAGTTCTCTTCCAATCAGCCATCACAGGAATCTAATTTTTAGTTCAACTATTTTTATTTTTAAAATGATTTGGTTTTAAATGTAGAGGTTAAGAGGGACATGAACCAGGGGGATAAGACCCCGGGCCATGAGGCAGAGCCAGGAGACAAGGTGGTTTAGTGAAAGGGTGCCTCTGTTTTTTATCTGACTGGTTCATGCCATATCCACTTGTGCTGGTGAGCCTGGGCATTGATGGATGGTGGTACAAAGCCCCCTGTTGCTCACAAGGGTTTTATTGTGACCAGACACATTTCTGGAGCCTCAATCACCTCTGCAGGCAACCACTACGAAAAGCTGGGACCACTGAATGTAATCAGATGGTGATGTTTATTTAGAATAGAGTAGCATAGAATTAACCAGGTTGGAAAAGACCTTCGAGGTCATCAAGTCCAACCTATCACCCAGCACCACCTAATCAACTCAACCATGGCACCAAGTGCCTCATCCAGGCTCTTCCTAAACACCTCCAGGGATGGTGACTCCACCACCTCCCTGGGCAGCACATTCCAATGGCCAATCTCTCTTGCTGGGAAGAACTTTCTCCTCACCTCCAGCCTAAACCTCCCCTGGCACAGTTTGAGACTGTGTCCTCTTGTTCTGGTGCTGGGTGCCTGGGAGAAGAGACCAACACCCTCCTGGCTACAACCTTCCTTCAGGGAGTTGCAGAGAGCAATGAGGTCTCCCCTGAGCCTCCTCTTCTCCAGGCTAAGCAACCCCAGATCCCTCAGCATCTCCTCACAGGGCTGTGCTCAAAGCCTCTCCCCAGCTTTGTTGCCCTTCTCTGGACATCTTCCAGCATCTCAACATCTTTCCTAAACTGAAGAGCCCAGAACTGGACACAGGACTCAAGGTGTGGCCTAACCAGTGCTGAGCACAGGGCAGAATGACCTCCCCCTGCTCCTGCTGGCCACACTATTCCTGATGCAGGCCAGGATGCCATTGGGCACACTGCAGGCTCATGTTCAGCCTACAATCAACCAGTACCCCCAGGTCCCTCTCTGCCTGGCTGCTCTCAGCCACTCTGACCCCAGCCTGTAGCACTGCATGGGGCTGTTGTGGCCAATGTGTAGAACCTGGCACTTGGACTCGTTCAATCTCATGCTCTGTCCAGCCTGTCAAGGTCCCTCTGCAGAGCTCTCCTATCCTCTAACTGATCAACTCCTGCCCCCAGCTTGGTGTCATCTGCAAGTGTATTTTCAGTAGGGTCTTTCAAGTGAGGGGTGCATGTGGTTGCATGGTTTCATTTGACATAGAGGATTTTCATACATGGATGGACGAGATACACAGTGTGTGTGTGAGGCACAGTAAACTGGTAATTAATCCTTCAGTCACGAAGGTTTCACTTCTCTCAACCATCTTTTCAGTTGGTGCACATCTTTCCCACCTCAAATGAGATATTTCTCTCTTCTCAGGAGGCCTGCAAGACTGACTCTTCCCCAAGGTTTCCCAAAGTGGCCACCTGCCTGTGCCCCAGAGGTGGCATCAGTCACCTCTTTTTCCCCACTCCATGCCAATTTTTTGTGCCACTTGGTATTTCACAGCCATCAGGAGATTCAAGCCACAGTGTGTTGAAGAGGGAATAAGGTACTTTCTGATGCTGTGGTGGGAATAGCCACAGTCTCCCCAGTCTCAGCTGTATGCAGTCTGACAGCCAGCTGACCTCCCCTTCTGAAATCAGTGCTGATTTTAGGTTGCAGCAACCACAATCATGGTGTCACAGCATGGACTTGGGCTGGAAGGGACCTTTTAAAGGTCATCTAGCCCACACCCTCTGCAGTCAGCAGGGCCAGTCCCAGGCAGAGATAAAGGCTCAGTACAGAGTATGTTGAGAGCAGCTCTGAAGAAAGAGCCTTGGGGGTGCTGGGTGCTGAGCAGCTCCCCAGGAGCCAGCAGTGCCCTCAGGCAGCCCAGCAGGCAGCTGTGTGCTGGGCTGCAGCCAGAGGAGTGTGGGCAGCAGGGCAGGAGAGGGGATTCTGCCCCTTCCTCTGCTCTGCTGAGACCTCACCTCCAATCCTGCCTCCAGCTCTGGTGTCCCCAGCACAGGAAGGACACAGAGCTGCTGGTGTGAGGCCAGAGGAGGCCACAGAGATGATCCAAGGTCTGGAGCAGCTCTGCTGTGAGGACAGACTGAGGGAGCTGGGGGTGTTCAGCCTGGAGAAGACTCTGGGAAGACTGTAGAGTTGTATTCCAGTAGCTGAAGGGATGCTCCAGGAAGGCTGCAGAGGGATTTTTCCTGAGGGTGTCTAGAGACAGGCCAAGGGGGAATGGTTTGAAGCTGACGCAGAGCAGGGTTAGACTAGAGCTGAGGAAGAAGTTCTTCAGTCCAAGGGTAGTGAGACTCATGAATAGGTTGCCCAGGGAGGTTGTGGATGTCTCCTCCCTGGGGGTGCTCAAGGTCAGGTTGGATGAAGCCTTGAGCAGCTGAGTCTAGTTGAGAGGCTCCATGGTGGGGAGGTTGGAGTGGATGATCTCTAAGATCCCTTCCAGCCTGAGCCATTCTGTTATTCTGTGATCTGCAGATAGAGCAGGCTTATCAGAGCCCCAGACAACCTCACCTGGAATGGTTCAGGGATGGGGCATCTACCATCCCATCTCTCTGGGCAGCCTGGGCCTGTCTCTCAGCACCCTCATCACAAACAATTTCTTCCTTCTGTCTAGTATAAATCTGCACTTTGAGCTTGTTTCAGGTTGGGGATGGAGAAGATGTATCTGGAGCAGCACAGAAACCAGTAGTGATGGGTTTTGCTTCCAGTCCCTCATGTTGGGTGAATACTTAGATGATGCACATGTGCTAGGGTCTGTGCTGTACCACTGGGTAGCATCACCTTAGGTAACCTTGGATGTGCTGTGTTCTGTCTCTGCCCTGTCCAACCCAGTGGGTGGTGGTGGAGCTGGGACCTGCTCTGTGCCCCCAGATTAATGACCTGGACTTGGCTGTTGTGCAGAGAGGAGTTCATGCCTTGCTTTGCTAGTGAGTCCTTTTGGCTCTTGAAGGACAAGGTGGCTCTACCCTTGTCCTAGCCTGTGGCAGTGTCTGCAGGGACTCATGGGGATGTCTGATGGGATCTCACAGGAAGCCCTCCCAGAAGCCTGGGATGTGTCACCTCTCACACCAGTCCCAAAACTCGTGGTCCCCTTTGTATTTCCCAGATTTTCAGAGTGCTTGAAAGAGTTGAATGTTCTGCACTCTGTGATTTCATGTTTTTTTAATCATCTTAGGTCACTTCAAAGGTCTTCCCCAATCCTCCAAGCAAAGCATTTGGAGCAATTACCTTGACAATATCCAGCTTTCTCCCCAGGCACCTTGTGGGATGTTTGGGTAGATGGGACTGGTTGGGTGAGTTATTCTGGTTTTCAGATGACTCATCATGCCCTGAGGGCTGCTGGCTGAACAAGAAACCTGCTGGTGGCTTGACAGCTGAGTAAGTGCTAGGAGAAGAAAGGAGAGCATTGAGGACAGCTCCTTGTGTAGTGTTTCTCTTGGTGAACTCCAAGTGTTTTCAGATATGTCAAGCAGCTGGACTCCCAACGGTGGGCTAAGGGGAGGGAAAAACTGACTTGGTATTGGGAGAGGACTTAAGGATATAGAATAGAACAGAGCTCCTTTACAGGATCACAGGATTGATAGGGGTTGGAAGGGACCTCTAGAGATCTTTGAGTCCAACCCTGCTGTTGGAAGTGACCTACAATGATCACCTGGTCCAACTGCCTGACCTCTTCAGGGTGGACCAAAAGTTACAGCACCTTGTTAAGGGCATTGTCAAATATCCTTCAGCAGTTTCAGAGGACATGAAGGTTGCTGAGTGTGCATGGTGAATCCTCATGAAGACAGAGGAGATAGAGACTGGGTGTGCTGGAGACAAACCTTCTCTGCCTTGGAACCTCCCACAGTGTCATCCCTTTGTGTGACTAGAACATGCTAAAGGACTCCAAATCAGGGTGCTGGGCGTTGGTGTGGGTTTGTAGGTGTTTGCACTTGGTGGTCTGGTACCCAGAGCTCTCCCTGGCTCATGAGGTCAGTGGTTTCCCTGGTGGTGCCCTTGACTAAAGCAAGCTGTTTGTTGTTTCCAGGAAGTGTGGGATCACAGCAGCAGTGGGAGCGCGGGATCCCGGCCGGGGTCGGGGTCCGGGCATGGGTCTGGATCCAGGTCTGGCAGCCACGGGAGAAGCAGCCAGTTGAGGCAATCAACCAAGGTATTCCTGGTAGTGGTGTGGTGAAGTTGTGTCCTCTGCTTGGTGTTGATCAGAGGCATCCTCCTAACGATGTGTCTTGTGTGTGCGTCTACGCCCGGGGTGTGAGCAGGGCACCTCAGAGGCCTACTTAATTCACACATCCCCTGTGACCTGGCTCCCGAGGGCTGTAGCTGTCCTTTAGCCTCCAGAAGTCTCTTGAGATGTGCAGGGTGCCATAATACTGGGGAAAGAAGTCCTCAGTCAGCTGTGTAGTGCATTGGAAATTAGATTCTTGGTTTTTCCTTTGTGTGCAGTCTTGGAGTGTTGTAGCTGTGGGAACTTAAGAGATGATTCCATGCCTGTAACTGTTGTTTGGCAAGTCTGTTGAGATGTGAGTGGACACCATGTAGGACATGTTAAATCATGACCTTGAGCCCAGCTGCTTGCTGTGGGAACCATCAGCAGGGCTGGATAAAGGAGTTACCTTTCTGCCCTGCAAAAAGACTGTAAGAAGTTGCTTGTGGTTTGGTGTTAGGTCTGTTCCTTCAACTCAGACCAGGGAATCCTTCTGTATGTTAATTCATTGACTTCTGTCCTCCTGCCTCCTCTTAGAGGTGCTGTTCTTCTGCACATGTGAGCAGTGGTTGTGCCAGAAGTGGAGGACAGAATCTGGCAGACTGGGGGCCAGTGGTCAAGCTTACAGAATCACAGAATGGTATGGGTTGGAAGACAGGTCTGAAGATTTATCTGCTAAAGCAGGGGCACCCAGGTTGCCCAGGATCATGTACAAGCAGACTTGAAATCTCTTCAGAGAAGGAGACTCCACAACCTCTCTGTGCAGCCTGCTCCAGTGCTCTGCCAGAGTCCATTCATCCTTCTCATCCATCCTGGAGAGCTTGTGGAAGGAGTGTGTCCTCCTGGTTAAACCAAACCACAGTGTTGCTAAAAAGTGATGGTCCTTTCTATTGGGAACAAGACCAAACATTCCCTCCTTTCTTTGAGCAGCAATAATACTGTTTTGGTTTTTTCCCTCCTCAGAATGTCAGTATTTTTCTTAGGAAAGCTCACAGTTTTCAACAAGGAAACCTCTAATTGGAGCCTTTTCAGACAGTTCAAAATCAATTTTGTTTCTTTTCTACCAGAGCACAGCCAGGGGTTGCAGTCAGCTGAGGAGGAGGAGGAAGGATGGGGGAATCTTCCAGAAACAGAGACCTGAAAGAGTCTGAAGAAGTAACCCATGACAGAGGCTAATCTCTGAATTTATACCATGAACTCAGCCTACCACTTGGCATTGTTTGTTGTTAACACCAAGCACCATGGTGAGCTGCTGCTGTCACAGCCATGGGCTTATAGGACCATAGAGCTGATTTGGTTGGAAGAGACCTTTAAGATCATCTCATCAAGTGGAGGGAGGTTCTCCACCCCTTTATTCTGCCCTAGTGAGGCTACATCTAGAGTACTGTGTCCAGTTCAGGGCTCCCCAGTTCAAGAGAGACAGAGGAGAGTCAAGGGGAGGCTACTAAGATGCTGGGGGGCCTGCAGCATCTCTGTGAGGAGGAAAGGCTGAGAGCCCCTGGGGCTGTTGAGCCTGGAGAAGAGCAGCCCCAGAGGGGATCTGAGCAATGCTCAGCAAGAGATAAAGGCTGGGGGGCAAGAGGCTGGGGCCAGACTGCTCACTGGTGCCCAGGGACAGGACAAGGGGCAATGGGCACAAACTGGAACCCATGAAATTCCATCTGAACATGAGGACAAACTTCACTTTGAGCATGCTGGAGGCCTGGAGCAGGCTGCCCAGAGAGTTTGTGGAGTCTCCTTCCCTGGAGAGATTCCAAACCCCTCTGGGGATTGTGCTGCTGGGCAAGCTGCTTTGGGTGCCCTGCTTGAGCAGGGGGCTTGGACTGGGTGATCTCCAGGAATCCCTTCCAACATCTACCATTCTGTGAAGTCCACTCCTAGGTCACCACAAGACCACAGCCCTCACCATTCCATCTGCATGTGAGGAAGACCACGATGCCGTATTTGTGGTGGTTTAGTGGAGAGTGGTAGTGAGCAGCAGGGAGAGGAACCAGTGTGACACTGAGCTGGGCTTTGCAAAGCTGCTGCTTGCAAGCAAATGCTGAATGTGTGGGGAATTTGCTGAAGCTGCATACATGGCTCAACAGCCAGACTACACGTGGCCCGTGGCGTGCTCCATCCCTCTCTCTGTGTGGGCAGCTGCAGAGGTTGGGCTGGGGTGGATGGAGATGGTGTGTGCTCACAGGGGGCTGGAGGGCAGAGCTCATGGATGTGTGTTTAAACCAGCTGCCTGTGGGATCTGCTTCACCAGATCCCTGACCTCTCTAGATACTGGGATTCCTCTTGCTACTGTCTCCCTCAATCATCATTTCTGGGGGCTTCATTAATTTTTAGCTGTTCCAGTCCACTTTGCTTTGGAAATGATTATCTGGAGCTAAGGGCTTCCATGGTGCAGCTGCTTGTGGCTGTGAATGCAGCCCTGGAGGGCTGATAGCAAGTCACTTCTTTTCTTAAATGCATGTGACTTAGAGCTAGGTGTTTTTTTTTGGTCCTGGGCTTGAGAATTGGCTTTTTAGAATGACAGAATGCTTTGGATTGACATAGACCTTTAAAGGTCATCAACCCCACTGCAGTCAGCAGGGACATCTGCAACTGGTCTCCCAAACCAACCTGACCTGGAGTATTGCCAGGGATGGGACATCTCCCACCTCTCTGGGCAGCCTGGGACAGGCTCTCACCACCCTCACTGTCAAACATTTCTTCCTTCTCTCCACTCCGAATCTCTCTCTTTCAGCTTCAAGCCATCACCCCTTGTCCTGTCACAACAGGCCCTGCTCCAAAGCCTGTCCCCAGCTTTCCCAAGGTCGCCTTTGAAGTGTTAATAAGTTGTGGTGCCCTGCTGTGAGCGCTTTACAAACGCCCTGCAATGCAGTTTGCCGTGGGCAGCACACGTGTTCCCTGCCTATGGGAGTCGAGACAGAAACCAGTTGTAAACACAGGTCATCAGAGCCTGACCTGCCAAGGACGTCTGGGAATGACCAGAGTGACTCACAGCTTAATGACAAGTGGCATGATTGCTTGGCCTTGGTGCCATCTTTGTGGAGCCTGGCTGGAGTCGAGAGACCACATTGCAGATTTACAGGACTTGAAAGTGGCTTAGAAGAATGCTGGGGAGAGACTTGTTCTCAGGCTCCTCTTGTAGCAGGACAAGGGGTGATAGTTTGAAACTAAAAGAGGACGGTTCAGGCTGGACGGTTCAGGGTGGTCAGAGCCTGTTCCAGGTTGTGCAAAGAGGTGGGAGATGCCCCATCCCTGGCAGCATTCCAGGTGAGGTTGTATGGGGTTCTGAGCATCCTGCTCTAGTTGCAGATGTCCCTGCTGACTGTGGGCAGGGGGGGGTTTGGATTGGCTGAGCTTCAGAGATGCCTTCTAACCCAACTCGTAGAAGAATAGAATGTTAGGGTTTGGAAGGGACCTCTGGAGATCCTTGAGTCCACCCCCCTGCCAAAGCAAGGTCACCTAGGGCAGGCCACACAGGAATGCATCAGATGGGTTTTAAAAGTCTCCAGACTCCACAACCTTGCTGGACAGTCTACTTTACTAAGCATAATACCTTGTGTTAGCAATTAGGATAGAATAGAAATAGGATAGGATGGGATGGGATGGGATGGGATAGGATAGGATAGGATAGGATAGGATAGGATAGGATAGGATAGGATAGGATAAACCAGGTTGGAAGAGACCTTCAAGATTGTGTCTAACCTATCATCCAACACCACCTAATCAACTCAACCATGGCACCAAGCACTCTATCAAGTCTCCTCCTGAACACTTCCAGTGATGGTGACTCCACCACCTCCTAGGGCAGCACATTCCAATGGGCAATCACTCTCTCTGTGTAGAACTTCTTCCTAACCTCCAGCCTAAACCTCCCCTGGCACAGCTTGAGACTGTGTCCTCTTGTTCTGGTGCTGGTGCCTGGAGAAGAGACCACCCCCACCTGGCTACAACCTCCCTTCAGGGAGTTGTAGACAGCAATGAGGTCTCCCCTGAGCCTCCTCTTCTCCAGGCTAAGCAACCCCAGCTCCCTCAGCCTCTCCTCACAGGACTGTTCTCCAGACCCCTCCCCAGCTTTGTTGCCCTTCTCTGGACACCTTCCAGCAGCTCAACATCCTTCCTAAACTGAGGAGCCCAGAAGCTTAAATCAGTAGATGACAATGAATTTATTTATTTATTTTTAGAAACCTTTTAGAATATAAATAAAATTCTCAGGAGTTAACTTTGGAGATAAATTCTTCTTTCTGCTGATTGTATGATTCTGTCTACCTGAAAGGAGGTTATAGCAAGGTTGGTGTTGGTCTGTTCATGCAGCAAGTGACAGGATGAGGGGAAACAGCCTCAAGCTGAAGCAGGGGAGGCTGGACATTAGGAAATCCTGCTTCCCTGAGAGGGTTGTCAAGCTCTGGACCAGGCTGTCCAGGGCAGTGGTGAAGTCCCCATCCCTAGAGGAATTTAAAAGATGTGGTGCTGAGGCACATGGTTTAGCAGCAGACTTGGAATTGTTGGATTAATGGTTGGACCTGATGTTCTGAAGTGTCTTTTCCAGCCCAAACAATGCTATGCTATGATTCTAAGATCTCCTCTCAGTTGTCTTCTCTTTTCCAGACTAAACAGCTCCAGGTCTCTCAGCCTTTCCTCACAAGAGAGCTGTTCCAGTCCCTTCATCATTCTTGTAGCCTCCACTGGACACTTTCTAGTATATCCCTGTCCCCTGAAGTGGGGACCCCAGGGCTAGAGACAGTGCTGCAGTTCCCATACTCACCAAGCCAGAGTAGAGGGGGAGAAGAACTTCCCTTGACCTGCTTAATGCACCCCAGAATGCTGTTGGTCTTCCTGGCCACAATCCTTCTATGACTGGCCAAAATCATTCTGTGATTCTATGCTTGGAGCATCCTTGAGAGGTCATGGAGGTCATCTTCTAGGAGGACCAGGAGTTGAGTAGGACCATCCAACCACTGCCTAGAAGTTTGCACCCATCTTGCCCTCTGCACCGTGTGAACCACAGCTGCAGTGTCCACTCATTGCTGGGATTGTTGTCAGGCCCTTCCCTCCTGTGCTCATAGGTGGAGCACTAATGCTCTGACGCTCCAAGGAGCTGCAGGGGAGCTTGGTGAGACAGCTTCTGCAGCCTCTGCTTGCACCATGGATTAGGAGGTGTCAGAGCCAAGGCTCTCCACCCACATCCACCCAGATTTCAAGACAAGGGTGGGAAGGCATTTGCCAGGCACTTTATTTCAGCTCTCTAGAAGGGGCCTTTCAGAAGCCCTGCCCTGAGCTGAGTTTGGGCATCAGTGTGAGGATGTGACCTGCTGGATTAGGAGCCCATTTCATCTTAAATTCTGGCATGTAATGTCTTTGTTGCTGATTTGTCTCAGCTTCATTGCAACTGGTTACTTGCTCCCAGTTTTCCTCTCTGAGCCCAAATACTTTATTCTTAGGACATTCTGTTATGGGTAGCTCATTGAAATTCTGCTGTAGGTAGCTCATTGCCAGGTCCTCAACGTGTCCCATGTCCATGGGAATTGGAAAGAGAAATGGATCTGTCTGCAGGAAGTTTCTCTTCTTTGGGTGAGAGCTGTGAAGACCTGAACATCCATTTTAATTCTGCTGCATGAGGAGGTTTTTGTATATTTAGAGAACTAAATTCTCTCCTTGGTGGGAGAAAGTTTTGCTTGTCTATTTGCCTAAAATAAAAAGATCTGCTTCCAGAACTGCTCAGGAGAATTCTGTAATTCAGAGAATCATGGAGTTACAGAATGGTTTGCATTGGGAGGGACCTCATCTAGCCCAGCCCCACTGCAGGCAGCAGGGACACCTGAAACTAGAGTAGGTTGCTCAGAGTCCTGTCTAGCAATGGTTCCAGGGATGGGGCACCAACTATTTTCTCTGGTCAACCTGGGACAGGCTTTCACCACCCTCAGTATCAAACACATTTCTTCCTTCTCTCCACTCTGAATCCCCCTCTTTTAGTTCAAACCATCACCCCTTGTACACAACAGGCCCTCAGAAAAACTCTGTCCCCATCTTTCTTCCAGGCCCCTTGAAGCACTGCAAGGCCACCAGAAGGTCTCCCTGGAGCCTTCTCTTCTCCAGGCTGCCCAAGCCCAGCTCTCTCAGCCTGGAGCCTCCCAGCAGAGCCCTTCCAGCCCTGCCAGCATTGCTGTGGCCTCCTCTGGCCCTGCTCCAACAGCTCCCTGTCTGTGCTGTGCTGAGCACTCCAGAGCTGCCCCAGCACTGCAGGGGGGGTCTGAGCAGAGCCCATCAGAGGGGCAGAATCCCCTCCCTGCCCACACTGCTGGGGATCAGCCCAGGACACAGCTGGCTGTGGCACCCACCAGCACCCCCAAGTCCTTCTCCACAGAAGGACTGCCCTCCAGCCCTTCATCCCCCAGCCTGGGTTGACACCAGGGATTGCCCTGATCCGTGTGCAGCACCTTGCACTTGCCCTTGTTGAACCTGATGAGTTTCATCTGTGCTCCACTCTCAAGCTTGTCCAAGTAGTTTCTGACAGTTTGTCTCTCTGCAGAGATTTGCTGACTTGCAGCTCCCTGAAGGTTAGAATTGTAATCCATGGATCCCTTGGAGCAGACAGAAAGGTGTGGAGCAGTGTGTCTGTGTTTGGAGTACCTGCTGTGTGCAGTGCTTCTTGTGCTGGCAGTGGCTGTGGAGTGTAGCCTGCACAAAGGATGCATGTCCTGCTTGTTGGGTGAAGATTGGTCACCTCTTGGTCTGCTTGGGATCTGGGGCCACATTCAGAAATGGTCAATGTATTCTGAGTATTTAGTGTCTCAATTACTATTAATGATTACTCATATTTGAAAATAATAAAGTGTGAAATGGCAGGATGGGGAATCTCTGGAAGCCACCTTCTGCAGCAGGTTTCAGCAGGGTGGGACTCCTTGGGGCTGAAATAAATACTCTGAGTGTGTGTAAGATGAGGAATAATCTCTGTCAGGTATGCATTTATGTGTCCACCTCAGATGAGTCTGAGTCAAGTCTGATTTCTTGAATGGCAAAACCCAACCTGCTTTGCTTCTTCACCTGTAACAGGTGGAGAGAGCAGCCCTCTCGCTGCTGGGGGGACATGTGTAGGCTGTAGGTGACTCTTCAAGGGCCAGGAAAGATGACTGTGAGGTGTTTGCTCTTGCTTTGGGTCACAGTTTTGTTTCTCAGGGGAAGAAATCTTCACTTCAGTGTTGGTGGGATGTGTACCACAGTAACCATGTGAGCTCATTTGCTGGTGTGCATGGCAGAGGTGGCATAGTGCAGGGATCTGATGTCCTCTGCCTGTTGTTAGAGCAAGGACAAGTCATGCCACCATGACTCCTTGAAGAATCAGGAAGGCTTTCCCTCTATTCATTGGTGACAGCAGGCTCTGGTAGCTGTTGGTGAATACTATCTCCACCCTTGGAGATACTCAAAACCAATCTGGATGTAGTCTTGAGCACCTGGTTGTAGGTGGCACTGAGCAGGAGACCTGGAGCAGATGAGATTTAAAGGTCTCTTTCCACCTCAGCTGCTCTGTGATTCTGAACCTGAGTGTCTTTGTGTCTCAGATGTCAACCTACCTGCCTTGGTGGGTCTTAGAGGTTGTGGATGGTGGGGTAGAAGGACAGGGCTGGAGACAGAGCTGAGCCTGCATGTTGTCTGCTCCATGTCATCCACAGCTTTCTGTCCCCAGGGCTGAACTCTGTAGCTCCTTGCCTTCATGGTGTGCAGGGGATCACATGAGAGTGGAGGAGCTCATGTGCAGAGCCAGGACACCTCTGTGGCTGGTGGTGGGAGTGGCAGTGCCACAGTCCAGATGGCTCTGTGTGCCTTCCCCAACGAGTAACCACCTTTCCCTCCCTCCTAGAATGGCAACAAGGAGAGCTCCCTTGACATGCTGGGCACGGATATCTGGGCTGCCAACACCTTTGACTCCTTCAGGTAAGCTGGTTTGATAATGCTTTCAGAGATAGACTGTGCCCTCTCTCAGATTTTGCCCATGTGTCCATCCTCCAGTGAGCACTCTGCTGGCACTCATGTTGCTCCTCCTCCTGGTGTAGCCCATGGCACGGAGCACAAGCAATCCACATGCCTAGGAGAGGCTGCTGGATGGGTTTGCAGTCCAGACATCTGAAACCTGTGTGGGTATTGAACAGGTTGTGATTGTGAACAGGTAAACCATGTTCCAACCACTTTCCTTTCCAGTGGGAGAGAAAAGTGAGGGGGTAGCCAAACGCCGACTGAAGTTCTCTACTGCAAATTGAATTACTTTTGCTCCAAAAATACCTTTCAAAAGGAAATGTAAAGAAAAATGTGGGGTTTTTTTGTTGCCCTCTTCCCTGAGGAATGAACTTTGTTCCTGTTCTGCAGCAGTGCTCTTGGTCAGAACAAACTGTGCAATATTTCGCTCTGCACAGAGATCTGTTGTGACCCAGTGACAATTCTTTTACCTTTTCCAGGCTTCATAAACAGACACCATAGGGGTTTTTTACACTTTGGGCTAAGGTTTGGTAAGCCTTAAATGGCTTTACAAATGCTTTAGTACTGAATACCAGGTGCAAAACAGTAACAGTCCTTCTGTGGAGACTTTCAAAGCCAGCCTGGGTATGTTCCCTGTGTGGCCTGCCCTTGGTGATCCTGCTTTGGCCAGGTGGGGTTGGACCCAATGAGCTCTGGAGGCCCCTTCCAACCCCTGACATTATGTGATGCTGATTCTGTGATGTGAATCTGATTGTAATCATCTGAGAGCTGCACAGGCAAGACTAGAGGCAGCTCTGAGCTGCTGCTCCAGGATTTTACTCTTCCATTAACTGGAGGTGCAGTCATGCGTTGTCTTCGCAGCTGCTGGGAAGAACTCTTCAGCTGTCGCTTCAATTGTTGTGGTTTGAGCTCAGCCAGCTGACAGCAAAGCACCAGGCAGCAGCTCACTCACTCCTGCCCAACTCTGGTGGGATGGGGAAGGAAAAAAAATATAACAAAAGGCTTGAGGCTCAAGAAGAAGGACAGGAAGGGCTCTCTCACCAGTGGTGGTCATGGGCTAAAGACAGACTCAAGGTGGGGAAATAAAATCAGTACAATAAAAGCAAAACCATCACCAGTTTGCTAACTGAATCACAGTAGGACACTCATAAATGTAACTTGATCTTAAATACATCTTCCCCCCACCCCTCCTTTCTTCCTGGGTCTAACTCTGCTACCTCCTCCCCACCAGGCCAGCACAGAGGGGCAGGGAATGGTCAGTCCCAGTCCATTCCATGTTGTTACCACCAGCCCTTCCTTAGGGCAGGAGCTCCTCACAGTCCCCTCCTGCTACAACAAGGGAGAAACAAACTTCCACAAACTTCTCCAGTTATCATGGGTCCCTTCTGTGGGTTGTTGTCCTCCCAGCAATGGACTTCTTCAGGGCAGGGTTCCCTCGGGTTCATGGACTTCTTCACAATTACTCCCCTACTCCAGCATGGGTTCCTCCACAGGCTGCAGATGGCATTCTGCTCCCCACCATTGATCTCTAAGAACTGCAAAAGCTCAGCCTGCCATCTCACCACAGGCCAAAGGGGAATGGCTTCTCCAGCATGCCTCCCCACCTCCTTCTTCATTGACCTAGGGTGTCCCCATGGTTGTCTCTTCCCTGTCCCAACTCGTCTCCAACACAAAAGGACTTCCAAACCCAAAGAAAATCACCCAACAGACTTTCCCCTCTCAAATACCATAGAATGGTCTGGGTTGGAAGGGACCTCCAAAGGTCATCCAGTCCTGCCCCTCTGCAGTCAGCAGGGACATCCTCAACTAGATCTGGTTGCCCAGAGCACTGTCAAGCCTCACTTTGAATATCTCTGTGGAGATATGTACCACAGAGGTGCTGATCAGCTTTGGTCTTGGCCAGAGGTGGGTCTCATTTGAAGCCAAAGGAGTTTCCTGAGACTTCTTACAGGAGACACACAAGTAGCCTCCTCCCCTGCTACCAACCCCCCAGCATGAACCCAGCACATCAGCGTGGGGACAGTGGTGATGCATGACTTGTGCCTAATTTTATGCATCTCTCTCTCTCTGCTTGGAGTACTGCAAGAGTCTACATTGATTGAGTTCCCACCTGCCCCAGGCCACTAGAGCAGGCAGGTTGTGCGTGGCTAGGGAGAACCTCTTTATTGCATGGACCAGAGCACTAGCACTACATGTTGCAATACTGCCTTGATAGAGGGGGCAAGTGTAGCTTGCAAGGTTTGTGCTGCATCGTGGTGCATTGTGCATCAAAACTAGGAGTGTGGAGATCAGCATCTGCAAGAAGCCAGAAGAGATGAGAAGCAGCAGGATGCAGCAGAGGGGAAGGCTGGAGGAGGCCTGCATCTATGTGCTCTGCAGCGGGGAGCGGTGCTTCCCGAAGCGCCAGCTTTCCTTATCTGCAGGCTCTGACAGTGCCAAATGCTCCTCAGCTGGGTGGTGTTTTAATTAGTGGTGGACCTTCTTTCTTTGTCTCTCCCTGTTTTTTCTCCCCCAGTGGTGCCACGTGGGACTTGCAGCCTGAAAAACTAGATTTCACCCAGTTCCAGAGGAAGCTCCGGAACACCTCCAAACACCCGTTGCCTCACATAGACAGAGAAGGGTGAGTGCCATTCATGCTTATGTGATGCTCTCCACACAGGTCTCCAACTGCCCTCATGTTGTAGGAGCACTAATCTGATGGTGTGGCCCCTGTGGAGGGTGACAAGAGGTGCTGGACCAGGGATAAGGTTTGAGGATGTGACAGCCAGTCTGGCTGGCTCTTCCATCATCCAGTTCCAGGCTAGAGCAGAGATGGTCACTCTGTTTTGCATTGTTTGGTAGAGTTCAGTCTCTAAAGCAGGCTGGATCCAAGTTTTCTAGATCCAAGCTGAGATCCAACAAGATCCAAGTCAGCTTTACAGGTCAGGTTGGATGAGGCCAGATCTGAGCAACCTGGTCCAGTTGAAGATGTGCCAGGTTATGGCAGGGGCACTGGACTAGAGATGGCCTCTAAAGGCCTCTTCCCAAGCCAGTCTATGATTCCATAATTCTAGTCTCATAAACACCTCTGAATATTGCAGGAAAGGTCCTGGCTTAGTGCTGATTGTGATTCCAGTTCCCACAAGTGACAGGGCTGCTGCTGTTCATCCCAGCAAGACTTCAGGGAAGGAGAGAGCATCAGTGTGATCCATACAGATCCAAGTGTTCATCCCCCATCTACAAGCCATAGAACTGTCAAAACATTAAGCAGCCCTTTTTGGTGGTGGTATCCTCCAGGGACTTCAGTGGTATTGTTGGATTCCTCTTTGGTTGTTGGTTGTTCATACTGGCACGACATAGATCATCAGTGTGGCTTAGATAGACACCACTGTCTCTGGGCAGATTCTTTGCATATTGAGAAACAGTCATCCTTTTGGGTTTCCTCTCTGTGTCATTCAAGGTGTAGAAGAAGGAAACAAATCAGAATGAGTCTCAGAGATGATGTTCAGAGGATTACAAATGAAGATTTCTGGGCTGCTCAGAGAGGTTGTGGAGTCTCCTCCTGTGGAGAGGTTCCAAACCTGCTTGGACATCACAGTCCTGAGCAAGCTGCTCTGAGTGACCTGACTTTAGCAAGGGGTATTGGACTAGATGATCTCCAGAGGTCCCTTCCAACCACCCCCATGCTGGGATACCATGACTTCTCACTGCCATTTTGTATGTGGGGATGGAAATCCTCTCTCAGAGAAGCTTTTCTGTTGATTAGTTGGTTCAGCATCAGCAGGTAGCTCCTGTACTGTGACAGAAAGGCTCCCATGACTCTGTAGGGCTTTTTGTTCTGCATTGTAAGTGTTTACTGCAGCAGTTTTCAGATCACTGGGAACAATGTGACATGAAATGTCTAACTCACTAAGTGCCTGGTTCTACAGATGGTTGTGAAAAAGGAGATGCAGGCCTCTCTGTGAAAAATGGTATAAAACCATGCAGCCATGAAATAATAGAATGGCTTTGGTTGCAAAGCACCTTTAAGGTCATCAAATCCAACCCAGCACTGCCAGGTCACCACTAAGACATGTCCCTCAGCACTACAGCTACACAGCTGTTCAATCCCTTCAGGGTTGGGGACTCCACTGCTGCCCTGGGCAGCCTCTTCCAGGCCTTGACAACCCTTTCAGGCAATAGATTTTTCCTCATGTCCAACCTGAGCCTCCCCTCTCACAACTTGAGGTCTTTTCCTCTTGTCCTACTGGTAGTTACTTAAGAGACCCTTCACCAGCTTCATTGCCCTTCTCTGGACATTCTTCAGTCCCTCAGTGTCCTTCTTGGAGTGAGGGGCCCAAAACTGAACCCAGGATTTGAGGTGTGGCCTCAACCAGTGCCAAGTACAGGAGGAAGGTCACTTCTCTCGTCCTGCTAGTCATGCTGATTTTGATTTGAGCCAGGATGCTGAGGTCTTCTTGGCCAGCTGGGCACACCCTGGCTCATCTTCAGCCAGCTGCCAACCAGAACCCCCCTGGTCTTCTGCTGGGCAGTTTCCAGCCACTCTACCCCAAGCCTGGAGCCTTCATGGGGATGTTGTGACCCAAGTGCAAAGCTCAGCACTTGGCCTTCTTGAACCTCATCCCATTGGCCTTGTCCCTTTGATCCAGCCTGCCCATGTCCCTCTGTAGAGCCTTCCCACCCTCCATCCAGATCAACACTCCTGCCCAACTTGGTGTCATCTGCATACTTAGGGAGGGTGCCCTCAATCCCCTCACCCAGACCACAAATAAAGATGTTAAACAGAACTGGCCCAGTATGGAGCATGTTTTGACCTAAAGCAAATGTTTCATGGACTGTAGGTTGAGCACATCTGATTACCTATACATCTTTCAGTGTCCTAATTAGTTTCCACTCAGCTTACTGTTTTTTTGAGCCTGGTGCTTCAGCACATGACTTTTTTTTCCTCTCCTTCTGTTTATTTCCCCTTGTTTTCCCCAATTACACCAAGGTTGTTTGTTGTTTTCTGACTTCTGGGCACTGATTTCCTGGGTCCTGTGGCTGTCAAAATTTCTGCCCAATATGTTATTTAATGATATCTTGTCACTAACTGACCAAGGGAAAAAAAAATGCATTGTCATTCTTGCATGATAAAAACAGATCACCTAAATTGTTTGAGAATGCAGAAGGATGATGTTTGTTGTCCATTTTTTTCCCCTTCTTCTATATCGTTTTCACTACAAAAAAAAGACACTGAGGTGCTGGAGAGCATCCAAAGAAGGGCAACTAAGATGGTGAAGGGTCTAGAGCAAAAGTTCTGTGAGGAGTGATTGAGGGAGCTGGGGTTAGAGTAGAGTAGAGTAGAATAGAATAGAATAGAATAGAATAGAATAGAATAGAATAGAATAGAATAGAATAGAATAGACCAGGTTGGAAGAGACCTTCAAGATCATCAAGTCCAACCTGTCATCCAACACCACCTAATCGACTAAACCATGCAACCAAGCACCCTGTCAAGTCTCCTCCTAAACACCTCCAGGGATGGTGACTCCACCACCTCCCCAGGCAGCACATTCCGATGGGCAATATCTCTCTCTATGAAGAATTTCTTCCTAACCTCCAGCCTAAACCTCCCCTGGTGCAGCTTCAGACTGTGTCCTCTTGTTCTGCTGCTGGTTGCCTGGGAGAAGAGACCAACCCCCACCTGGCTACAACCTCCCTTCAGGGAGTTGTAGAGAGCAATGAGGTCTCCCCTGAACCTCCTCTTCTCCAGGCTAAGCAACCCCCCTCCCTCAGCCTCTCCTCACAGGGCTGTGCTCCAGACCCCTCCCCAGCTTTGTTGCCCTTCTCTGGACACCTTCCAGCATCTCAACATCTTTCCTAAACTGAGGGGCCCAGAACTGGACTCAAGGTGTGGCTTAACCAGTGCAGTGTACAGGGGCAGAATGACCTCCCTGCTCCTGCTGGCCACACTGCTCCTGATGCAGGCCAGGATGCCTCTTGGCTGCCTGGGCCACTGCAGGCTCATGTTAAGCCTCCATCAACCCAGCACCCCCAGGTCCCTCTCTGCCTGGCTTCTCTCAGCCACTCTGACCCCAGCCTGTAGCACTGCCTGGGGTTGCTGTGGCCAATGTGCAGAACCTGGCACTTGGCTGTGTTCAATCTCCTGCCCT
>CM026897.1:92673670-92702763 GCA_015227895.2 Colaptes auratus
CCAACAGCTCCCTGTCTGTGCTTGTGCTGAGCACTCCAGAGCTGCCCCAGCACTGCAGGGGGGTCTGAGCAGAGCCCATCAGAGGGGCAGAATCCCCTCCCTGCCCCTGCTGCCCACACTGCTGGGGATCAGCCCCAGACACAGCTGGCTTTGGGCTTGCTGCTGGATCATCTTCCAGCACTATGTAGATGCAAGCATTTTGCTGATAAATGTGCTTTAGCAGCTGGAACAGACTTGAGAGCATCCATTTTGAGTGAGGTAGTGAGTCTTGATTGCAGGCTGATTTGAAATTTGATTTCTTTTGATGGTAAGGTGTGGTTGGAGGTTGTATCAAGGTGAGGTTTGGTCTCTTCTCCCAAGTGACAGGACAGGAGGAATTGCCTTAAGTTGTGCCAGCAGAGGTTTAGGTTGAACATGAGGAGCAACATTTTTTTTCCCTCAAAAGGGTTGTCAGTGCTTGGCCCAGGCTGCCTGGGGCAGTGGTGGAGTCCCCATCCCTTGAGGGCTTTCAAAGCTGTGTGGATATGGTGCTGAGGGACGTGGTTGAGTGGTGACCAGACAGTGCTGGGTTGGTGGTTGGACTTCATGATCTGAGAGGTTTGTTCCAGCCAAAACAGCTGTGTGACTGATGTGGGACATGAATCTGGAACCAGCTTCCCGTGTTCATCCAGGTTTGTGTGCTTATCTGGAGAGAGAGAATCAGCAGCACCCCTGCTGGGTTGAGCACAGCGCTCTGGATTTATGGGTTTTACTGTAAATGAGTTAATTTGCTGCTGGAATCTCTCAGTAGTATTTCAACAGCATGCTGCAAGGGAAACCTCAGACTTTCTGGCAGGCAGAAGGTGGAAAACCAGAACATCCTTGCCCAACTCTCCTTCCTCAGATCCACCTGAGGGAAGATGATGTCCTGGCTTGTGTTTGGGAATCGGAGGAGCAGGGGCGTTGCACTTCGCGGCGTGCTTCTGCCATCTGGTGGACATCAGAGATGGGTGAATCCTGCTGTCCTGTGCTGGCCACGATTTCTTCTTACAGATTCATAGAATAGTTTGGGTTGGAAGGGACCTTGGAGACCATCTAGTTCCAACCTCCACACCGTGGGCACCTTCCGCTATCTCCAGCCTGGCTTTGAACACCTCCAGGGAGGGGGCATCCCTGGGCAACCTGTTCCAGTGTCTGACCACTCTCACTGTAAATACTTCTTTTTCTGATATCTAGTCTAAATTTACCCTCCTCAAGCTTATATTTATTCCCTCTTGTCTTATCACAGCAAGCCTTTGTAAAAAGTCCCTTCCCAAGGTCTTGTTCTTCCTT
This sequence comes from Colaptes auratus, assembly GCA_015227895.2. Lineage (NCBI taxonomy): Eukaryota > Metazoa > Chordata > Aves > Piciformes > Picidae > Colaptes > Colaptes auratus. The sequence goes on from CM026897.1 coordinate 92,674,982, forward strand.
CAAAGGAACCTTTACAGCTGCTGTTTTGAAACATCCTTCTGCCCTGTCTTCTCAGAGATCACCTGAGGTGTTTGGGTTTTGCTGGTCCGTAGGTTTTGGTTGGAAAGCTTCATGGCCAGCAGCTCAGGAGGTCATTGCTTTGGCTTAGCTCATGAGCTGAACCTCTTTATCTGTCCTTACTCATAGGAATTTGTAAGCTGGGTTTGGGCACTGACTCAGCACAGTGCTGCCAAAAAGTGGCTTTGGAAGAAAGTGATATTTTGAAGATAAATATTCCTCATTCATAAGGTCTGCTTTTTTATTGCACACTGGGGAGGACTGCTTAGAGAGGTCCAGCTCAGATGTAGAGACACTCTTCGTCATCCCCTCTGTTTTCACCTCAACTGGTTTATTGGAGGAAACCATGTAACCATCTTGGCATCATGAAGATGTCATGGGAAGGGCTGAATCAGTGCATTTTGGTTTTGCTCCCTTTGGCAAACCCTTGGAAAGGCTTGCAGACTTGAATGTGTGACAGCCAAATGGTCCTAGATAGGATGTTCAGGCTGCAAGCCCTTGGCAAACTGCACTTAACAGAGAAAACAACCCAAAAGGTCATGTCCTAGCAGGTAACCTCAGTCCTCCCTGTGATGCTGCTGTATAGCTCAGCAAGGATACAGGAGGCTGCTTGTCCCAGCAACGAGCTGTGGATGCTGCAAGCCACCAGCAGAGAGTTTTGGGACACATGCCAAGTGGTTTCTGGACTGGCACCTTGCAAGTTTTGGCTTTCAGTTTGCTGGACTTGTGCCTTCAGGATGGACCTGCCCTCCTCCAAATAGGGTGGCTGTGCCTTTGGTTGCCAGCTGCTCTTTCTCTTGCATTTTAGGAGGCAGGAATTATTAGGCAGAAATTGCCTACTGGGCCTCACTGGTGCTGTGGAATAAACTTGGAAGACTGCATTGATGTCATCTGGTTTGGCACCTGGATTGCCTCACAACTCGTCTCCTTCCATTTCCTTACTGATTTTTGAGCCTCTTTGTCATATGCTTGGACTTACAATAAGCTGCTTGTTTTTCTTCTGGCTTTGGTTGTCATCCAGCTTCCTTGTTGGATGAGAAACAGAGGAGCAGCTCCTTAGGAGCAAGGCAGACTCCGTAAACCGTTCACAGCATCATGGAATCAGAGAATCATTTAGGCTGGAAAAGACCTTTAAGATCATTGACTCCAGCCATTAACCTAATGCTACCAAGTCCACTGCTGAACCATGCCCCTAAGCACCGTGTCCAGATGTCTTTCAAGTGCCTCCAGAGATGATGATTCAACCACTGCCCTGGACAGCCTCTCTCCAGGGCACTCAGTGAAGAAATTCCTCCTAATGTCAAACCTAAACCTCTCCTGACATTTCCTCTTGTCCTGTCACTTGCAACTTGAGAGAATAGACCAATACCCACCTCACTACAACCTCCTTTCAGGGAGCTGTACAGAGCCAGAGGGTCTCCCCTCAGCCTCCATTTCTCAAGGCTGAACAACCCCAGGTCCCTCAGCTTCTCCTCACAACACTTGTGCTCTAGACCTCTCACCAGCTTCATTACCCTTCTCTGGACACAACACTCCAGCTCCTCAGTGCCCTTCCTGGAGTGAGGGGCCCAAAGCTGACCCCAGTATTGGAGGTGTACCCTCACTAGCGCTGAGTACAGGTGGGCAGTCCTCTACTCCTGCTGGTCACACTATGTTTGATTCAAGTCAGGATGCAGTTTGCCTTCTTGGCCCATCTGGACCTCCTAGCACTGCTCTGTTCCCAGCTTTGTCCAAACAGTCTTAGAAATGCTGGGATTCCTGACCGTGCAGGGAGCCCACCTGAATTCAGGCACCTAACAGGCATCTGTGCCCACTCTCCTAGGGACCCCTCCTCAGTGACAAGTATTTTCAAGTCAGGCTTTACCATTCAGCATGGAGATTGTGTGATTAAAGGTGGGACTTGTGCAGGGGCCTGCCACTTGGGGTTCCTGCTGTAGGAGAGGCATGGTCTTCATGAGGTATGATTTGCTGAGTCTCAGTCTAGAGGTCCAGAGAAGGTCGGATGATTCCCATCTGAGGATACCCAGGTCCCTTCCCTGTCAGCTCTGCAAGGAGCCTAGGGGAACTAGCTGACAGGTGGGCTTGCTCAGATGTGGTAATTTCCTTAAGGGAGATGAATCCAACCCAGGTGTCCAGGAGAAGAAGAGTGGATCATGGACAAGCATCCCTTTGCTGTCACTCTTCATGTGAGGGGAGGAGGTTGGTGTCCTGCACTGGGGTGAGCCTTGTTCCTGGACTCTCTACAGATTTCTGACCCTTCCAGTGTGGTGGTGGCATGGCTATTTGGTGGGGTGGTGTTTTTTACTATCACCATACACAGTCCTCATCCTCTCCATGTCCTCTCTTTCCTGCTCTTCCTGCATGACAGGGTTAGGCAGTTCTTGTTTTAGCCACCCCATATACCACTTCCTTCAGTCATGGCCAGTGTGGTTCTCTCTCAGTAGGCTCTTTGGCACTGGGAGAGCTGGGCTGGTCTCATCCCTCTGATTGGCATCCTCTTGCACTGGGATTGACCTTGTCTGTGTGAGTGTCCCTTCTGTCACTCACCAGATCTAACCTTGACATCCTTGGGTGTGCACCAGACTCTCAGGATCAAGTTGAAGTGGCTCCCTAGGTAGCTCTATGCTTGGGAGGCTTCTTCTCCCTGCCCTCAGATTCTCCTGGACTCTGTCCAGAGCATGTAGGCATGGCAGTGCTTCCAGAGGAGGTCTCTCATTTAACAAGCCAGCTTCCCATATCCCAAGGGTCTTTCCAGTACTGTAGCTGCTAAAACCACCTGTGGAAAGTCCCTGTCAAAGGGCCAGAGTTTACTTCAGTATAGGTCACAACGTATTGGGAGTCAGGTCTCCACTACTGAACAAAAAGCTGTGACTTCCAGACAGTTCTGGTCTCTCTGTGTCCTGCTTTTTGTTGCATTTAACACAACTGACAATGACCCATCTCTTTGTGCTGAGAGGGCAAACTGCCATGGTCACCTGTAACCCCTTCAGTATCACTCCAGTGTTAGAGTTCAGGCCACCATGGACCAAGGAAAGCAAATGAGACTCCAAAGCAGTGGAGAGGAGAGATTTGGACCAAGGCTGGCTTATCTTCCAGGCAGGTCACCAGCTCTTGCATGGTCCAAGCCTGGCCTCTGACAGGAGAGCACAGTGACTGTGAGCCCTGAACCATGTTTTTTATTTCATGTGCAGAAAAGTGAAGATCTTCCAGGGGAGTTTCCAGATGATGATGGTCCACATATCTTATAACTGACTTATTCACCAGGGAAATAGTGATAGCATGAGGGCCAATGCTTTGAGCTAGAAGAGGGGAGATTTGGACTGGAGGTTGGGGAGAAATTCTTTACAGTGAGGGTGGTGAGACACTGGAACAGGTTGCCCAGGGATGCCTCCTCCCTGGAGGTGTTCAAGGCCAGGTTGGATGAGGCCTTGAAGCAACCTGGGCTAGTGGGAGGTGTCCCTGCCCATGGCAGAAGGGGGATGGACCTGGATGGTCTTTAAGGTCCCTTCCAACCCAACCCATTCTGTGAATCTATGAAAGCTGTGACTTTTCCTATTATTATTACTTATTACTTATTGTTGTTGTTGCTAGCTGTGACTTTTCCTCTTCTTGTTCCTCAGATCAGGTTTCTGGTTGTTACAGGTGAGAGGACTCTCCCTTCGCAGGGCTGGTTAGATGTTTCTGGCTGCTACCCAGTTCAAGCAGACTTAGCAACGCTGGGTGATCATTTGTGGGGGTGCCTTTGCCATGGTGGGCTTGGAGGTGCATTTTACTGTGGTTCCTGGGGCTGATGCTGGTCAGTGGGGTGGGACTGGGGCCAGGCTGCCCTCCTGTTTGGAGAGCGGTGGACTTGCGCAAGTTTCTCTTTCACTGGGGTGCTCTCAGACCCCAACTGGGTTGGATGAGTTCAGAGACATGGGTGTGGGATGTGTATGGAACGGGCAAAGGTGATTTGCATTGCAGCTGTGGTGGCTGGATTGGTGTTTGGCGGTTGGGAGGACGGAGTGCGAGCCCTGCAGCGCTAGAGGGCACTGCGGCCCCACTGCACGGCCACGAAACAGAAGCGCTGCAGAGGGAAACGGGCTCTATTCACAGGCTTTTCCCAAGCAGAAGCCTTGCTCCGAGGTGTCTGCAGCTCATACCTTCCTGTGCCACGTCACGCTGCTCTCCATCCCACTGTGCCCACCCCAGGCTCGGGATGCGTGTCTGGCATGGGCAACCATGGGACTTTGGTTCTCTGCTTCTCAGCAGACAGGACTGGGTTTGGTTAGCAGTACTGTGCATTGTGAGCCTCCAAGCAGATGGAAGCCTTGAGCAGGGCTGGCTTAAAACTGAAAGGTGTCTGTGAACATAGAGTAGAATAGAGTGGAGTTGAGTGGAGTGGAGTAGAATAGAATAGAATAGAATAGAATAGACCAGGTTGGAAGAAACCTTCAAGATCACTGAGTCCAGCCTATCATCCAACACCCATCTGATCAACTAACCCATGGCACCAAGCACCCCATCAAGTCTCCTCCTGAACACCTCCAGTGATGGTGACTCCACCACCTCCCCGGGCAGCCCATTCCAATGGGCAATCACTCTCTCTGTGAAGAACTTCTTCCTAACCTCCAGCCTAAACCTCCCCTTGCACAGCTTGAGACTGTGCCCTCTTGTTCTAGTGCTGGTTGCCTGGGAGAAGAGACCAACCTCTGCCTGGCTACAACCTCCCTTCAGGTAGTTGTAGAGAGCAAGAAGGTCTCCCCTAGCCTCCTCTTCTCCAGGCTAAGCAACCCCAGCTCCCTCAGCCTCTCCAACATCCACCATTGTTGCCTTGTCCTAGCACCACAACCCTAGGGGAGATGGTTCCTCAGGGTTAGACGTGCCCCACAACCAACATCTCTCTCCCCTGCATCACGACACCTTCCCAGCTCCTCTCAGAATCCCACTTGTGCAGATGTAATCCTCAGCTCTGCATATCTCCTATGGGATGCTCTGGTAGGTCTCAGTCCACAGCAGTGCTCCTCACACCAAGAAAAGGTGCCAGATGTGCTGAGGAGTGCTTCCTTTCAGTGGAAGGTGCTGCTGCCCCACAATTGTAGGATGTTCCTCTGAACCTATTTCCATTTACCTGTCTGACCCCATCCCACACTCTGGAGGGCATGCCACAGCCTCAGCAGGAGGGAGATGAAGACCATGGTGGTGTCCACTGCTGGACCATGCCTGCACCTTAGACCCCAGTTTTAGAGGCATTGGATATGGTTGAAACTGTGTCCCTGGAGACACTCAAGTTGAGACTTGATGTGGCCTTGGGCAGCCTGATCTAGTTGGAGATGTTCCTGCTGACTGCAAGGGGGCTGGAAAAGATGACCTTTGAGGATCCTTTCCAACCCAATGCAATCTGTGAACCTGTGGTTTGTGCTGCAGAAAAAGAGATGAATAATGGGAGTCTGGTGCTTTGCAGCTTTCCCTTGGGCCAGGCTGATGGGAGGGTAAACATGGAGCAATTTAGTAGTGGCAGGTCTAGGGTGGTCTCACCAAAAGGAGGTGGTGGGGTTTGAGTTCAAGATCAGGGAGCACAAGGAGATGAGAGAGGAGGATAGGAGAGCAGAATTGAAGTAGTTTTAGAGATGAGAACTGTGTTTTTTTGGGGGGAACTAACTGTTTTGCATGCGGGGTATAAATAACTCCACAAGCCTTGGAGGCTCAGAAATGCCACCTCACTAAGCTCTGCCTTCAACCCACTGAAGAACAACACAGGCTTTGTTCAGCCTTGTAGATGACTTCCCTTTCCAAAAGCTTTGCTTTTGTGCAGCTCCAGAACATCCAAGGGAAGCCTGAAGGGTTCTCCAGTGTTGGAATGGTCTGCCCAGGGCAGTGGTTCAGTCACCATCCCTGGGGGGTGTTCAAGCAGTGCATGGACCTGGTGCTTAGGGACATGGTTTAGTGTTGACCCTTCAGGGACAGGCTGAAGGTTGGACTGGATGATCTTTGAAGTCTCTTCAAACCAGGTATTTTCTGTGATGCTGTGATTCTGTTTTGGTTCTTCATGGTCCTTTTTGTAGACTGTAACACATGTCACTCTCCAAACCCCTGAACTTTAACTTCTTAATAGTGCTACCTCTTTCTCTTCCTTGAGGACAGAGTGGCTGGACAGCAGCCAGGCAGAGAGGGACCTGGGGATGCTGGTTGACAGCCAGCTGAACATGAGCCAGCAGTGTGCCCAGGTGGCCAAGAAGGCCAATGGCATCCTGGCCTGCATCAGGAGTAGTGTGGCCTGCAGGAGCAGGGAGGTCATTCTGCCCCTGTGCTCAGCACTGGTTAGGCCACACCTTGAGTCCTGTGTCCAGTTCTGGGCTCCTCAGGTTAGGAAAGATGTTGAGCTGCTGGAAGGTGTCCAGAGAAGGGCAACAAAGCTGGGGAGGGGTCTGGAGCACAGCCCTGTGAGGAGAGGCTGAGGAGCTGCTGGGGTTGCTTAGCCTGCAGAAGAGGAGGCTCAGGGGAGACCTCATTGCTCTCTCCAACTCCCTGAAGGGAGGTTGTAGCCAGGAGGGGGTTGGTCTCTTCTCCCAGGCAAGCAGCACCAGAACAAGAGGACACAGTCTCAAGCTGTGCCAGGGGAGGTTTAAGCTGGATGTTAGGAAGAAATTCTTCCCAGCAAGAGAGATTGGCCATTGGGATGTGCTGCCCAGGGAGGTGGTGGAGTCACCATCACTGGAGGTGTTTAGGAAGAGACTTGACAGTGTGCTTGGTTGCATGGTTTAGTTGATTAGGTGGTGTTGGATGATAGGTTGGACTTGATGATCTCAAAGGTCTCTTCCAACCTGGTCTATTCTATTCTATTCTATTCTATTCTATTCTATTCTATTCTATTCTATTCCTATTCTATTCTATTCTATTCTATGATTCTGTTCAATCCAAGAGGGCTTTTGCTGTGCTCCCTTGAATTTGCTGAATATTTTCTTGATGCTGTTTGTGGAGTAAAGATTACATTAAAAAAAAGAAAAGTGATTAAAAGTAGCAGAAGGGAGGAAAAAGAGGAAATAAATCCAGATTTTTAAAGATCCTGAATAAAAGCTGAGCATCTCTTTGGTCACACAGCTATTTCTGCTGGCTTGGCTGTTTCCATGTGCTAATGCCCTTCCTTGCTCTCCATGAAAGACCTGAATTTTTCAATAAAATAGAGGGAAGGAAGGAATTTTCTCTTCAAAAAACAAAAGTGGGCTGCAGAGAGGCTGAGACGTGCCTGGGTCCCATGTGACGCAGGGACCATCGAAGCCTCCAAACACGTGGTGGTCTCAAACCCCTGCTACCAGGGGATGTCCTCATCCCTTCTCTGACAAAATAGGAGGTTAGTATTTCCTGCCACATTTGAAAATGTCATCTTAACCAGAAGATGCTCCCCCTCCCTACACACACACACACACCCTTTACTGCTGCCTTTCCTGCGATGTTATGGAAATAGAAAATGCTACAGTAAGTCAGACCAGAAGTTCTTAAGATGCAAATTTCCTGCCTGGAGGCAGCAGGTAAGTGAATCCCATGCAGCTTGAGGAGATGTGTATATACCCATGCTCTTTACCATCTTTATTGATGATCTGGATGAGGGCATTGAGTCTGTCATCAGTAAATTTGTGGATGACACCAAGCTGGGGGCAGGAGTTGATCTGCTGGAGGGCAGAGAGGCTCTGCAGAGGGACCTCGACAGGCTGGACAGATGGGCAGAGGCCAAGGGCAGGAGATTGAACACATCCAAGTGCCAGGTGCTGCACATTGGCCACAGCAACCCCAGGCAGTGCTACAGGCTGGGGTCAGAGTGGCTGGAGAGCAGCCAGGCAGAGAGGGACCTGGGGGTACTGGTTGACAGGCAGCTGAACACGAGCCAGCAGTGTGCCCAGGTGGCCAAGAAGGCCAATGGCATCCTGGCCTGCATCAGGACCAGTATGGCCAGCAGGAGCAGGGAGGTCATTGTGCCCCTGTACACTGCACTGGTTAGGCCACACCTTGAGTCCTGTATCCAGTTCTGGGCCCCTCAGGTTAGGAAGGAGGTTGACTTGCTGGAAGGTGTCCAGAGAAGGGCAACAAAGTTGGTGAGGGGTTTGGAACACAAGCCCTGTGAGGAGAGGCTGAGGGAGCTGGGGTTGCTTAGCCTGGAGAAGAGGAGGCTCAGGGGTGACCTTCTTGCTCTCTGCAACTCCCTGAAGGGAGGCTGTAGCCAGGCAGAGGTTGGTCTCTTTTCCCAGGCAGGCAGCACCAGAACAAGAGGACACAGTCTCAGGCTTCATCAGGGCAGGTTTAGGCTGGAGGTTAGGAAGAAGTTCTACACAGAGAGAGTGATTGCCCATTGGAATGGTCTGCCCAGGGAGGTGGTGGAGTCACCATCCCTGGAGGTGTTCAGGAGGAGACTTGATAGGGTGCTTGGTGCCATGGTTTAGTCGATTAGGTGGTGTTGGGTGTTAGGTTGGACTGGATGATCTTGAAGGTCTCTTCCAACCTGGTCTGGTCTATTCTATTCTATTCTATTCTATTCTATTCTATTCTATTCTATTCTATTCTGCTCTACTCTACTCTACTCTACTCTACTCTACATAGTTGTGGGTGTAAATATAGGATGGAGAGGCAGGATGAGTGTTCCTTGCAATCCAAGGTGCTTTGGTCAAAGATTGTGCTGTAAGGGGGAAACTTCTTGCTGCGTGTGAAGTCTCCATGTCTCTTCTGTGGGGAAAATGAAGGCTGTTTGTCAAGGGCATGAAGTGATGCCCTTGCCTGTGGTGGCAGAGCAAGCTCTGGAACCCAGAGTTCCTCTCTTGTCCCACATTCCATTTGTTCTCCATTTCATGATTTTAAAAATAGCTATAGGGTTTTTTTTCTGTGTTTTTCGAAGATACTCTGCGAACTTCTCTGCTGCCTCCAGAAATGACAGGTGCACTGCCCTGACCAGTGAGAGAAAACTGCCTCCAGCTGGTGTCCCCTCACCAGTGGTGTTCCCCAAGGCTCAGTATTGGGGCCAGTTCTCTTTAATGTCTTTGTCATTGATATGGAAAAGGGGCTCAAGGCACCCTCAGTAAGTTGATGTGCTTGAGAGGAGAGAGGCTTTGCAGAGGGATCTGCACAGGCTGGACTGATGGTCTGAGATCATTGTATGAGATTCGGCCAGGGTTCTGCACTTATCATAGGTTGGAAAAGACCTTAAAGATCATCAAGTCCAACCTGTCACCTAAGACAGCATGACTACTAAATCATGGCACTGAGTGCCATGTCCAATCCCCTCTTGAACACCTCCAGGGATGGTGACACCACCACCTCCCTGGGCAGCATGTTCCAGTGGTCAATTACTCTTTCTATGAAGAACTTTCTCCTCACCTCCAGCCTAAACATCCCCTGGAGCAGCTTGAGACTTTGTTCTCTAGTTCTGGTGCTGGTTGCCTGGCAGAAGAGACCAGCCCCCACCTGGCTACAACCTCCTTTCAGGTAGTTGTAGAGGGCAATGAGGTCTCCCCTGAGCCTCCTCTTTTGTAGGCTAAACAACCCCAGTTCCTTCAGCCTCGCCTCATAGGGCTTGTGCTTAAGCCTCTCCCCAGCCTCGTTGCTCTTCTCTGGTCATGTTCAGGTGTCTCAATGTCTTAAGAGTCTCAGTGTCCTTCTTAAATTGGGGAGCCCAGAACTGGACACTTAGGTCACAACAACCCCATGTAATGTTATAGGCTTGGGGTAGAGTGGCTGAAAACTGCCTGGTGGAAAAAGACCCGAGAGTGCTGGTGGACAGCCATCTGAGCATGAGCCATCAGTGTGCCCAGGTGGCCAAGTAGGCCACCAGCATCCTGGTTTGGATCAGCAATAGTATGGCCAGCAGGACTAGGACAGGGATTGTCCCCCTCTGCTAGGCATTGGTGAGGCCACACCTGGAATCCTGAGTTCAGTTTTGGGGCCCTCACTCCAAGAAGGAAATTGAAGTGCTGCAGCATGCACAGAGAAAGGCAACAAGGTGAGAGGTCTAGAGCACAGGGCTTGTGAGGAGCAGCTGAGGGAACTGGGCTTGTTTAGTCTGTAGAAGAAGAGACTGAGGGGAGACCTTCTGGTGCTCTACAACTCCTTGGAAACCGAGGTTGGATAAAGTGGGTGTTGGTCTCTTCTCCCCAGAAACAAGCAATAGGACAAGAGGAAATGGCCTCAAGTTGTGCCAAGGGAGGTTTTGGTTGGGGATTGGGAACAATTCCTTCACCAAGAGGGTTGTCAAGTCCTGGGCCAGGCTGCCAGAGCACTGGTGAAGTCCTCACCTCTGGAGGTATCTAAAAGCTGTGTAGATGTGGCGCTGAGGGACATGGTTTAGTAGTGACCCAGCAATGTTCTTAGCATATTGCTATGAGCCTGGGCTGCTATGATCTCTAAAATACCTTTTCTGGATGGTGGAATTGGAATAGAAATAGGGAGAGGAAGTTGATCTCCATGACATGAGCTGTGTGAAGCTGCCCCAATGTCTCTGTCTCCCAGGGTTATTCTACTCTTCACCTGCTGGTACCTCTGTGAATAAACTGATTGTTGATTTGCTTTCTTTTAATTCTTCCATCCTTTTCTTTTTTCTTTTTTTTTTTTTTGATTCCTGTAATGTATGAGCAGAGAAACCACTGGAGAATGATAAAGCTTCATTTCTTCCTGCTTTTGTGACCCACTTGATTATTTCATTTCTCATTGTATATTCTTCTGAGGTGCCTCGGACGAGCGGAAAGAAAATATCTGTGCTTGTGGGAGCTGTTTGTTTCCTCTTGGCTCTGGGCAAAACAAGCCCCCTTGCTGGACAAAAATAAGCAGGCATCACATAAGATAGGGATTGCTTCTCTTTGCTGGTCCTGAGGGAGGAGCCACTGATATCTACTCCATCATTAAATCCAGGCTGGGTATGGAGTGGTTTGAGAGCAGGCCTGAAGGAAGAGCCTTGGGGGTGTTGGGTGCTGAGCCTAGTTTCATAGTTTCATAGTTTCAGTCAGGGTTGGAAGAGACCACAAGGATCATCTAGTTCCAACCCCCCTGCCATGGGCAGGGGCACTCTACACTAGATCAGGCTGGCCAGAGCCTCATCCAGCCTGGGCTTAAACACCTCCAGGGACGGGGCCTCAACCACCTCCCTGGACAACCCATTCCAGGGCTTCACCACTCTCATGGGGAAGAACTTCCTCCTCACATCCAGCCTGAATCTCCCCACCTCCAGCTTCATTCCATTCCCCCTAGTCCTATCACAACCTGATAGCCTGAAAAGTGCCTCCCCAGCCTTCTTGTAGGCCCCCTTCAGATACTGGAAGGCCACAATGAGGTCACCTGGGAGCCTTCTCTTCTCCAGACTGAACAGCCCCAACTCCTTCAGTCTGTCCTCACAGGAGAGGTGCTCCAGCCCTCTGCTCATCCTCGTGGCCCTGCTCTGGACACCTTCCAGCACCTCCAGATCCCTCTTGGAATAGGGACTCCAGAACTGGAGGCAGTACTCCAGGTGGGGTCTCAGCAGAGCTGAGTAGAGGGGGAGAATCCCCTCCCTTGCCCTGCTGGCCACACTTCTCCTGCTGCAGCCCAGGCTCTGATTGGCTTTCCGGGCTGCAAGTGCACATTGAGAGCTCCTGGGGAGCTTCTCGTCCACCAGCACCCCCAAGTCTCTCTCCTCAGGGCTGCTCTCCAGCCAGTCCCTGCCCAGCATGTATTGGAGCAGCTCCCCAGGAGCCAGCAGTGCCCTCAGGCAGCCCAGCAGTCAGCTGTGTGCTGGGCTGCAGCCAGAGGAGTGTGGGCAGCAGGGCAGGAGAGGGGATTCTACCCCTGGACTCTGCTCCAGGCTGGGTATGGAGTGGTTTGATCCTTGGGTTCTTGGGGTAAAGCTTCCACCTGTGCTTTACTTTTGCTTTTGGTGCCAGTGGTCACTGGTCGTGATCAAACTTGTAGATGAAACTTGTGCTTGAAAAATCATCTCCCTTGCGAGAAAAATTTGGCCTGGAAACCAAATGATGGATTTGGTCCTTGAGTTCACGGGACCACAGGATGTTAGGTGTTGGAAGGGACCTCTGGAGATCATCGAGTCCAACCCCCCTGCCGGAGCAGGACCTTAGAGTCCAGTGCAGGTAGCACAGGAACTCATCCAGATGGGTCTTGGAAGTCTCCAGAGAAGGAGACTCCATAGCCTCTCTGGGGAGCCTGTTCCAGTGCTCCATGACCCTTACAGTAAAGAAGTTCTTGGTATAAAGCTTCCACTTGTGCTTTGCTTTGCTTTTGGTGCCAATCAGCCCCATGTGCCTTAAGCCTTTGGGAGCCGGTGTGGTCCCCATAAGCTGCCAACAGTGTCCCAGCAAAAGAGGTCACCACCTGAATGAGCAGAATGGCAAGGAGTCAGGCACACACTGGAGTGGTATTTCATCCAGAAAGAGCAAACTGGGGGGGGGGGGAGAAATAACCTGGACCATTACTGTGCCAGCAGCCACCTTGTCATGCAGTCACCATCTCGCTTCTCTGTTTCATTTCTTTTTATGGCTGGCTTAGCAATTAAAAGGCTGCAACTGCGCTTTGGTTTTTCCAGTCTGCTGCATCGTGTGACCCCGCTGGCTCCCAGTTAAGCCTCATTATATAATGGTGGGGTGTTGTTTTGTTGGTTGGTTGTGTTTTTTTTTTTTTCTTTGATGGAAAAACCTCCATTTAATCCTTTCAGAGCAAAAATAATTTGCTGGGGTGTTTTGTTTTTTTTCTATCATTTTCTTCTGTATCGTCGTCTTGTTTTCTTCCTCGCCGGAGAGGCATCAGTCTGGGAGTAGGGTCTTTTCTTCCCTCTTCCCTCCCCCACCCCACTCCCCCCCCCCTTTGTCTTTTTATTTTGGTGTGTCTGTCTCAAATCTGCAGAGAGAGGTAACAAAAGGGAAAAAAAAGTAACAACATAAAAAAGGAGAGGTTTATTTTAGTTTGCTTGGGTTACAGTGCCTTTCCCTGCCGTCGAGGGGAAGGACTACGTGATGTGCAGCAGGTATTTTGTGAATGGAGCACAACCCTGTGACTCCCCGTTGCTTGACCGAAGGGGGAGGCAAGGGAAGGAGAAAGAAGAAAAAAAAATCATAAAGAAACCCAAAAAACCACCACCCAGTGACTCCATCTGACTCGTTTTGGCTGGAATACTTTTTCAGCGCCGTGGTTCTTAAGGCAGGAGGAAGCTTTCTTCTGGCCCAAGAACAATAAAGGGGTCAGCAGCCTGATCCTCCCTCCTACACCCTCTTCCTTCCATTGTGAGGGGTCTGTGCAAATATCCCAGGGTGCTTCTGCAGGGGCCTGAGGGACTTGAGCTGCACATGTGACATTAAAGAGAGGCTCTGCGAACTCAGTGAGCCTGAGCTGTGAAAAGAGAAAGAACAGAAAAAAAAAGGGAAAACAAAGTCTCCAAGGTGGCTCTATTTCTGGTGTAGCACTGTGCTTGGAGGAGGCACCAAAGGGTTTTTCTCATGGTGGGGGGGAAATCTGTCACCTTACTATGCTCCTCTCAACAATGCCACAGCAGCGCCTTCCCTGATGCCTGTCTGCTCAACAAGTGGCTGAATCCCCACAGTGTGTTGGTGAGCCTTCCTGTCCCACCAGCTCTTGACCTTCTCCTTTTCTCTGGGGGACAAGATGGGGAAATTCTGCTGCTCTCATGGTGCACATGCAAGGCCTGTGTGCTGGTGGTGTATGGTCTCCAGCAAGGATGAGGGTGAAGGAGGCTTGGCTTGGCTTCTTGTGCTTGCTCCAGGGACTGACCATCATCTGGCAGTTTTCAAGCTTTATGCTGTGCTTGCTGCTCCTCGGATGTGTATCACAGACCGTGAAGGTCAGGTCTACGATAGTAATCCCCATTGTAAAAGGTCTTTGCAGGTGTGCTGCTGTGGTGGTTTAGCCTCAGCAGTGTGCCCATGTCTCTGGTGGTTGGAGACTGTATGCAGATCAGAGGACTCATGTGATTTTTTTTGGTGATACTTCTTGTGACTGCAGACACCAAACCCACAGACGATGCTAGCTTCTGACAGCATGAGTGGTGGTGCTTTCTCCAGGTGGCATTTGGTGTCTGCCAGGCTAGACACCACCCACCTTCCCATAGGAGGAGGGTGGGACCTGCGGCCTGCTACGTGAAGGCGAGTTCCCAGCGCGGTAAGTGGCATCACGCAGTTACGGTGCGATTCGTGTGCCAGAGGCAGAGTGGATGATGCTCATCAAACTGTAGGAACCCACCTCTTTTTCTTCTTCTTTTTTTTTTTTTTAAATCTTCAGACAATAACCAGCTAACAGCATGTGTGACCTCCTGGTGCTGCTGTGTGCCGCGGCTCCTTGGACCTTGGCACCAGGCAGTCGCATGAATCACGGTGGTGATTTTTGCCGCAAGGCAGTTCCTGCCGTTATTATCTCCTTGCCGTGTCGATAACGCTTTGGGGGTGATGGTCAGGATTTCCTCACACTACAGAGCTTTCCTGAAGATCAGCTCTGGAAACGGTGGAGGAAGTAGCCCTTAGGAGATTGCTCCTGGCTGCTGAGGAGTGGGTGGCCCGCCTCAAATGTACGTGCGACCTGACATGATCCGAAGACCGCGGCGGCGGCTCCTCTGTCCCTCCTCTGCTGTGTCAGTGTAGGTGGGAGGGGACTCCTCCTCTTCTGCAAGTGCTCAGAGGCATGACTCAAGACCAGCTTGCTTATGCAGAACTATCAGACACCAGCACCTCTGGCAATGGAGGTGGAGGGGAGTTGCCTCATGTCTGCCTGAAACTGTGAGCGCATGGTGGGAACGCGGCCAAGGAGAAAATTCAGGGTCCCACACCCAACCCTGCTGCAGTGCCACAGTGTTGGGACTACAAACACTATGGAGTCCTTTAACTGAAAGCAAAGCTGTTTTTTGGTCAGTTCATAAATGCTTAGGTTATTTAAGCCTAATTTCTTTTTGTTCTTACAAACACCCTTGTTTGAAGGTAACAGCAAGCTGTGAGTTCTCTCAGCCTCAGTATTGTGCCGCTCTTCTCTTTGGTGCTTGGAGCAGCTTTCTGAACTCTGTCTAGGGTATCTAGCTCCAGGATCTCAGTGGTATTTCCAAGCAGCATAGCTGTGTAGGTAATAAATGTTGATTCCATGGCCTGTGTTGGCCTTGGTGATGTGTGACGGGCTTCCAAGATACAACTCTTGCTGTCTTTCCTTGTCTAAAGGGAGAAATAGTGCTCATGGCCAGCAAGGCCATGAACATACATCACAAGCAGCTCCAAGGGCTGCATTGTACACCAAGCTGGGAACCTGTTGCATTAGAGGTGGAGCTCCTTGACTGCTTGACCATCTTGCCATTCCTGTCTGAAGTGGGAGCAGATGGCCTTGTTTGGCTTTGTACTTGCCATGTCATTCCACAGTGCGATTTGCATACGAGACAGGACTCAAGTTCATTCTGCCAGTCCTCAGCTTCTGAGAGTTGTTGGTTCAGGAAGGGCAAGGCTGCAGTGCAGTGCTGCAGCTGATGGCCATGACCTTCCTCTGGGAGGTCTAAGATAGAGTCATAGACACATTGAATAGTTTGGATTGGTAGGGGACCTTAAAAGATGCCCAGTCCAACCCCTCTGCTGCCAGCAGGGACATCTGCAACTAGAGCATGTTGCTCAGAGCCCCAGGCAACCTCACCTGGAATGCTACCAGGGATGGGTCATCTCCCACCTCTCTGGGCAGCCTGGCCCAGCCTCTCACCACTTTTGTATCTGTGGTGGGTTGAAATTGCCCCCAGCTCATTTAAGAGAATTCCCCCCCAAAAATAAAATTGCCAGACCCGCTCAGTTGAAAGCAAATGAAGTTCTATGTACAAGCACAACTGCAACCTAGAACTGTGGAATGCAATGAATATGTACAAAATATACACTATTTACCTGTATTCACCATTTATAAACAGCACAAGAACCCCCCTGGACAAAATCTGCCGAAAGATGAGCCGGCGGGGAAGGCGACCGGCCTGGATGAGCAAGCAGCTCCTGGAGGAGGGGAAGGCTTCTTGAGGAATGCTTAAGGAGGTTGTTAGATTATGTAGGAAAAAAATTCGAGAGGCAAAGGCCCAGTTGGAACTGAGGCTGGCCACCTCTGTGAAGGACAGTAAAAAGCATTTTTACAAATATGTTAATGCCACAAAGAAGGGGAAGAAGAACCTGCACTGCCTATTGGACCTGCAGGGGAACACGTTGACTGGAGACGAGGCAAAGGCTGAGGGCCTGAACACCTTCTTTGCCTCAATCTTTAACAGCAAGGCAGGAGGAGTTCAGGACGAGTGGCCTCCTGAGCTGGGTGATGGGGTCGGGGAGCAGTGTAATGCCCTGGATATCCATGAGGAATTAGTTCAGGACCTGCTGAGCCACTTGGACACTCACACGTCCATGGGGCCGGATGGGATCCATCCTAGGGTGCTGAGAGAGCTGGCAGAGGAGCTGGACAAGCTGCTCTCCAGCATTTTCCTCCAGTCCTGGCTCACCAGAGAGGTCCCAGGTGACTGGAAAGTGGCCAATGTGGTCCCCATCCACAAGAAGGGTCGGATGGAGGAGCCTGGAAACTATAGGCCTGGCAGCCTGACCTCAGTGCCAGGGAAAATGATGGAACAGATTATCCTGGGGGCACTAACTGTGAACTTGCAGGGTGGCCAAGGGCTCAGGTCCAGCCAGCATGGATTCAGGAAGGGCAGGTCCTGCCTCTCCAACCTGATCTCCTTCTATGATCAGGTGACCAACCTGGTGGATGTGGGGAGGGCTGTGGATGTGGTCTGCCTGGACTTCAGCAAGGCCTTTGACACCGTCCCCCACAGCAAACTCCTGGCCAAGCTGGCAGCCCCTGGCTTGGACAGCAGCACTCTGAGCTGGATTAGGAACTGGCTGGAGGCTGAGCCCAGAGAGTGGTGGTGAATGGTGCCACAGCCAGCTGGAGGCCAGTCACCAGTGGCGTTCCCCAGGGATCAGTGCTGGGCCCCATGCTCTTCAACATCTTCATTGATGATCTGGATGAGGGCATTGAGACAGTCATCAGCAAATTTGCAGATGACACCAAGCTGGGAGCAGATGTTGGTCCGTTAGAGGGTGGAAGAGCCCTGCAGAGGGACCTCGACCAACTGGACAGATGGGCAGAGTCCAACAGGATGGCATTCAACAAGTCCAAGTGCCAGGGGCTGCACTTTGGCCACAGCAACCCCATGCAGAGCTACAGGCTGGGGTTAGAGTGGCTGAGAGCTGCCAAACAGAGAGGGACCTGGGGGTGCTGATTGACAGCTGCCTGAACATGAGCCAGCAATGTGCCCAGGTGGCCAAGAAGGCCAATGGCATCCTGGCCTGCATTAGGAATGGTGTGGCCAGCAGGAGCAGGGAGGTCATTCTGCCCCTGTACTCTGCACTGGTTAGGCCACACCTTGAGTCCTGTGTCCAGTTCTGGGCCCCTCAGTTTAGGAAGGACATCGAGACACTTGAAGGTGTCCAGAGAAGGGCAACAAGGCTGGGGGAGAGGCCTTGAGCACAGCCCTGTGAGGAGAGGCTGAGGGAGCTGGGGTTGCTTAGCCTGGAGAAGAGGAGGCTCAGGGGCGACCTCATTGCTCTCTACAACTCCCTGAAGGGTGGTTGTAGCCAGGAAGGGGTTGGTCTCTTCTCTCTAGCAACCAGTACCAGAACAAGGGGACACAGTCTCAAGCTGCGCCAGGGGAAGTTCAGGCTGGAGGTGAGGAGAAAGTTCTTTACCAAGAGAGTGATTGCCCATTGGAATGTGCTCCCGGGGGGGTGGTGGAGTCGCTGTCCCTGGAGGTGTTCAAGAGGGGACTGGATGTGGCACTTGGTGCCATGGTCTAGTCATGAGGTCTGTGGTGACAGGTTGGACTTGGTGATCTTCGAGGTCTCTTCCAACCTTAGCGATACTGTGATAAAACCAGGGGCTACCAACAGCTTCCCCCTCCCTGCTGCCTTATCCCACCCCATACAAAGGTAAAAGAGAGAGGGAGAACAGGAGAGTAGCTTGTTGGTACTTAGCCACAACAAGAGCACAGCCAAGGTCAGCAACAGCCAAGCTAAAGCTACCAGCTGTTATCTGCTAGAGCGAGGAAGCTGGAACGAGAAAAAGTAGTTTATACAGCTAGTTTTATGTTAGTTGCCAGACCAATGGGATTATTTAGACCTTATCATTATTTTCCCTTTACATCCAGTAGTAATTTATTTACATTCTACCAGTTTTCTACTCAATCTGTGGGAAATTTTCCTAGGCACAGCCTAAACCTGCCACAATATCCAGAGGTTTTCTGGCATGAAGCTGGGTCAAAGGAGAAGGGTGTCTTGGCAGCACAGAAGTCTTTCTGCATGTGCTGCAGTGAAAACTGGGATCTAGTGGTCACCTTTTCATGGTTTGCAGTTTGGGTGGAGCATCCAGGTGTCTTCCACAGTAACTTTTCCAAAGGTACTTGATTGTTTAGTGCCATTGCTACACATAGCATGAGCACATCAGGTGTTCGTGCCCTGGTGGGAAGGACTGATTCTCCAGGAGCAGGTGATAATGCAGTGAGAGGATGGTAAGAGTGAGTTGGATAGGGATGGGTAAGGGATGGAAGTGGGACTTGGTGGTGTTTCATTAGTCCACATGTTATAGAATCTATGAATTCTGTAACATCATAGAATCACAGAATTTTCAGGGTTGGAAGGGACCTCAAGGATCATCTAATTCCAACCCTCCTGCCATGGACAGGGACACCTCACACTACATCAGGTTGTTCAGAGCCACATCCAGCCTGACCTTAAAAACCTCCAGGGATGGGGCTTCCACCACCTACCACTGTCAAGCCTGGGCAAGCTGCTGCTCCTTGGTGAGAGCAGTCCTATTGCTGGAGAAATCAACAGCAAACCTTCATCTTCTTTGTTGTGATTTCCAGTCTCCTGCTCAACTGTTCTGCTCATCCCTATCTTCCAAGTCTTGCCTGTGCTGGCTGTTTGGAGTGGTTGCCTCTCTCTGCCAAGTGGCCTTTTGATCTGCCAGACCCTGTGCATTGTGCCCACAGCCAGCCAGGTCCTATCGTGGGTAGATGCAACTGAGACAAAGCCAAAAAGCTCGTAGGAAAGAGCATGGAGAGAGCCCTTCAGAATGTGTGTGGCCTTTTAGAAGGCTCCCTGTTGGATCCCACCTTCTGCTACGGGGCAGAGAGTGGTGGTCTCGTGGATTTCACATCGTCGCTTCTTCCTTTGTGTGTCCACCAAAAGGCTTTGCAGATCTTACTAAGTGCAAGGTTCCAGGTTTGAGGGCTGGGTTCAAGGAGGCTGCTGCCCTGAGAGATGAGGACTGTGGCAGTTGTGTGTGTGGGAGGGGGTTCTACTGGAGCTTGAAGGAGTCTGTCTGGGTACAGTAGGGACAGTCACCAGGCTGGCCTGACCTGCGCCTCGTCTCACTGGTCAGGATTGTTTCCCCCACCCTGTGGAAACCATCAAGAATCTCCGTTATTTCCTCCCCCGAGGCTTTGTTTGGGTGGGGATTTCTGGAAGGTATTTCACAGGCAGGTATAATTAAAGAGAGACATGCTCTGCCTGCAGGCCAAACAAGGATTCTTTTAAAGTGTAGTGGCAAAGCCAGAAAACGTTTTGTTGCCTGGTGGGGTGGAGGGGGAGGTCTGGGAAAGGGGGAGGAGGGTGCAGCTAATCAGCTGGGAATCATCCCAGTTAAACGCTGCACACAGGGGTTAAGGCCCTTATCCAGCAAATCCTTCAAATATGTGCTTAATTTTAAGCCCCCCTGCCTTCAATCTGTTTACTCTTGTGCTTAACTTTAAGCATGTGCCTAAGTGCTTGGCTGGCTGAGGGCCAAGGCAAAGGGTGGACTTAGGAGCAGGCTCACATGAAGTAAATACTTTCCTGGCCCACAGTCCCATGGGACAGTGGATGCTCTAGCAGGTCTAGGATGATGGAAGGGGATGGTGCAGTATATCCCAGCTCCATTAAGTTATTCATCAACAGACCCACAAGGAGACCTTTCCTTTGGCTGGGGGAGAGGGTCCTCTGGGCTGTGAGACGTTTTGCAAACGTTTGTAGTGCCAGGACGAGATGGAAAGGCTTTAATCTGGAAGAGGAGAGGTTTGGACTGGATGCTGGGAAGAAATTCTTTCCAGTGAGAGTGGTGAGACGCTGGAACAGTCTGCCCAGAGGGGTTGTGAATGCTCTTCTCTCCCTGGAGATGTTAAAGGCCAGGCTGGATGGGGCTTTGAGCAACCTGGTCTAGTGGAAGCTGTCCCTGCCCATAGGAGAAGGGTGGAACGAGATGATCCTTAAGGTCCTTTCCAACCCAACCTATTGTATGGTTCAGTGACCTGGGGCTGTGCTCACCTTGTGGGGAGGACCTCAGTGTCGTGGCCTCTAAACCTTCCTCTCAGTACCTCATGTTCAGTGTCTGTACTTTGATGTTCTGAAGGCATGAGCCTCACCCACAGCCTTGTGTCTACCACAGACAGTCTTGTGGAAGAAAAATGCCATTTTTTTTTTCCTCTTAATGGAGAGAGAGGAACATTTCAGTGGAGGAAAACAGCCTTGATTTTATCATCAGAAGAGGAAGGGGAGCAGCTTATATGACCTGACTAATAAATCTTCATAGGAATTTGTAAGGCTGCATTAACACTTGCAACAAAAAGGACTCCTGTATTAGCACAAGCTTTTATAATGGCTTTATCTTCTTCTTTCCTGTTCCAAGCTAAGTCCTGAAAGCCTTCTTTTAATCCTCCTTTTGCTCATCCAGCCTGGACTTCTTAGAATGGCAAAGGTTGGGGGGTTTTCCTCCTTTATTTTTAATCTATGAGTGACAGCACTTCAAACTAATAACTGCGGCCGTGGCACGCATGAAAATGAAAAGCCACTCTCAGGAAAACAAGCTCTGTGTCTTTTTGGTGTGTTTTTTTTTGAGAGCACCACTACCAGGGGTTAAGGGAAAGCTGCAGCTGGAACAAATACAGGGATCATCCTAACTTCCTCAATAACTCTGCTGAGGGAGCGGGCAGTTGCCAGACGAAGGAAGTGTGGTGAGCTGTTGAGTGGTTGAATGCAGCTCCGTTTCCCCCTCAAACCCATGGAATTTATATTGACCTCCAGTTTTTCTTAGCTGGTGGGAACACTTTTTTTTAAGTTATTATTATGGTTTTTTTTTAATTTGTGAGGAAGAGCCTTGGTTTTGTTACTTCAGTTTGTTGGAGGAGAGGAGGAGATGGCTCTGCTCCTCACGCGGCGGCGTTCTGGCTGGCAAAAGGCCACGGATGTTAAATGAATCATTTTTGGTGGTGATAAGCAGAGAAAGGCTGAGGCTGCCAAGCACAGAGAAACAGTCATCTGGTGACTTGGCTTTGGGAAGGGCAGACTTAAGCCATCCTGGCCCGCCAGGATGACTCTGATCCCAGCGGAGATGCAGGCAGGAGGAAGGACACCAAGCGCCTACAGCATCTTGTACATGGGTGTAACTCTATACAGTGGGCAAAGAGCAAAGTATCAGTGAAGGTGTCTTAAACTGCCTCTGATAAGGTACTTGGCTGCATAATTGTGAACTACCTAGGTGAGCTTGGAGTATAGCATAGGAGACCTCATCGTTTTGCATCTCAGGGCTGCTGCAGGGCTGCTGTATGATGTCAGAGCCACCACGAAGGCATAGCATATGTAGGAGCTTGTGGATGGGTGCTGACAGGGGTCACAGAATTGCAAAACTCCCACATAATGGGGTTTGGAAGGGACCTCTGAAGATCATCCAGTCCAGCCCCACTGCTAAAGCAGGGTCACCTTGCCCAGCATCAAAATGTCCATCTGGGGTTGGAATCTCTCCAGGGAAGGAGACTCCACAGCCTCTCTGGGCAGCCTGCTCCAGCCCTCCAGCACCCTCACACTGAGTAAGTTTCTCCTCCTGTTCAGGTGGAACCTCCTGGGTTCCAGTTTGTGCCTATTGCCTCTTGTCCTGTCCCTGGGCACCACTGAGCAGAGTCTGGCCCCAGCCTCTTGCCCCTCAGCCTTTATCTCTTGCTGAGCATTGCTCAGATCCCCTCTGGGGCTGCTCTTCTCCAGGCTCAACAGCCGCAGGGCTCTCAGCCTTTCCTTCTCAGAGAGATGCTCCAGTTCCTTCATCATCCTGGACAAAGAAGGAAGCCAGATGAATGAGCCTGGGGATGTGCTAATTGCACATTGTGCTAATTCTCACCTCTCTTTGGTAGTGAACAGTTTGACAGCCACACTTCCCAGTTCCTCCTAATGCAAGGCCATCTCTGTTTTCTCTGTCCTGCCCTTTCCTACTCATTGGTCATACTGCTCTTGGTGACCACTGTTTCAGACCCTTCCCAGCTTCTGGAGGTACAGTCCTGCAAGAAAGGCATAAATGAAAGCAGAAAGGAGCTAAAAAGCCCTAGCAAGGAAGGGCAACATGACCTGAGACATGCCAGTAGGCAAGTTGTTGGGTTCTGTGTGCTTGGAACATGGAAATATCCAGGAGCTGGGTTCCTTTGTTGGGGTTTGGTGCTTGTTCTTGTAGAATCATGGAATGGGTTTGGTTGGAAGAGACCTTCAAGATCATCAGATCCAACAGTTAACCCAGCACTGCCAAGTCCACTACTAAACCCTCAGCACCACATCCACACAGCTTTTAAGTCCCTCCAGGACTGAGCACTCCATCACTGCCCTGGGCAGCCTGTGGCAGGGCTTGACAACCCATGTAGGGAAGAGATTTTTCTTAGTATCCAATCTAAATCTAATCATCTTTGTCCCCACTTGGCTCTGGTGAAATACCTGAGGGTGTGTCATCTTGGCTAATGTAAAATCAATCAAGGAGACTTCACCCATCTCCTGGTAGTCATCACAAAACCAGCTACAACTGAGAATTTCACTGGCAAGGAAACTGGTGTTTACATGATGCCTGGGTCTGTGGAGTTGTTGTGGTTGAGATTCTTCCTCAAGAAGTACTGTTTGATAGGAGGCTGAACATGAGCCAGCAGTGTGCCCAGGTGGCCAAGAAGGCCAAGGGCATCCTGGCCTGCATCAGGAAGAGTGTGGCCAGCAGGAGCAGAGAAATCATTCTGCCCTGTATTCAGCACTGGTTAGGCCACACCTTGAGTCCTGGGTCCAGTTCTGGGCCACTCAGTTTAAGAAAGATGTTGAGTTGCTGGGAGGTGTCCAGAGAAGGGCAACAAAGCTGGGGAGGGGTCTGGAGCACAGCCCTGTGAGGAGAGGCTGAGGGAGCTGGAGTTGGTTAGCCTGGAGAAGAGGAGGCTCAGGGGAGACCTTCTTGCTCTCTGCAACTCCCTGAAGGGAGGTTGTAGCCAGGCAGAGGTTGGTCTCTTCTCCCAGGCACCCAGCACCAGAACAAGAGGACACAGTCTCATGTTGTGCCAGGGGAGGTTTAGGCTGGAGGTGAGGAAGAAGTTCTTCCCAGAAAGAGAGATTGGCTATTGGGATGTGCTGCCCAGGGAGCTGGTGGAGTCCCTATCACTGGTGGTGTTTAAGAGGAGCCTGGATGAGGCACTTGGTGCCATGGTTGAGTTGATCAGATGGTGTTGGGTGATAGGTTGGACTCGATGATCTCGAAGGTCTTTTCCAACCTGGTTAATTCTATTCTATTCTATTCCTTTGCAAGATGTGGAAGAGCAGGCAGGGCCATCTTGCTGTCTGCCCTGTAGAAATTTTGGATGAAAAACAGTTTCTCTACAGCTTCTCAGGTGGGAATGCTAGATGAGCTGCCAAACGTCACAGCTGCCCTTTACTCAGCACTGGTGAGGCCACACCTTGAGTACCGGGTTGAGTTTTGGGCTCCTTGCTCCAAGAAGGGTATTGAGGTGCTGGAGCAGGTCCAGCTAAGGGCAGCAAAGCTGGTTGAAAGGTCTGGAGAACAAGGAGAAGCAGCTGAAGGGGGACTTACGGTTGTTTAGTCTGGAGAAAAGGAAGCTGATGAGAGACCTTCTGGCTCTCTACAGCTCCATGAAGAGAGGATGGATCGAGGTGGTTTGTCTGTTCTCACAAGGAACAAGTGACAGGACAAGGGGAAATGGCCTCTAGTTGCCCTAGGGGAGGTTTAGGTTGGACATCAGAAGAAACTTCTTTGCTGAAAGGGTTCTCAAATGCTGTAAAAGGCTGCCCGGGGAGGTGGTTGTATCCCCGCCCCTGGAGGTGTTTAAAAGTTGTGTAGATGTGGTGCTGAGGGGCATGGTTTAGCACCAGGCTCGCTGGGGTCAGAGAATGGTTGGAACTCGATGATCTTGAACTTCTTTTCCAACCAAAACAATTCTGTGACTAGGGATCTGCTGTAAAGCAGCCACAAATATGCTTTTCTTACTTGTCCTCCCCTTACTGCACAAAGCAGCCCACAGCTCCCAGAGGTCTGCAAAGTGCCAGTGAAAAGCCGCCAGTGTAATTAATGTGTGATGTGATGTGATTGATGCTCTGTGGCAAGTGCATGATGTTTTCTCTGCTCCTCCCTGCATTACCACCCTTTACAGCAGGAGGAATCCTAGTCCTCCATGCACAGAAGGAAAACCCTGAGAGGGAACAGGCAGGCACTCCAGAAGCAGTTCCTTCTGCCCAGGTACCAACTGCCAGTGAGCTGGCCAGGAGAAAGCCAAGCCCCTTGTGTGTTGTGCAGCTCACACTCCTGCAAAGCAGTGGGGCTTCTCAGAGGGAGAAAATGAGGCTTTTATAGCATTAGAGTTATAGAACGGTTTGAGTTGGAAGGGACCTTGAACACATTGCAGTTCCAACCCCCTGCCCTGGACTGGGGACACCTCCCACTAGATTCAGCTGCTCCAGGTCTCATCCAGCCTGGCCTTGAATACCTCCAGGGAGGGGCCATCCACAGCCTCCCTGGGCAACCTGTTCCAGTGTCTCATCACCCTCAGTGTAAAGAATTTCTTCCTAATCTCCACTCTCAATCTGCCTTCCTCAAGCTTCAGTCTATTTCCTCTTGTGCTGATGGATGGAGCTTCTGGGAGCCAGCCCCCAACCCTAGTTTGGTTACTGCTTTTTGTCTCCCCAAGCTGGGCACTTATTTGGATTAACTTGGTGTTTGCAGGCTGGGGAATTTTCCAGGCTGGGGTGGCTGTGACGTGGGACCCCCTCTTGCTCTTTCTGGGCTGAGCTAGGCTGAGCAGTGTCTCCAGGAAGGAGGAAAACCATTTCTTTGTGGTGTAGTCCCAGTGTGTGGGCTGTGACTTCAGCCCACTGCAAATGGGACTATATCTTGTGTGAAAGTGGTTGCAGCACAATACTGGAGAAGGAAAGGATGGCAGTGTCCTACACAGCTTGCTTCAGCCATGAAGGTCCATGGGTGGACCAAAAGGGCCCTGCCAGCACCATGCCCCCATGAAAACTGATGGCAAATTTCCCTTTTGCTTTGGTGGTGCAGTGTGTGGATCACAGTCATACAGACGACTTATTAACCATTGCTTGTGATCTTAAGGTGCTGCAAATCTTCATGCCCTTGGAAGGCTTCCAACAGGAAGTGCCAAGTGCTGAGGGGTGAGAAAGTTCCCCCAGTATCTTTGTATCTACCCATGTTGAAAGAAAAGAGAAGCCACCTCTTCTTTATAAGGTTATGAAGTTATCCCTCTGCAAATAAGAGAGTTTATTGCTGTTGGACTGCCCCAGCTCCTGGAAGTTTACATGAGCTGGACCTTCTATGATGTGAAACTGCAGTCTGCCCAAGAGAAGGAGATCTGTGGGAGCCTGGTTCTGGGAGGTGGCAGAGCAGCACATGGAAAACACACAGATTTTTTTGTTAATAATAAGGGTGACAAGAAAACATACTTGGATACAGCTCTTGCCATTCCCTAAGAGCAGTGCTGAGGTTCAGGTTGAGCAGAGCTGGCTGGGGTGGGCTGTACCAATGGTGGGGGCTGCACAGAGGTTCTGCAGACCCTCCAGCTTAGCAGGTAACCTGGTCTGTGGTCCCAAACACCTCAGCTGGGTAGGCATGGTCAGACAGAACATTGAGGTGCACAAATGAGAGGTGGGAGGCTTTGAAAAGGACAACAGATGGAGAGAAAACAGACTGAGGAACGTGGAAAATATAGAGGAAAAGCATTCTTTAAAGAAATCTGAGGTCTCAGAGGGACTGAAATAGCTTGAGTCACAAATGCTCCCATAGCCATCTCATAACACTTTTAAGTCATGGAGTCCCACAAGAGACCTCTGGAGATCATCCAGTCCAACCCCCCTGCTCAAGCAGGGCACCCACAACAGCTTGCCCAGCAGCACAAGTCCAGGTGGGTTTGGAATCTCTCCAGGGAAGGAGACTCCACAACCTCTCTGGGCAGCCTGCTCTGGGCTTCCAGAACCCTCAGCCAAGTTTCTCCTCCTGTTCAGATGGAACCTACTGGGTTCCAGTGTGTGCCCACTGCCCCTTTTCCTGTCCCTGGGCACCACTGAGCAGAGCCTGGCCCCAGCCTCTTGCCCCCCAGCCTTTATCTCTTGCTGAGCATTGCTCACATCTCCTCTGGGGCTGCTCTTCTCCAGGCTCAACAGCCCTAGGGGCTCTCAGCCTTTCCTCCACACAGAGCTGCTCCAGGCCCCTTAGCATCTTTGTAGCCTCTACTGGACTCTCTCCAATAGTTCCCTGTTTCTCTTGAAATGGGGAGCCCAGAACTGAACACCACACTCCAGCTGTGGCCTCTCCAGGGCAGAATAGAGGGGAAGAAGAGCCTCCCTTGACCTGCTGGTCACATTCTTCACCCTAGGATACCATAGGCCTTGTAATCTACAAGGACACATTGCTAGCTCACGTGCCAGCCAAAACAATTCCTCCCTCACTCCTAAACTAGCACAATCTGAGGAGAATGTAGGGAAAGCCTTGCAGAGCAGCACAGCCCTTTCTCAGGATGAGTTCGGGCTACCTGCACAGACCACCCACCCCAGCCTTTGGGCCTCCTGGTCACACACCATGCTGTTTGTTCCAAATATTAGCTGAAAACCCCTTCCTTTTCCAAGGGAAATCAAACCCAGCCATTCACCAGGGCTGTTTGTTTGAATGATTCTTTCATTATTCTGCTTTTAAGGACTCCAGGCAGTGGTGTGGTTCCCTCTGGTACTCAATGCATGAATGTATTTATGGATGGGGGGTTGGGGGGGGACACACGACACACACATTAATGCTGACAGTCAGGTTTGTTTTTTAAGCCTGACCAGGCTAGAGGAAACACACACAAATAAACAATAAACCCTAAACAACACTAAAATAACATCAGTTAAAACAATTAAGAGTTACTTCCAGCCTCAAAAGTATTGTTCCCATTTTGCTCTAACATGGGAAAAAACTCCGTTTCCTAAGTCGGCTCCTAACTGATTTTGGATTTGTGGATTCTGGTAACAACAACAACAAAAAAAAAGGGATTTCTTTTGTCTGTTATTTATACTCTTCCTATGGCACCACGAGTCCCTCTGTCTGGAGCACCCTCTCCCAGTGAAGCAGCGTTTCCAGCCCCATTTCCAGCCCCTTCCCCATCCCCATCCGCCTGGCACCGGTTGGAATTTTCTCTTCTTGCCCATGCTGCTCGCCCCTGTGTGTGTTTGCAGAGGCAGTTCTCCTCCTAGGGAGACTTTGCCCTGGATTTTAAAGTTTTATTATCTGGGGGTGATGTATAATTCAGGAGCTGAGGGGCTGGGAGTTAAAAATAGAGCCCGGAAAACTCGCTGTCAGTAATCAGCAGAAGGGGTCGAGGAAGGTTCAGGCTACGTTTCACTTGGGATCCTTTGCCTAATTATTCTGATGCTTTAATTGCATTTGCATCCTTCACCCTGCAC
>CM026897.1:92702773-92714695 GCA_015227895.2 Colaptes auratus
TAATTTAGACCTGGCTTCAGTGACTGAAGTTGAAGAAAGCACCCTTGGAGGTGGCCAAGGAACCGTGTGGGTGAGGAGCGATGGGTGAGCAGCAACCATGAAGTGCTGCCTTTTATCTTGGGGGTGAGGTGCACACTGTGAAATGGTTGTGCTTTCTGTTCCATTGGTGTCCAGCACCTTTTGATTCCTTGTTCAGAAGGCAACCATTGTTAGAAGCACCTTCCAGGAAAAATGAATAGCTTGCAGTTTGAAGGAACAGATTTATCACTTGAATTTTTAGCAGAGAGGAAATCATTTCCAGGCGGCTTCCTGACATTGTTTGGTTTTCTTCCATGGCATCCAGAGCAGGTCAAGGCTTTGGTTTGTGCCTCAGCCACCTCCTTTCAAGAGGTAAAAAATTCCCCTTGTGCAGGAGGAGAGCGGGTGGCAGGCCAGCGCCGTGGGGGTTCCTGGAAGGGGAAGAGCCAACAGCAAGTGGCCTCTGAGGAGGAGGTTGTACTCAAAGTGAAAATCATAGAGTGCTTTGGCTTGGCAAGGGACTTCCAGAGGTCTTCTAACCCCTGCAGTCTGCAGGAACACCTCCAACTAGATCAAGTTGCTCAGAGCCCCATCCATCCTCACCTGCAATGTTTCCAGGGATGGAGCACCTATCGCTCTCTGGCCATCCTGGGCCAGTGGCTCACCAATTTGACCATATAAAATTTGTCTTCTTTATGTCTATTCTAATTCTCCCTTCTTTTAGTTTGGATTTGGATTTAGTTTGGAAGTGCCCACAGGACTCAGTGTGTGCTGATAAATGCTGGCCCTGGGTTGGATTGAGGTGAGGGGGATGATGCCAGCGGGGAAGCAGCCAGCACCTTTGCCAGGTTTCTCGTTTGAATGCCTGGCATGGTTGTCCTGAATGTTGCCACATTCAACCCCAGAGGCACAACACAAGCTAAATGTGTGTGAAGCTTTATATATCTGCAGCTTGGTGCTGTCCTGGACTTTCCTACCATGAGTAACCCATCCTGCAGGGAGATGAAAGCCTCCATGCAGCAATGTGTCCTTGTGGCCAAGAAGGCCAAGGGCATCCTGGGGTGGATTAGAAGGGCTGTGGTTAGTAGGTCCAGAGAGGTTCTCCTCCCCCTCTGCCCTGGTGAGGCTGCATCTGGAATATTGTGTCCAGTTCTGGTGCACTCAGTTCTAGAAGAACCTGAGGGAACTGCTTGAGAGAGTCCAGCACAGAGCCACAAAAATGAGGAAGGCAGTGGAGCATCTTCCTTACGAGGAGAGCCTGAGGGAGCTGAGGGCTCTGTAGCTTGGAGAGGAGGAGCCTGGGAGGTGACCTCATTCATGTTGATCAATATTGCAGGGTGAGTACCCAGAGGCTGGAGCCAGACTCTGCTGGGTGATGCCCAATGCCAGCACAAGGGACATGGGGTGGAAGTTGAGGCATAGGAAGTTCCATGGAAACAGGAGGAAAAACTTCTTCCCTGTGAGGGTGACAGAACCCTGGAGCAGGCTGCCCAGGGGGGTGTGGAGTCTCCCTCTCTGGAGATACTCAAGACCTGCCTGGATGTATTCCTGTGTGACCTGCTCAAGGTGCTCCTGCTCTGGCAGGGGGGTTGGACTGGGTGAGCTTTGTAGGTCCCTTCCAGCCCCTGACATTCTGTGATTCTGTGTTGTGAGTTGGTGGGGTTGGTTTCTGCAAGATTATTTCTGGAGCCACAGTGTATTCATTAATTTTTCCACGCTCCCTCCAACCTCAGTATTTCTGTGTCACCTTCGTGCAGGCAGGTGGGATATCTTCAGGGCTGCCCCACCTGTCCTGAAAATGAATCCCACCCTGAACTGTGTCTGCCATAAAATCCAGTGAAACTCACAGGGCAGCTACCTCAGGCCCAGACCTGTTCAGTTCAGACCTTCTGCATTTACTTAAGCAAAGGAGAAGTTCCTTGAGGGCACAAAAGGCTCTTGAGATAAAGCCCGTGCAGACTGGTCCTGTTCTATGGCCAGATGGTTTCTTTTCCTTCTCTCATCAACCCAGAGCTGTTTTGTTTGGGTTTTTTCCCATCCATCAGTCCAGTTGCTTTCTTCAACCTTTTGTTCCCTCTTGGGAGTTTCAGTGTTGCGCTTTCCTCTTCAGGCATCTTCTCTTGGCCATCACAGGTCAGGAGTGTTTCCACTGCATGGAGTCCATCAGCAGTACATTTGCAGACGACACCAAGCTGGGGGCAGGAGTTGATCTGCTGGAGGGCAGAGAGGCTTTGCAGAGGGACCTCGACAGGCTGGACAGATGGGCAGAGGCCAAGGGCAGGAGATTGAACACATCCAAGTGCCAGGTTCTGCACATTGGCCACAGCAACCCCAGGCAGTGCTACAGGCTGGGGTCAGAGTGGCTGGAGAGCGGCCAGGCAGAGAGGGACCTGGGGGTGCTGGTTGATTGTAGGCTGAACATGAGCCTGCAGTGTGCCCAGGCAGCCAAGAAGGCCAATGGCATCCTGGGCTGCATCAGGAAGAGTGTGGCCAGCAGGAGCAGGGAGGTCATTCTGCCCCTGTACACTGCACTGGTTAGGCCACACCTTGAGTCCTGTGTCCAGTTCTGGGCCCCTCAGTTTAGGAAGGAGGTTGACTTGCTGAAGGTCCCAGAAGGCAACAAAGTTGGTGAGGGGTTTGGAACACAAGCCCTGTGAGGAAAGGCTGAGGGAGCTGGGGTTGCTTAGCCTGGAGGAGACAGAGGGGTGACCTTATTGTTCTCTACAACTACCTTAAGAAAGGTTGTAGCCAGGCAGAGGTTGGTCTCTTCTCCCAGGCAGGCAGCACCAGAACAAGAGGACACAGTCTCAGGCTGCACCAGGGCAGGTTTAGGCTGAATGTTAGGAGGAAGTTCTGCACAGAAAGAGTGATTGCCCATTGGAATGTGCTACCTGTGGAGGTGGTGGAGTCACCTTCATTGGAGGTGTTCAGGAGGAGGCTTGCTGGGGTGCTTGGTGCCATGGTTTAGTTGTTTAGGTGGGTTGGATTGGTTGATGGGTTGGACATGATGATCTTGAAGGTCTCTTTCAACCTGGTGTGTATTGTATTATTGTATTATTGTAAATGCTGATGGAAGAGGCTGAATGAGTGGGTGTGAGTGAAGGCAGGCACTTTGTGGGGTGAGGTTTCCTTTCTAAAAGCTGGGCAGTGTTAGACATGAAGACCATGGGGATGAAGCAGTGAGCTTCTCACAACCCCTAGAGTCTCTGTGAAACACCCATGAATTTGGCCACCCTGGGCAACAGTTGCCCTTGAGGTGTGGACAAGTGGAGAGGAAGGAAAGAAGGTAAAGGTTGGTCCCAGATGAGACCATCCCTATTATACAGTGGTTGTTTGTTAAATGTGAAAGGAGTCTCTGGCATTGGCTATCAAAAGGTGGCCACAGAAGGACCATCCAGCTGCAAAAAACTGAACAGTTTCTGCTCCTCTCCCTGTGGTTTGCCCTGCAGTTTACCACCACCAGTAGAGGAAGCAAAGCTGGGGCCTCCCTTCAGCCTCTTCAGCTAATGATGTTGCAGAGGAGGCAGAGAAAATGGATAGCAAAGCTCCTGCTGACAGCAGGGTGAGCACTAAACCAAACCATTTCCCTGCTCTGGTCCTGCCCCTCATCCTTGTGTCCATCACAGGCCAGTACCCCAGCTGGTTACCTGGGCTCAGATGTGGGGTGGGATGGCTCAGGAGAGGGATGTTGCTGAGGAGAGGCATGTCCAGGTAGGGGGAGAGGTGGAGGTTTCTGCAGGTCACCAACAAGATCTTGAAAGCTTTTACATCAAATTTTAATGAAAGAACAAATGAAGTGGGTCTGGGGCAGTGGAGAGGCAGCTGCTGGCTTTCTGGATTCCCACAGGCGAGGTGGACAGGGTTGAAGATTGGGCAGAGAACTTCATTAGGAAGGTAAAGCAGGAAAAGTGCACAAGGGTGTCAGCCCTGCTCCTCTCTGCTGTCTGCCTGCAGCAATCTCAGCAGATGACAGGTTTCCCTTGGTGTGTGCTGGCTGGCTACATGACAGCCACCTAAGCCTGCCGGATGCAGAATCACAGAGTTGCTTTGGTTGGAAGAGACCTTCAAGATCATTGAGTCCAACACTTAACCCAGCAGAGCCAGGTCACCACTAAGCCATGTCCCTCAGCACCACATCTACAGCACTTTTAAATCCCTCCAGGGATGGGGACTCCTATACTGCCCTGGGCAGCATGATCCAGGCCTTGACAATGCTGCCATGAAGAAATTGTTCCTTGTGTCCAACCTAAACTTCCCTTCTTGGTGCAACCTGAGGCTGTTTCCTCTTGTCCTATCACTTTCTCCTTGGGAGAAAAGACCAATGCCCACCTGTGTCCAACCTCCTTTCAGGGAGTTGTAGAGAGCCAGAAGGTCTCCCCTTGGGCTCCTTTTCTGCAGGCTGAACAACCTCAGGTCCCTCAGCTGCTCCTCTGTGCTCTAGATCCCATCTGTGATCACAGCATCGCCTTCCCTTCTCCAGGAGCTGCTTCCCATGAAGCATCTAAAAATGAATGTGCACATCACAACGTGGTGAACTCTAGGGGCCTAGCCCAGGGAGCAGATGAGTTCTGGAGGTTGCCTTTTATTCCAGAGCTGTTGACCTTTCTGCTTAGAGTGTGCAAGTTTATGATTTAAACTTGACACACAGGTACATGCATGAGAAGTCCCCATGGCTTCTCAGGTTCTCTTCCAAGCTTCCCACAGTGTAAACCACAAAGTGGCTCCAAAATAGAATCACCTCTGTTGGTGATCCTTCCTGGGACCATGGGTTCCTTGTTCTGTGCTTTTCCCACACCACACAGAACCCACACACCTCCAGAAGCAACAGCACTGAAATGTTGGTTGGTTACATTCTCCTCAAGCCGCCTGCGAATAAATATCATAATAAAACCGATGTGGGACAGACCAAATGTGAATTTGCTGCCCACTGAGAAGCTGCAAACCTTCTTATCTCTACCCAAGGCTTTTTTTCTGTTTCTTTCCCCTGATCTCTGCTTGTGAGAGCAGGCTGTGTTACACCAGGACACTGTGAAAACCAGGAGCACCTGAGCTTCATGGTGTCTTCTGGCTCAAACAGAAGCAAAAACCATCCCAACTGTGCAGATGTTGTTGTAGACCCAGTGCAGAGCAGAAGATGGTCTTCTGCCTTGCAAGACAGTGTGAGCTTGCAGCCCAGAAGGCAAATCACATCCTGGGCTGCATCAAAAGCAGCAGGGCCAGCAGATCAAGTGAGGTGATTCTGCCACTCTGCTCTGCTGAGACCTCACCTGGAGTACTGCATCCGGCTGTGGAGCCCTCAACACAGGAAGGACACGGACCTGATGGAGCAGGGCCAGAGGAGGGCCACAAAAATGATCAGGGGGTTGGAGCACCTCTACTACAAGGACAGGCTGAGATTGTTCAGCCTGGAGAAGAGGAGGCTCTGGGCAGACCTCAAGAGGGGATTGGACGTGGCACTTGGTGCCATGGTTTAGTCATGAGGTCTGTGGTGACAGGTTGGACTCGATGACCTTTGCGGTCTCTTCCAACCTTGGTGATTCTGTGATTCTGTGTGACCTAATGACAGCCTTTCAGTACCTGAAGGGGGCTACAAGAAGGCTGCAGAGAGACTGTTTACAAAGGCCTGCTGGGACAGGACCAGGGGCAATGGTTTGGAATGAGAGCAGAGCAGATTTAGATTGATGCTAGGAACAAGTTCTTTATCATGAGGGTGGTGGAACACTGGAACAGGCTGCCCAGGGAGGTGGTTGGGGCCCCATCCCTGGAGATATTCAAGGTGAGGCTCAAGAGGGTTCTGGGCGACCTGATCTAGTGGAGGATGTTCCTGCTGACTGCAGAGGGGGTTGGACTGGATGAGCTTTGGAGGTCCCTTCCAGCCCTGGTGATTCTGTAGCTCTGTTCAGGGATTTCAGCTTCGTAATAACTGTGTCCACTGAAGAGTGGAAGAGCTACCTTTAAGTTCCATGCTGTCCTTGGCGAACCAGCTCTACTGAAGGCCCTCCCCATTGCTGTCCTGTGTGGCCTGGGGAGGGGAGCAGCCTGCAGACAAACCCCAGAGCCATGCCATCAAGGCACTCACCATGCCCTTGGGACTCTGGTCCATGGGCACCCATCTAGCACCCTCTGTCTTCTGTAGCCGCTCCACCCTTCTCACATGTTGCTGATAGTTCCTTTTACATCAGCTTGGTGCACATACTCACACACACAACAAAAAAGCCAACTTTTCTCCCTTCCAAATTTAGCTCTGTTTAGGCACCAAAATAGACAAAGAGTAGGGATCAGTGACTGTTTTTTTCCACAACATTGTCTCATGACTAGGACTAAGGACAGGAACTGCTTGGTTGGAGAAGGGAGATGCCTGATTTTCCTAATGGGGACATGAAGTTCTCCTCTCTCCAGGCACAGGCATTGCTCCTTGGATTAGGAGCCTTTTTCTTAGGAGACACATCCTTCTATACATAATGGAAGTCATTAATCCATGTCTGAGCCCCATGCTGTGTGCTGCTGGTGGGAAGAAGAGTGAGGAAGCACAGGGGTGCTCTGCAAGGAGGACGTGTGGCCCGTTTTGAGCCTGATTTCCTAAACTAGCAGGGCTGTTGTGATTGGGCTGTGTGTATCTGCTCTCTCCCTTCCTCTTCTCATTGCCTTTGGTGGCCCTTGGCCAATTTCAAGCCAGTTTCCAGAGGAGCAGAGATCTCAGAGGTGTTAATCTCCTCCTATGCTGTCAGTGAAAATAAACCCATCAGAAATGAAGAAGGCTTAGTATGATTCTAAGCTATTAGACATGAAAGAAGCCACATGGAATGAACCATGAGGTGCTTGGCTGCCCGAGAGCCCCGAGTCAGGCCTCGTTTCTCTGCTTTAAGCTTTCCCTACTCCCAAACTAACTCTGATTAATCAAAGATGTTGGGTGTTGGAATGGTGAGATGAGATCCAGGGAGCGTGAGGAGAGCTCTTTCTGGTCCTGGGTGCAGGGTGATGAGCAGAAGGCCACAGCAAGATGTGCATTGCTGAGCAGACCCTCTCTGAATGAGCAGACCTCCGAGGAAGTGAAGATACCATCATGTAATGGTGGATATAAGCAGTGGTGTGGGATGGTGTGGCACCTCTGGGTGTTAGGGAAGGTTTAGTGGGAGAGAATGACAATTTGGCTCCCAAGACTGGGTTCTGCTCTTGAAGATGCTTTCTAATTCCTGTGCTAAACTGATCATGGGGCATCTGATTTTCTCTGGAAGAGCTGCAAGGGGAGAAGAAAGTTTAAAGGGAAACTACCTTCTCAAGGCTGCAGGCAGAGTAAGGAGCCTGAGGGAGCTGGGGTTGATTAGCCTGGAGAAGAGGAGGCTCAGGGGAGACCTTACTGCTCCCCTGAAGGGAGGTTGTAGCCAGGTGGGGGTTGGTCTCTTCTCCCAGGCAACCAGCAGCAGAACAAGAGGACACAGTCTCAAGCTGAGCCAGGGGAAGTTTAAGCTGGAGGTGAGGAGAAAGTTCTTCCCAGCAAGAGAGATTGGCCATTGGAATGTGCTGCCCAGGGAGGTGGTGGAGTCACCATCCCTGGAGGTGTTCAAGAGGGGATTGGAGGTGGCACTTGGTGCCGTGGTTTGGTTGTCAGGAGGTGTTAGGTAATAGGTTGGACTTGATGATCCCTGAGGTGTTTTCCAACCTGGTTGATTCTATGTAAAGGGGGGCATGCAAGCCAGGAGCAGGACTTACCCAAGGGCTCAGTGAGTTCTTCGTTACCTGAAGTCCAGAAGGGTGAAGGTCTTTGAAGTGGAAGGCTCCAGCTGCTGTGGGAGCTGTAGGGGTTGCTGCAGCAGCAGTTTCTCCAGGCTCTTTGCAGATGGCAGTGGATGGATGGTCACAATAAACCCTGTTGATCTTGGTCAATTCATTACCATCCCCAGCAACCTTTCTCCTCCCTTATTCTTCCACCAGAGGAGCTCAAAACATGATTATCTCAGTGACCACTACTAAAATTAACTGCCATTTTTAAGGCCCTTCACACAGAGTAAAAGGGACTTTTTGTGATGTCTGTGTGTTATGTTTTCATGCCAATAGGACAAAGCTGCTATTCTGTGAGCCATGTTCCCAGCCAGCCCTTGCCCTTGCCCTTGCCCAGGCTGCTCCCTGATGGCCCCTTTGCACATGGGGATTCACCAGCAGTGGCTGGAGCTCTGAAGCTGAGGCAGAAGGGGATGGAAACAAAGAGGATAGAGGTTTACAGGGCACTTTTATTGCCAGCCAGGGGAAGTGCAATGCTGCATAAATCAGATTCATTGTGGCTATGACAGCTCTGTGGTCCCTGGAAATTAAATAAGACTTTGCACTTACAGAGTGCCTTTTATCCAGGAGCCTCAGAGCTCTTAGCTCACATGAACAAAGCCTTACCATGCCCATAGTAGGATGGTAAACACAAGGTGCCCCTTATCAGATGAATGCAGAGAGTCAGCATCTCCAGTGGAGAGAAAGGGCAAGACAGCAGCTTGGGTTACACACACCTCCTCCACTGACCTGACCAGGGCACGTCATTTAACATCCAGGTTATCTCAGCTGTTTATGGTGGGTGCCACCCACCCCTTCCACAGGAGTGGCATGGGTGGAGGAGCTCACTGTGGTCACACTCAGTGAGATGTCCTCATGGTGTCCTCCTTGACTTGCTAATGGAGTGAGGGCACAGCCCCAGCAGGACAGCCAGCTGTGGCTTGTGTTGACTGACTCCAGTATCACAGAATCCCAGTGTGGTGGGGTTGGAAGGGACCTCTGGAGATCATCCTGTCCAACCCCCCTGCTACAGCAGAGCACCCACAGCAGCTTGCCCAGGATCACAATGGCATGGGGGGGTTGGAAGCTCTCCACACAAGAAGATTCCACAACCTCTCTGGGCAGCCTGCTCCAGGCCTCCAGCACCCTCACTCCAAAGAAACCTTCCCATGTTATCCTCAAAATGCTGCTCAGCACCATCTGTTTACAGACAGTTTTACAGCTGTATTGTAGTAAATATATAAATACAAAGGAAACAACCCAGTGGAAGCAGAAGGCTTAGGTGCACCAATATCACCAGTGTGATGTGTGAATGAGTTCTCTGTAGGTGGTGTGCGTTGGGATCCATCCATATGGGCTCCACTGATGTGCCCCACGTGGTTTCATCCAACACAGAATCACAGAACCATCAAATGTTTTGTGTTGTCAGAGACCTTTCAGCCTCACCTAGCCCAAAGCCCCTGCAGTCAGCAGGGACATCTGCAACTAGAGCAGGTTGCCCCAAACAACCTGACCTGGAATGGTGCCAGGGATGGGACATCTATCACCTCTCTGGGCAGCCTAGGACCACCCTCAGCATAAACCATTTCTTCCTTCCCTCCAACTTGAGTCTCCCTCTTTGGATTTCAAACCATCACCCCTTGTCCTGTCGCAACAGGCCCTGAGAAAAAGTTGGTCTCCAGCTTGCCTGCAAGGCCACCAGAAGGTCTCCCTGGAGCCTTCTCTTCTCCAGGCTGCCCAAGCCCAACTCTCTCAGCCTGGAGCCTCCCAGCACAGCCCTGCCAGCGTTGCTGTGGCCTCCTCTGGCCCTACTCCTACAGGTCCCTGTCTGTGCTGAGCACTCCAGAGCTGCCCCAGCACTGCAGAGGGGTCTGAGCAGAGCCCAGCAGAGGGGCAGAATCCCCTCCCTGCCTCTGCTGCCCACGCTGCTGGGCATCAGGAGGTGGGCTGTGGGCTGGGAGCACATGTGAAGCAGCAGAAAGTGCAGATAACTTTGTTCCCTTCTTGCTGCAACATCCCCCAAAGAGGTTCCTACCAGTCTGTGGGGTTCCAGGTACGCTCTGATTTGGTCTAGGCTGGTTTAAGGACGTTTGGATGGGAACTGTATCTTTCATTGTGCTCCCACATGGAGTGTACAGCTCTGTCTCGCTCTGATCCCTTCCATACTGTCCTCCTGTGGCTTGGAGCTGATCTCTGCTTTTCCCTCTCTTTTGCAGGGTTACCACCCCTTGCCTCATGAAGCTGAAATTGCACACACCAAAAAACTGTTCAGAAGGAGGAGAAATGAGCGGAGGTAGGAGAAATCTCCTTCGTGTTTGCTTTAATCTCTTCTTTATTTTTATCATCTCTATTCTCCTCTGCCTCATGGAGTGACCTTGGACAAGGCTGCTGTTTAGCAGCTGCCAGCACTGGATTGATCACAGAATTGTTTTGGTGGCAAAAAGACCTTGAAGATCATCGAGTCCAGCTAGTCTCTAACTCTGCCAAGGCTAGTGCTGAACCATGTCCCTCAGCACCACATCTCTGCCTCTTCTAAACACCTCCAGGGATGGGGATTCGGCCTCCTCCCCAGTTTGAGACCTAAGATCCTGAAAATCCACTCCCTGGCTTGTCTTTTACGTCTAAGGCATGTCCTGTGTTGCTCCAAAAGTATCTTAATGAGGACCTTCTCTTCCCCTTACACTTATTTCACTTATATATACTTATATAGCCCCCCCCCCCAGCTTGTATGAGAAGAGGCAGCTGGCAAGGTGTTACCTGCAAGGGCTATGAATCTTGGTGACCTGTGCTGAAAAGCTGAATTTGCTGATGTTCAGGGTCACTCCTGAAGTGGGAACAGCTGAGAGGGGTTTGCCATGGGGGCACCAGATGCCTGCCTGCGCCAAGGAGGGGGTGGGCTGAGCAGGCAGCTGAGTTCCTGTGCTGTTGGTGATTTCAAGGCAATGGGGCTAATTTAATTGGGTCATTGGGATATTTAATTGTGTGAATGGTGTATTTAATTAGAGGAGGGCATCCAGAGTCCTTGACAGGGATGGTGGTGATGGGCTGATGTGAAAAGAAGAGGGGAGTAAGGGAGCTAATTGTGCACTGCTGTGTGTCTTTCTGCTGGTGTCTTCTGCTGTGGCTGAGACAGAACAACCAGGCCAGGAGAGCATCTCTGAAACCAGGAGTTTGCAAGGCTGATGTGATTTAACAGGGGAAAAGGTGGCTGGTATTTTCTACCTAAAGTGATCTGGATTCTATGTCTGAGTTGTTTATGCTTCCTCAGGGGGGGTTTCAAGGGAGTCCTGCAGGTGCCTGTAACAGTTGTGGGGCTTGTCCTCAAATCTCCCCATCGCTTCTGAATGCATAGAATCATTTTGGCTGGAAGAGACCTTAAGATCAGTGAGTCTACCAAGGCTGGAGCTAAACCATGTGCCTCAGCACCACTTCTCTGCCTCATGTAAACTCCTTCAGGGATGGTGATTCAACCAGCTCTTGGAGAGCCTGTTACAGTGTTTAAGAACCCTTCCAGTGAAGGAATTTCTTCTAATGTGCAACCTAATCCTCCCCTGGGGCAGCTTGTGGCCATTTTCTCTTCTTACTTCTTACTGGAGAGAAGAGACCAAAACCCAGCTGCACAGCTGGGTCAGCAGCCATGATGTATTTAGTTCTGTGCTTGGTTTGGTTTTCCCAGATCTTACCAAGCAACCAAAAAACATCTGAAAAGAGTTTGCATAGGCACCCTAGAAACATTCTTCTGTGAGCTTGGCAGGCTGGCAGCAGCAAACCTCATTTTCTGTCCTCGTTGGGGCTCCCTCCTGTTTTCTGTATACAACTTTAAAGGCAACTTTGTCTTGTGACTCAGGAAGAAGTCAGCTGGGTTGCAGCCCTGTGACTGCCAAACCATGGTTGAAAGCAAGCTGAATTATAGAGTGGGTTGGATTGGAAGGGACCTTAAAGATCATCCAGTTCCAACCCTCCTGCCGTGGTCAGGGACACCTTCCACTGGACCAGGTTGCTCAGGGTCTCATCCAACCTGCCTTGGAGCACTCCCAGGGATGGAGCCTCCACAGCTTTTCTGGGCAACCTGTTCCAGTGCCTCAACGTCTTCCTGATGTTTAATCTCAAACTTCTTCCAGTTTGAAGGCACTACCTCATTCTGTC
>CM026897.1:92715195-92742097 GCA_015227895.2 Colaptes auratus
GGGGGGGAGGGGGGAAAGGCAAGCTGCCTTGGCTATGAATGAACAGACCTTTATAGAGGGCTGGAAGTTCATGAATGGGATTCCACTAGGTTTCTCAATGACATGGGGTGACCAGACCTCAAGGACAAGTCTTAGGTAATCTGGGATAGTGTTTTTTTGGTGTGTTTGAGAGGAGCCAGTGCCAGCACACAGCATAAATATGCCAGAGCCTCTTCCGCTCGCGGGCTTCGGCTGTTGACCGGGTGTCTAGTCAAAAAGCCATCAGAACCTAAGGCTGGAGCTTGGATAAACAGGATCAGGCCTCCCTGCCAGCCACCACCCAAAGCTGCTTTTCATGGCTGTTGGGACCCTGGTGGAGCCTCCCTGATTCTGGCATCCACCAGGAAAAGGGCTGGGAAGAACCGGTGGCATCCCTCGGGCGGCGGAGCCAGGAGAAGAGGGGAAAATGACACTGCTGAGATGCTTCCTACAGGGATCAGAGGCTCACAGGATATTAGGGGTTGGAAGGGTAAATCACAGAATCACAGAGGTTAGAAAGGACCTCCAGAGATCATTGAGCCCACCCCCCCTGACAGAGCAGGACCATAGAATCCAGCACAGGTCACACAGGAACGCATCCAGACAGGGCTGGAAAGGCTCCAGAGGAGGAGACTCCACAACCTCTCTGGGCAGCCTGCTGCAGGGCTCTGTGACCCTCACAGTGCAGAAGTTCCTCCTCATTCTGAGGTGGAATCTCCTGTGCTGTAGTTTATATCCACTATCCCTTGTCCTATCACAGGGTGCAATGGAGGTGGGAGATTATTCTTTTTCCCTTAGAGACTTCTTTTGGTTGCAATGACCACGACGCAAACGAAGCAAATAGCCCTGCTGAAGTTCACCTGGACCCACCACCCCACCTCTCTACCTGCCAGAAACTCCAACACAAAACCCCCACATCCTGAAAAACTTGCAGCCACGTAAAGCTCCTGCCAACAGCCCAGAAAGGGCCGAGAAATGCTCTGGGATTCAGGTTTTGAGTGAAAAGCACAATTTTTATGAGCTCCTCAGAGAGCAAATGCATCCATTTCTAAATGCCTGGAAAACTCCCAGCAAACTGGGAGAGTTCCCATATTCCAGCAAACAATGTCCCTGTTTCATGCTATAAACATCCATGCTATTATGTTTGTTAACTAAGCATCCCTCCTGTTGGTCCCATGGTTTGCACTACAGCCTGCCATGGGGCTCCCATCAGGCTCTCCCCCCCTCCCTTCCCATTGTGCAAGCTTCTTGTGAAATAAAACATACCAGAAATAAATGAAAATAAAAGTGAGGCTGCCCTCAGGAATGCAGAGAGATTGGTTGTTGTCAGTCACTTAGAGTTGGGCCTGTGGAGGACAGCACCTCAGGCAGAGCACATTTCTGCAGGCAGGTGGGAGAAATTCAGGCACCTTGCAGTTTTGGGGGTGTTTGGTGTGGATGTTGATGCTTTCTGGATGTTTGGTGTGGAGGATGATGAGGCCCCAGCACAACCACATCACTCACCCATTGAAAAACTCTTTCCACCCTCCACCCCCCTATTTTTTACACCCTCCTAAAGGCCTGCCCTAATGTCTGCTGGTGCATCCCTCTATGAATCCCTCAGTGAAGGTGTGTCCTCCCAAAAGCATCACCCCAGCTACTCCCCAGCCAGCCCTAGAGACCATGCAGCTCCCACTACCTGCCTTAACCCTCGGGAACACCAAATCCTGCTCCAAATTGCTCAATGAAAGGCTACAGTGCAAAGTTTCTCTGGGTTTTGAGTGTGCACAGGCTGCTCATGTGCTCAGGACATTGTCCTGCTGCAGGGAGGGATGCTGAAGAAAATGCTGCACCCACACAGAAATCCTGGAGGACAGGACACCAGAGCTATAACCTCCACAAAAAATTCCAAGTGCCAGGTGCTGCACATTGGACACAACAACCCCATGCAGAGCTACAGGCTGGGGTCAGAGTGGCTGAGAGCAGCCAGGCAGAAAGGAGCCTGAGGGTACTGGTTGAGAGTAGGCTGAACATGAGCCAGCAGTGTGCCCAGGTGGCCAAGAAGGCCAAGGGCATCCTAGCCTGCATCAGGAACAGTGTGGCCAGCAGGAGCAGGGAAGTCATTCTGCCCTGTGCTCAGCACTGGTTAAGCCACATCTTGAGTCCTGTGCCCAGTTCTGGGCCCCTCAGTTTAAGGACATTGAGACTCTTGAAGGTGTCCAGAGAAGGGCAAGAAAGCTGGGGAGGGGTCTGGAGCACAGCCCTGTGAGGAGAGGCTGAGGGAGCTGGGGTTGCTTAGCCTGGAGAAGAGGAGGCTCAGGAGAGACCTTCTTGCTCTCTCCAACTCCCTGAAGGGAGGTTGTAGCCAGGAGGGTGTTTAGGCTGGAGGTGAAGAGAAAGTTCTTCACAGAGAGAGTTGTTAGCCATTGGGATGTGCTGCCCAGGGAGGTGGTGGAGTCACCATCCCTGGAAGTGCTCAAGAGGGGACTGGATTTGGCACCTGGTGCCATGGTTCAGTCATGAGGTCTGTGGTGACAGGTTGGACTCGATGATCTTTGAGGTCTCTTCCAACCTTGGTGATTCTGTGATTCTATTAAGAGCTGCTGAAACCAAGGAGGGTCCAGATGAAGGTGGGCATGGGAGACTCACACCATGGGAACAACCAACATCTATCAGTCATAGCCCCAAGCTTGGCTGTCCCAAGGAGGACTCAGGTTTCAGATCACCTGGAAGGGGTGCAGGAAACTTCTGCTGTGGCTTTTTTCTCCTTCACCCATGAACACTTCCAAGATGATGAAACCATGTCAGCTGCACTTTTTCTGCCTCAGCTCTGGGAAGTTTTATGAAGAGTTTGGGAAGAAAAAAGTTCCTTTTCTTTTTTTCTTTCTTTTTTTTTTCATTCAAGGAAGAACCAAAATGTTTCAGCAAAGCTGAACTTTAAATAACAATCATCATCATCATCATCATCAAGCTAAAAATCAACACAGCTCCTGGCCAGCTTTTGGATCTCAGCCTAGTCCCGTTGCCAAGTTCATGACTGTAGAGGGGAGGTGGGCTGTGGATCTTTTGTTTTGCTTTGTTTTGTTTTGACATAGCTAAAGGTTTTCCTGTAATCAGCCAGCCTCTAAAGAAAACAGCAAGTTTGGCACACACTGAGCTGTATCTCACCCGCTGGGATTACTCCCATCTTGGGCAAGTCAAGAGCCATCTAAATTGTCACTGATATCCGTGATAATAACTGAAAATGGGAATACAACTGTGTTCCTGATGAGGTTCTTAAATGCCTGTAATTGGATCTTTCCTCAGTGATATCAGGATTAGACTCAAATGAAATTACCCAACCGTGGAAGTGGCTCGAACTCTGTACTTGTATTTTCCATATGCATTATAAATACATACATGTCTGGGGTTTTTTTTTAAGAGCAGCTTTGACCCAAAGCATCACCTTCTCGTGCTCTTCCTAAAATTCTCCCTATCACAACCCCCCCCCCCCCTCATTCCTCTGTGATCCCTAGGGTTGGATTTCCCACCAAACACCACCACCTCTGCTGCGCCGAGGTTATCTACCCTGAGCTGCTAACAAAAAGTCTCCTCATTTCCACAGCCTCACAGAATGGTTTGAGTTGGAAAGGACCATCCTCGAAGCTCATCTGTTCTAACCTCCCCCTGCAGTGAGCATGGAGACATCTTCCACCAGATCAGGTTGCTCAGGTTTGGTGGCCACCTTCGCTTGGCCCACCTGCAGGGATGACACTGCACACACACACACACCACCTCCCCACCTCCCCCAGTAACACAACACAAAGAGATCAAGGCAACAGATAAATTCACACCCATGTCCCACCAAGAAGAACTTAGGTCTTAGTGACCTCTACTAGAAGAACCAGAGACCCAGCAGTGAGCTCTTGGGGCAGCAAAGAGACCTGGAGGGGTGGGTGAGATGCCCCTGCCTGGCTTCCCAGGAGGCAGGAGGGACACGGACACGGCGGGCGGGCAGAGGGACCTGTCCCTGGGTCCTTCCTCCTTTACACGTCAGCACAGGCGGAGGGCATCTGTGCTTGGGGAAGAAAAAAAACCACACACACACACACACACACACACTGGCTGGCCTGGTGTCAGCACAACGTGCCGTCTGGCTGGGGCCAGGGCTGAGACCAAGCTCAGCGTGTCTCGCGCCCGCTAATCTCCCTTGGCTGACCTTAAGCGGCATCTGTGAACCCGGGGCAGAGCCAGACCCCCATCTTCTTCTCCTGCTCGTTGGGATGGCAGAGGTGCAGACACAAACCCTGCCAGTTTTCCTGGCTTTCTGCACTTCTGGAGGGTCCTCAGGGCTCTCCACTTGAGATTTCCGCCCCCCCTCCCCCTTCCCTTTTTGCATCCCTGAACTCTTCCTTGGGAAGGGACCAGGTGAGGAGAACATGGGGGCGTGACGTGGAGCCACACAGCTCACCAAGGCATAGAAAAATAGGCACCAAAAAGGGGAGATTTTAATTCCTTGCTAGTCTCTCTGGTGACTGACAGGCTACTCGGGCTGGGGGAGCAAATAAAACAAACAAAAAACAGCCAGGAAAAAAAAAATCTTCAAAGCCGAAAACCCAAAGCAAATTTAAAAAATAAGTAATTTTTCTAAAAAAAAATTAAAATTTTCCAAATTAAAGGATCCATCCTGCAGCAGAAAAGGATCTTTGTGCCTTTAACAGGGTTTTGTGGGCAGCCTGGAGACACCACCCACGGCAATGTTTGCCCCGACCCTTTTATATCTGCCTGCACACAAGGGCTAGGCAGCTTCAGCTTCCTCACCACCACCACCCCCTTTCCCCCAGCTTTTAATGGCTGAAAAGCTAATTTAGAGGATGGTCATGTGTCAAGCTTCTGTTGTTTGCAGAGAAAATAAACCTTTCCCTACTGCAGGGATGCCACCCCTCAAAAGATGGCCTGTGGAGTCCCAAGAGCCGACCATCTTGGGGCTCTTGGCGCCAACCCAAGAGCCCCCAAAGAGCTAGGACAGGCCTGGTCACGTCAACACCTACTTAGGGAGCCCTTAATCTGTGGATTATTGACATGATAGACCATAACATCTCTTTAGGAGCCATTACAGCCCATCGTGTCAGTAGGTACTTATGGAGTCCTTAATCCGCGGATTGACAGGCTAGACCATAAATTTGTGTCTATGTCTAATTAGGCAGCTCTTATTACTCAGCACATACACCAGGCAGGCAGGCTAAAGAGCCTTAAGATTATTTCTTGAGTTTATTAGCAAGTTGCCC
Source organism: Colaptes auratus (assembly GCA_015227895.2). Classification (NCBI taxonomy): domain Eukaryota; kingdom Metazoa; phylum Chordata; class Aves; order Piciformes; family Picidae; genus Colaptes; species Colaptes auratus. The sequence continues at coordinate 92,720,460 of CM026897.1, forward strand.
ACCCAATCACTTAAATGGCTCCTTAGCCCCCCCCTAAGCAAAAATCAGCCAACCTCGGTGTGAAACTCCACCTGAGTTTTCCCCCTCCACCTCCAAGATCTCAATCAGCTGAGGGGGTGGTTGTCCAGAAGCTGAGGTGGTGCCCCAAGATTTAAACCTTTCTGATGGTGACACAGAAGATTAATAAAAAAGAAAAAAGAAAAAGTCAGAAGCCATCAAGAGAAGGAGTCTGGGATTTCCAGTGTTTCTGAACAGGGCTTTGGTTCAGGCTCGTGTTAGAGGCAACCTACAGGCTTGGGAGTGTTCTGCTCAGTTCCCTGGTGGCCCACACGAGAACTTACTTCACCATGGCTGGGAAATCCTCTTGTGAAATCAGCACCAAAACGAGGTCAAGTTAGAGAGTGGTAGAGATGACTGATCCCTGGGGACATCCCCTGACGCTCCCACTCCAGCTTCGGTGGAGTCAACCTTCTCCCAGCCTGGAACTCAGGCCTGACCTCTGAGGGTTAATTCATAGATGGGACACAAAAGCAAGAGAACCAGCTGAGAAAGGGTCCTAGCAAGCGTGTTGTTGCAGGCCTGCAAAGCCTCAAGAGAGGGCAGGAGGATGGTGAGCACCAAGGCTTGGCCCAGGAGAGATCATACAGGATGATCAATACGTAGATGTGAAGGAAGCCCAGCTCCCCGCTGGGCATCAAAGGACGGCTAAGAAAGAACCAAAGGGAAACTGCTGAGTTCATGGAGTCCACCAAACCAGAAATTCGATTCATAAACATCCTATTAGTCACTGCTACTGTCTAATTATGGTGATTAATCAATTACCATGGCTTAAAATGACTCGAGAAGAGAAGAACCTTTTCTTTGTGCCCATTCCTCTTTAAAAGCCAAGCAAGGCTGCAGCTACCAGGAGCGGAGGGGAGGTGGTAAAGTGACGCAGGCACACACCAAAAATGCCTGTCTGGCTGTCTCCAGTGGTTAGAGAGGAGCCAGCTGACTCCAGTTTCCTCTGTACCAGGCTTCAGTCCTCATCAGCCATGCAAATTATAGAGTACTGTGCTGTCTGAAGGCCGAATTTCGACTCAGCTCAGAGAAAAGCCTTAGAGGAAGGGTGGGGATGAAGAAGCCAGCCAAATCCATTCATAATATTTACAGTAAATGGGCCTCTTTGCTGTTGTTTAGTATACAGTCAGTCTAATTATTTTTTGAAGTTTTAATTTAAAGAGCCTTCTTTATCTGCCTCTCCTCTCTGCCCTCCTCAAAGGTGTGGGAAAACTTTTCCCTCGTTTCAGAGGAAAAAAAAAAAAGCAGTAGGACGGGAATCCCTTCCCCAAGCTCCAAGCTGGTGGTGGGGTGGGACAAAGGGATGTTGTTTCAAGCAGGCTGATCCTTCCAGAGGGGTGCTGCCCACATCCATGGCTTTTTGGGTGGTTTTTTTTTTTAAGACCCATGGGTGTGCAGGTCTACATGGAAAACTCCCCAAAATCCTGCCTTTCCTTTTCCTTCCTGTTGTTGTTCTTCTTCGCTGCTGGTGGGGAGGACTTGTTGGCTCAGGAAAACATTGCAAGATGTTTCACAGCCCCATGCACCCTCTAACCTCCTTCCCTGCCTTGAGAGTAATGTGGAATGATAGCATTTTTATGGCCATCAGGCACAGAGGATCCTCTGGAAAAGCCAGGAAGCCTAAGCCATCCTTCATGAGATGCTGCCACGAGACCAAGCAACTCAGGATTGATACAGCCCCAGCTCCCGCAGGTGAGCAAGCCTGTCCTCCCCAGCTCACAAGACACACCCCTTCTCCACCCATACCCAGCCCAGGTATCAACCAGAAACCTTCTAAGAAGGAGAAACTGGCACACAAAGGGCTCCTCATTTACAACAATGCAAATCAGACCTGAGGATGAGCTTGCCAAAATCTCTCTCCTGGCTTGGGTTGTGCTGGAGGCTCCTGTGAAATGTCACCCTTCCAGCGTGGGGGTAAGAGCCACCAAATTGTCAGGACTGGAAGGGACCTCAAGGATCACACAGTTCCAACCCCCCTGCCATGGGCAGGGACACCTCACACTACAGCAGGTTGCTCACAGCCACCTCCAGCCTGGCCTTCAAAACCTCCAGGGCTGAGGCTTCCACCCCCTCCCTGGGCAACACCAGCATGGATGCTGAAGCCATCAGAGGCCATGCCAGCCCTGGGGTCACAGTCTCACTCAATGCAGCCACCTCTTGGTTTTAGAGCATGGAGACCTTTTGGAAGTGCTGGAAGGGAGGGGGAGGGAGGTGGATTGAAGCTGGAGGTAGGGAGATTCAGGCTGGAGGTGAGGAGGAAGTTCTTCACCATCAGAGTGGTGAAGCCCTGGAATGGGTTATCCAGGGAGGTGGTTGAGGCCCCGTCCCTGGAAGTGTTCAAGCCCAGGCTGGATGAGGCTCTGGCCAGCCTGATCTAGTGTGGGGTGTCCCTGCCCATGGCAGGGGGGTTGGAACTAGATGATCCTTGTGGACCCTTCCAACCCTGACTGATACTATAATACTATGGACCAGTACCCAACGCTGCCCCATGGAGGGCAGGGCTACATCCCCCACCAGGCAAAGCCACAACTCTCCACTGACCACGTGTAGCTACGTGAAAAACCTTGTAAAGACCTCCATAAAGCCTGCAGCAGAGCAGTCTACGATTTCCAAATGGATACCTAATACACAGATGTGTGTTAGGACTGCTGGTGTTTTGGGTTTTTCCTTCTCTCCTGCCCCCCTGCCTCCCCTTAAACTGCATTCCATGAGCACACAACAGCATCACCACTGCTCTCAGGACAAAAAAACCCAACCCCAAAAGCCCCACACACTCTCCTTGCAACACATCGACCTCAAACTCTCCCCAAAGACTCAAAATAGATGTAAATACGTGGTGGTTTGGGGGGGTGGGGTGGGGTGTGTGAGAGATCACCTCCTCCAGCTCCCTTTCCCAGAGCTGCATCCCTCTCTGGGATGCAAACCCCTGGAAAGAAGCAGGCTGGAACAAAAGTCCTTTTCACACTCGCGGTGCCGCGCTCTGTAACAATTATGAAAACTGTTTAGCTGGGCTGGCATTTGGAGCATTTACTGCATTCCTGCCAATAAATTCCAGTCCCGGATCTGATGGAAAAGCCTCTCTCTCTCTCTCCCCCCACCCTACCTCCCCTCCCCTCCTTTCCCCCTCCCCTTCCCTCCCTCCCTCCCTCCCTTCATTCCTCCTGGCTTTCTTTACAGCCTAATACCCTGTCGACGCGGGGCCAGGGCCCTACTTAAGGGGGGGATGGGGGGGGGGGGGAAACACCCAGCGCCAGACTGGAGACAGCATGCAGACTGAAAAAGTTAATCATTACTTCTGTCTGCCTTCATAATCTAATCACGCCTATTCCTAAGAGCAGGCGGCGAAGCACGCTGGCTGGAGGGGGCAGGGTCACCGCCCAGGGGCGGACCGACGCCGCCGACGGACCGACCGACCCACGGACGGCACCAGCCCCTCTCTACCCAGGGAGTGTGGAGGGGGGAGTGAAGCGCTAAGGATGGACAGGCCGGCGATGGGTGTTTGGATGGGAGTTCACACAAGCCTGGCCACGTACACAACCCCTCCTCCCCGCCCCCCTCCCTCCCCCCCCCCCCCCCCGCCTCTCCACTTTGCTCTGGATTAATAAACGCTCAGCAATTATAGAGAATGTTACGTTCATTAAGTAATTAACCCTCCCGGCGCTCCGCTGGAGCTGGCACCCCACTTTCGCAGACGGGAGGCCGGCAGAAGTTTGCCCCAGGCTATAAAACGGGGCAGGCTGGCAGCACTTAGATTAAACAACAGCAACAACAAAAAAAAAACAACACCCCAAACATCCCACAGCTCAGCCAAGAAAGAATCTCCCTGTGCTCCCTGCTCTCGGTGGCCGCAGCAAAGCTGTGTCCCAGGCAGGGACACCACTGAGATGCAGCAGCATCCTTCTGAGGAGACAAAGCCCATCCCAGAGACCCAGCAACATCTTTCTGTGGGGTAAAGCCCAGGATGTGGGCATCACCAAGAAACAACAGCATCACCAAGACTCAGCAGCCTCCTTCCACAGAGGAAAAGCCCAAGGAAGTTGGACATCACCAAGAACCAGCAGCTTCCTTCCATAGAGGAAAAGCCCAAGGAAGTTGGACATCACCAAGAACCAGCAGCCTCCTTCCACAGAGGAAAAGCCCAAGGAAGTTGGACATCACCAAGAACCAGCAGCTTCCTTCCACAGAGGAAAAGCCCAAGGAAGTTGGACATCACCAAGAACCAGCAGTTTCCTTCCATAGAGGAAAAGGCCAGGGAAGCTGGACATCACCAAGAACCAGCAGTTTCCTTCCATAGAGGAAAAGCCCAAGGAAGTTGGACATCACCAAGAACCAGCAGTTTCCTTCCATAGAGGAAAAGCCCAAGGAAGTTGGACATCACCAAGAACCAGCAGCTTCCTTCCATAGAGGAAAAGCCCAAGGAAGTTGGACATCACCAAGAACCAGCAGCTTCCTTCCACAGAGGAAAAGCCCAAGGAAGTTGGACATCACCAAGAACCAGCAGCTTCCTTCCATAGAGGAAAAGCCCAAGGAAGTTGGACATCACCAAGAACCAGCAGCTTCTTTCCACAGAGGAAAAGCCCAGGGAAGCTGGACATCACCAAGAACCAGCAGCTTCCTTCCACAGTGGAAAAGCCCAAGGAAGTTGGACATCACCAAGAACCAGCAGCTTCTTTCCACAGAGGAAAAGCCCAGGGAAGCTGGACATCACCAAGAACCAGCAGCTTCCTTCCACAGAGGAAAAGCCCAAGGATGTTGGACATCACCAAGAACCAGCAGCTTCCTTCCATAGAGAAAAGGCCAGGGAAGCTGGACATCACCAAGAACCAGCAGCTTCCTTCCACAGAGGAAAAGCCCAAGGATGTTGGACATCACCAAGAACCAGCAGCTTCCTTCCATAGAGGAAAAGGCCAGGGAAGCTGGACATCACCAAGAACCAGCAGCTTCCTTCCACAGAGGAAAAGCCCAAGGATGTTGGACATCACCAAGAACCAGCAGCTTCCTTCCACAGAGGAAAAGCCCAAGGAAGTTGGACATCACCAAGAACCAGCAGCTTCCTTCCACAGTGGAAAAGCCCAGGGAAGCTGGATATCACCAATACCCAGCTGCATCACCAACACCCAGCAGCATCTTCCCACAGGGACAAAGCCCCGGGGCATTTGGGTGCCGTTAAGACTCTGCAACACCCTCTCCAAATCAGGTTGTATTTGGTTGTCATCAAAACCTGGCATCATCCTCTTGCAAAGGGCAAGGCCCAGGGTATTTGGACATCACCAAGACCCAGTAGCCTCCTCCCATGGAAGGCAATACCCAGGGAATCTGAGCATCTTTGAGACTCACCAGCATGCTCTCACAGGGGAAAAGCCCAGGGGGTTTGGGTATCACCAAGACCCAGGAGCATCCTCACATGAAGGCAAAGTCCAGGGGGTTTGGGTATCATCAAGACCCAGGAGCATCCTCACATGGAGGCAAAGCCCAGGGGGTTTGGGTATCACCAAGACCCAGGAGCATCCTCACATGGAGGCAAAGTCCAGGGGGTTTGGGTATCACCAAGACCCAGCAGCATGCTGGCTTCCCCAGAAAAGACCCCTGATGCCACATGTCAGGTGCTTCATGCTCCTGACACTTGGGATATGTTTTCCATGCCGGGCTGTGACACAGAACAGGAAAACTATGGGCCTCCATGTATGAAGATTTATGGGTTTGTTCCTCCTAATGAGCTAAAAGTCTCAGCCTGGCTTCCAAAGAAAATGAATTCATCAGTTCAAACACAGTGATGTAACTTCAGGCTCCCAACTTCTTTTCCAAATAAAACTCCTGTTACTTGACTCCTGCTCGGAGGATGGTTTTATGCAGTTATTTACTCCATCTGCTCTGCCCAGGAAGGTGCTGCTGGAGCCCAGCCACAAGGGTCACCCACACCTGTCCTGCGTGGGTGAGCTGCACTGCACCTCACCCTTTAATTTCTTGACCATTTTTCCTGCTTTTGCTGCTGAAAATTTCACCTTGCAGACACACAACCCCTCTGGTGTTATTCTGCATCATCTGCTATGGAAAGGAGCTCCTCCTTGGTGGTGATGCCCAGCAATTTTTAGCATCTATTCAACCCATCACCAAAAATCACCAGATCCAGAGACAACACCACCAGTTTCAAGGGCAAAGGATGTCTGAACCTTCACCATCTTTACAGCAGGACCCAAGTTTCTCCAGTGCAAAGCCAGCCCCTACTGGTGCCATTTTTGGTTGCTCTTCCAACAAAAGCTATTCAACCTATACATTTATTTTATGTCACCAGGTATGTAACATTCACTGTATAAATGAGTATATTAAATATATTCAACCTACATGGATAAGGGTGAGGAAGGACACAGAGTCAGGTACCCACCACCACAGATCAAGAAGCATCCCCAAAAGCATCACCCAGACCTCCGGTAATGACCTTCACCAAGCATCTTCTTTGTCCCTGGTGGAGGATGAGGAAGGACCACAACGCTGGGTAGCCACCACTACAAACAGAGGAGCAGCACTGCAACCTCCTGTAATCACCCCACTGGCCATCCTGTTCTTCCTGAGGGGGAATGAGGAAGGACTACAGAGCTGGGTAGATGCCATCACAAATGGAGAAGCAACACAAAGAACACCACTAGGACCTCCTGCAACCACTCCACTGCACATTTCACATCATCCCTAAGGGAGGGTGAGTCAGGATCACAAGAGCCAGATACCAGAGGAGCATCACTGGGAACTTCCTGCAACCACCTCACCAAGCATCTTGTCCATCCCTGAGGAAGGATGAGGAAGAACTACAGGGCTGAGTACCCACCACTGCACATGGAGGAGCATCCCTGGGAACCTCCTGCAACCACCTCACCAAGCATCTTGTCCATCCCTGAGGAAGGATGAGGAAGAACTACAGGGCTGAGGAGCATCCCTGGGAACCTCCTGCAACCACCTCACCAAGCATCTTGTCCATCGCTGAGGAAGGATGAGGAAGAACTGCAGGGCTGAGTACCCACCACTGCACATGGAGGAGCATCCCTGGGAACCTCCTGCAACAACCCCATTGGTCATCTTACTTCATGCATCCCTGAGGAAGGATGAGGAAGAACTCCAGGGCTGAGTACCCACCACTGCACATGGAGGACCGACACTGAGCACACCACCAGGATCTCCTACGGCAACTAGCCTGTGGTGCTCCGGTGTTGCCAGCACAAGCCAAGTGGAGGAGCTGAAGCTGGGAGGTTCCTTATGCAGCGAGGTGAAAAGGGTAGAGAAGGGCTGAGCCAGCTCTTACAGGGTGGTTGTTTTTTTTTTTCTTTTGCCCTTTTTTTTTTTTTCCCTTGCAAGTTAAAACCAAGATAATGACACTGGGTGGGGACCAATTTGAAGGGTTGAGCAGCCAAACCAAAATTAGTCTCCTGGCCAAGAGCTTCCTAGGCCTCACAGTTTGGGGAAGGAAGCTGAGAAAAGGCATGAAGGGAAAAAAAAAAAAAACCAACACAAAACAGGCAGCAAAAATTCCTTGGGAAGCTCAAGAGTTGTGCTCAAGCAAAGGTGACCTTGCTAGTCAAATACTCTTTGACACAATAAAAAGAAACTCAAGTCCTGGAGCAGCCTCCCTCAGAAAAGCATGATCCCTGGGATGGGGCTTTTTCCTCTTCCTTTCTCCTCCTCTGCTGGCACTTTCTTTCCTTTCACTAATAACTATGTTTTCTTGTATTTTTAATAATTCTTTTTTTGGTCTTTTTTCTCTCTTCTTGGCTCTTTCCTCATAAAAGACTGATGTAATTTCCTGTCTTGTCCCAATGTTTCCTGTTAATTAACAGGGTGAAAGTTATCATCACGTATTTAAATGGCTACCCGAAAGGGCTGGGGGGTGGGGGTGTGAACCAAGGGGAAAATACCAAACAAAAAAAACACCCCAATCCCAAAAAAGAAACAAAAAGCAAGAGAAGGGCTGCCTGTGAGCAAACATGACATCACACCCCCAGCAGCACAGAAAACCCTGGAAAAACCTTTTTTGTTGTTGTTGTTTTGGACCCAATGATTTGAGCCCATGGGCAAAGATCTCCCCCAAGGGCGACTCTCAGGGCAGGTCTGTGCACAGGGGATGTGAGCCCCCACCCTTCCCCTGGATGGGGATGGAAAATCCCTGCAGTGCTTGCCCAGAAAGGCTCTTTTCATTACATTAAAAAGAAGTAAAAGTTCAGTAAAAAAAAAAAATTAATAACAAGAGGGAGGAAAAGAAGGCAAAAAGAAAAAGGAGCAAAAAAAGGGGAGAATAAAAAACAATTGGGGAGAAAAGGGGAGGGGGAAAGGGGGGGAAGAAAGAGGAAAGGCAAGGGAAGAGGGGGAAGGGGGAAGAAAGGGGGGAAGAGAGAGAAACAAGGGGGGCAAGGGGGAAAAGGGGGGGGAGGGAGGAAAGAGGAGGAAGGGGGGGAAGGGGAGAAAAAGGGAAGGAAAGGGGATGAAAAGGGGAGGAAAAGGGAAGAAAGGGGAGGAAAAGGGGAGGAAAGGGGAAGAAAAGGGGAGAAAAGGGGAGCAGAAAGGAAGGAAAAGGGGAGGAAAAGGGGAGGAGAAGGGGAGGAAAAGGGGAGGAAAAGGGGAGGAAAAGGGGAGGAAAAGGGGAGGAAAAGGGGGGGAAGGGGAGGAAAAGGGGGGGGGGAGGGGAGGAAAAGGGGGGGAAGGGAAGGAAAGGGGGGGAAGGTCAGGGAAAGGGGAGGATAGGTGGGGGGAAAGGAGGGAAAAGAGGGAAAGGGGGCATGGGGGAAGAGGGGAAAAAGGGAGGGGGAAAGGAGGGAAGAGAGGAAGAGGGGAAGGTGGAGGGGAAAAAAAAGAAAGGAAAAAAAGAAGCGAAAAGAAATAAATAATTTTAAAAAACACGAAATAAACCCAAAATTTGAAAACAAAACAAAACAAGACACAAAAACCACCTGCAGACAAGGAGGCAGCCAGCAACACTCAAGATGCTATTTTACTTTAAAAGAAGAAGTTGCTTGCTTGTTTGTTTTTTAATAAAATAAAACCCAACCCAAGGGGCTAATCCTGCGCGATGCTGAGCTCCCTTCCCTCCCTCTCCACTGCCAAGCCCAAGTCCCAGGCAGGCTCAGGCCCCTTAGCTCCTCCGTGCCCTCCCCCCTGCTGTTCCTCAAGAGCAGCCAGGGCTGCGGCCGGTACCCCGGCAGCACCGGAGCCAAGCCGTGGACCTCGCCACGGCGACGAAGGAGGAGGGGATGGGGGTGAAAACAAAGCGATTTAGGCAAAAAGCGAGGGTGGGTGAGAGCAGAGGCCGTGCCTCGGCGGTTAATAATATCTCAGCCGCTGAAAATAAACTGGAAAGGAAGCTCCTTTGTGACAGTAGGCAGGCGGCCAGGCTGCGGCGTGGGTCATTCAAGCCGGCCGAGGACGGCGGTGGGGCTGGCACCCACCCACGCCGCCCGGCCCGCTACCCTTCCTAGGGCACCCTAGAGAAGGGGTCCCGTCCACACCGTTCTTCCAGTTCTACTGTGTCCAGTTCTGGGCCCCTCAATTCAAGGAAGACGTTGAGTTGCTTGCAAGTGCCCAGAGAAGGGCAACGAGGCTGGGGAGGGGTCTGGAGCACAGCCCTGTGAGGAGAGGCTGAGGGAGCTGGGGTTGCTTAGCCTGGAGAAGAGGAGACTCAGGGGAGACCTTCTTGCTGTCTACAGCTACCTGAAGGGAGGTTGTAGCCAGGTGGGGGTCGGTCTCTTTTCCCAGGTAACCAGCACCAGAACAAGAGGACACAGTCTCAAGCTGCACCAGGGGAGGTTTGGGCTGGATGTGAGGAAGAAATTCTCCACAGAAAGAGAGATTGGCCATTGGAATGTGCTGCCCAGGGAGGTGGTGGAGTTGCCGGCCCTCGAAGTGTTTAAAACAAGACTGGATGAGGCACTCAGTGCCATGGTTTAGTTGATTAGATGATGTTGGGGGATAGGTTGGACTTGATGATCTCGAAGGGCTTTTCCAGCCTGGTTGATTCTGTGATGATTCCCTGTGTGCACTCTCAAACCGGGGCGGGAGGGGGCCGGGGGGGGTGCACCCCGCTGTAACCCAGCGTCGAGGCTCACGGTCCTGGCCGCCGCGGTGAGGCATCGGCATCCCCCCGCCCCCCTCCCATGCCGGCGGCGGGGAAACGCATGTGGTTAATGTTCCTGGTTCCTCTAGTGTAAGCGATACCCACTGGCAGCAGACGGCGGGGATGGAAACGATGCAGCCCACAACCCCCCCCTCCTCCCCCCCAGCCAGCCCGGGGGCTGTTCCTCTACGAGTGTTTTTGTCCCGTCGAGTCTTAAATGTCCCCAGTGATCAGGTTGCCGGCACTCATCGGGACGTCCTTTTTTTGAGCAGGGCACCGTTTGGAATTGACACCTCACTTCCAAAATTCACCCTTTTGGGTCCTCATTCCTCCCTCAGAAACGCTGTTCGGTCTGGAAAGAAGCAAACTCCGAGGAGACCTTACTGTGGCCTTCCAGTATCTTAAAGGAGCCTACAATAAAAGCTGGGGAGGGACTTTTTAGCGTGTCAGGGAGTGACACGACTGGGGGGGATGGAGCAAAACTAGAAGAGAGATTGGATATTAGGTAGTTCTTCCCCATGAGAGTGGTGAGAGACTGGCACAGGTTGCCCAGGGAGGTGGTGGAAGCCTCATCCCTGGAGGCTTTTAAGGCCAGGCTGGAGGTGGCTGTGAGCAACCTGCGGTAGTGTGAGGTGTCCCTGCCCATAGCAGGGGGGTTGGAAGTGGCTGAGCCTTGAGGTCCCTTCCAACCCTGACACTCTGTGATTCTATGCCGTGGTGGGATCTTGTGTGTATTATTGTTGTCTGCTCTCAAGGCACCACTTGGTTGGGAAAATCCACAGGTACTTGGAGAAATGAATTTCATAGAATCACAGATTCACTTAGGTTGGGAAAGACCTTTCAGATCGTTGAGTACAACTGTTTAGGTTGGGAAAGACCTTTAAGTCCAACCATTCAAGCTCAAAAAGACCTAAGATGATCAAGCCTGACCATTAACCCAGCACTACCCACCACAAAACTAAGCCACTCAGAACCTTTTCTAATGGTTTCAGGGATTTAGTGGAGCTGTACAGGGATGGATTGGAACACTCAGAGTTTGATGGGGGAGCACCTCTGCCCCTAGGTCTGTTTTGAAAACTCATCCTAGAAGAGTTTCTAGGAAAGGAGTAAATAATTATTAAATGAGTCCTATTTGCTTGGGGGGGTCGGGGGGGGAATTTTAATTAGCTAAGAGCCAGGAGGAGGATGGGGGGGGCGCTATCCCAGCAGTTTCCCCGGGGTTGGGGGTCCCCTGCAGGGTGAGTTCCCCCTTAAAAAGAAGAATCCAACCCCAGGGGTCTGAAGAAGACGGAGCTGGTGTCCAAGCCAAGAGTCGCAGGGCTGGTGCCAAGCGCCGGCTCCCTCCTCCCTGCTGCCGGCCACGGTCAGATGATGTGCGAGGCGAGCCGGGAGGCTCCTAGTCTGGCAGGCAGCCTGCTCTGCTCCAGAGGCTCCAGTGCTGTCATCTTGGCGTTAACCCCTGATAACCTTGTCCTTTTCCGGGACGGGACGGGACGGCGGGGTTTAGGTAAGCCCAGGGGGGGGAGGGCTGGTGTCTCTACGTTAAAGGCTGGGAAGGAAAGGGTTTGGAATGGTGGAATGCTTTTCGATTCTCAATGCTAACAGGAAAAAAAAGACACACCTCAACCCTATTGAAAGGACACGGGCTCGAAAATAAACTGAGAATAAGTGACTTTGCAAAACAACCAACCAAACAAAAAAAAACCCCAACCAAAAAACCAACCTCAATGAACCAAACAAAACCAACCAAGCAAAAAAAAACAACCTCAAGCAAACAAACAAAACCAACCAAACAAAAAAAACCAACCTCAAGCAGACAAACAAAAACCCCAACAAAACCCAAACAAAAAGCCAACAAACCAAACCAAACCAACAAACACCCCAAAAAAAACCCCACCCCCAAAAAAACCCCAAGCCTCCCCCCCCTCCCCCAACAGAATTCCCAAGCCATTGTTTATCTTTGGGAGAAATACACAATCCCAGTTCCACAGGAAGATGTCTCAATTTCAGATTATAATAGGATGCCAATTTGTAAATAAAGGCATTTCACAGGAGGTTATAAACTCTGCATGGTGGAAGAAAGTGGGGGAGGGGAGCGCGGGGGGGGGGGGGGGGGGGGGAAGGGAAAAGACAAGAGGGATTCTGCTAGGAGGGTGGAAAAAAGCCCACAGAGGATCCTGTTTACACGGCTGTGGAGGATGGGGAGTCGCTGGGAGGGGGCGAACCGCTCCGGATTTGGACAAGGTGCGTCCTCCCTGCCGAGCAGATACCAGCGGGGATCAGAGGCATAGTGAAACATTCCCGGCCTGCTCGCAATTTCGGAATGAAATGGCACTCAGCCAAGCAGTTCCTTAAACCAGAGGAGGTCCCACTGCCGGGAGAGGCGGGGCTGGGAGCAGTGCTGGTGCTCCTCCAACCTCTGAAGGTCTTTTTCCCCCCCCGCCCCGTCTTCTCTGGTGCAGAGGAGTTGGAAAGCAGACACTGAGGATGTGCTTGCTCCAGAAGAGCTTTGTGAGTCTCCCAGCCTCAAACTTTTCAGAGCCTGGGTCCAGCACCCACCAAGGACTGTCAACTCAACATCCACTGGCTCCAGGAGGCCCTGGGATGGTTTCAGAGTCAGATCAAGACCACAGGACTGGGCTGGAATCTGGGTAAACTCTTTGGCTTGGTATTTTATGAATAGTCTCTATAAACAAAAAAGCAATGGCCATGGCAAGGACACAAGGCAGCTCGTCTTGCTTTCCCTCTGTGATGGCCAGCTCTGGCCTTCTTAGAAAGATTTGCTTTGGCAGCATACCCAGCAGCATCCATCTGCCCTGCAGGACAACAACCTCCTCATCCATCACGGGCACCACAACCTTCCATCAGCCAAAAGCCACCAGTGCCACCTCACAAACAGGTCATGAGGGAGGTGTCCAGGGCTGGGTGGAGTGCACCCCATGGAAACCCAGCACCACTACCATCAAGCACCATCAGTTGACTCCTACCCTCAGAGGAGAGGTCCTCCATGGGTTGTACAGGAATTCAATCCCCACTAATCAGATGTCGTCAGACCAGGAGCTGTTCACCAGCAGCCCCTCCAAGCAAGGCTTTGCTTGTTTGAAAGAGCCACAGCCAAACACAGCTACTGAGAACGAGTCAGCCCAAAATACAGGAAAATCCATCCTCTGGCCCCTATTTACAGAGATTATCTTTATCTCCAACAGGGTATTTTCCCTCTTTTCTCTACCCACACTACAGACAGAAAGGATCTGGACTGTCTCTGGTAGGAGACACCACAAGGGAGGAGTTTTTGACTTACCCGCGGAGTGACCACCATCAAAAATCAAGAGGTAAGAGAACAAAGACAAGAAGAATATGGACCTGAGAGCCAGCACCTTGTGGGAGTGAGGGGTGCACCAACCAGCTCATGGGATGGCTGGGAAACAGACAGCAGAGGTGAGAAGAGGAGATCAGCACAGTGTGAAGGGCTATCCAACATTGTATTCCTGGGCCAGGAAGGAGGACAAAAAGTGGAGGGAGGGAAAGAGCAGCTTGATCGGTTATCTCAAGGGAAAAACATTCCCTGTAGACTCCCTGGCCACAATGCTCCCCTTCCCACACTCTCCAGTGCCTCTGGTATCTATCACTGAAACTGCCTTCAGCCTCTAGAAGGAGACTGCAACCCCAGCAGTGGCCAGCCCTTAGATTCCTCTTCATCAAAAGCATCCTCATGGAGAGCTGCAAGGGTGCTCGCTTTGATCCCCTCTTCAATGCTCCTTTTGCCATCATCCTCTCAACCTTGCCACGTGGTTTTATTGCCAAAGCAGCAGTAAACCCCTTTCCCATATTCTCAGTGCCCAGAGTGATCTGCCTCACTAAATCCTGCCCTTCCAGCTTCCAGACATTAGGGCAGGTCTACTGACAACTACACCACCAGCATTCACCATCCACCGCTGGCACCCAAAGCCTGCAGTGCTGCAGGAACTCCACCAGCAGTCACCATCCACCACTGGGGCCCAAAGCCTGCAGTGCAGTGCTGTAGGAACCCACCATCACCATCCACCCATAGAATCACAGAATGGTCCAGGCTGGAAGGGACCCTCCAAAGGTCATCTAGTCCCAGCTCCCTGCAATCAGCAGGCACACCCCCAACTAGACCAGGTTGTCTTCTTACTCAGCCTCCTGCTCTAGCTTCTGTTATCTATAAAAAGAGGTGTTTGGTGGGTTTTTTTCCCACTTTTCTTAGGTTGCCCAGAGAAGCTGCAGATATCCCCTCCCTGGAAGTATTCAAGGCACTTGAATGGGGCTTTGAGAGACCTGGCTTAATTGAAGCTGTCCCTGTCAATGGCAGGGGTGGGGTTAGATGAGGTGATCTTTAAGGTGCCTTCCAACTCAAACCATTCTGGGCTGCCCAGGGAAGTGGTGGAGTCCCCATCCCTGGAGGTGTTCAAGAGGGGATTGGACGTGGCACTTGGTGCTGTGGTTTAGTCATGAGGTCTGCGGTGACAGGTTGGACTTGACGATCTTTGAGGTCTCTTCCAACCTTGGTGATTCTGTGATTCTCAAAGACCATCCTTTCATCGAGGAACCACAAACCCAGCATGTACATCCCTGGTCTGGAGGGGGGGGGTGGAGGGATGATGGATGCTGGATCTTCCACCCAGCATCACCAATCCCCCGTCTGCCCAAACTCAAGATAAGACCAAGCCGAAGCAATTCCCCGCATACCCTGCCAAGAAGTCATTAAAAGGCCTCTTCAAATACACTCTTCTGCTAACTGAAATATGCAGGGAGAGGTGGTGGTGGTGGGTAGGAAAGAGCAGGATGAAAGTGAGCTTTGGAAGGCTCGCTGCAAAGTGCGTTTATTTTCCTTTCTCGACTGGGTCTCTCCAGTTGGGAATTTTCAGGGCTGCACTTCGGCGCGCGGAAGGGAGATGCCAGTAAATCAGAGCAAATTCAAAACAAATGCTCTTTCATGTGGAGGCATGGGGCTTTGTTTCAGGGCTTGGGTAGCTAACCGTATCCCCCCTTCATGAGTCAACTCTCCTATCAGCTCCTCATTAAACTAAATGGCTACAATTACATTTGGGGGGGGGGGGGGGGGGGGAACAATACCCAAACAACCCAAAGAAACAAACCCCAACAAGAAGTGATTGCAAGAGGTTCTGTTTCCAGGCTTTGAGGTATGGGGGGGGGGGGGGGAGGAGAGGTGAAAGCTTTGAGAAGACCACCACCACACCACCCCCCCAAGAAAAACCCAAAGAAACAAACCCCAACAACAAGCAGGTAATGATAGCCAAGAGGTTCTGTTTCCAGGCTTTGAGGTATGGGGGGGGGGGGGTGAGGAGGTGAAAGCTTTGAGAAGACCACCACCACACCACCCCTCCCAAGAAAACCCCAAACAAACAAAACCCAACAACAAGGAGGTAATGATAGCCAACAGGTTGTGTTTCCAGGCTTTGAGTAGGTGGGGGAGTGGGGAGAAAAGCTTTGATAAGACCACCCCCCCAAAAAAAAAAGAAGACAAAATCCAAATGAAATTATAGAACTATATAGCAAAGTAAGTTTTAAAATCACATTTTCAGGGGGGTATCATGGGTTATTTGGGGGAAGAAGCTCTACTGAGGAGCTGGGGCTCCCCTTCCCGCGGCCTTCCGGGAGGCACCAGCAGCGAGCCAGTGTTATTTCCTGCAGCCCCAAGCCCCCACCTCCCGCCTTTCCCTTCGGGAGCAGAGCAGCCAGACGAGATGTTATCAAGAGGCTGAACCTTACAGAAAGCCCCCTTTTTAAAAGCGAGTACTTCCTCTGCTTATTTCATGTGGTATCCTGTGGAACTGAACTCTCTCTCCTCCCTGCCACGAACGGGCGTGTTTTGGGAGGAAAAAGGCAAGGGAGGCGAGGAGGGGGGGGGTGTGTGTGGGGGGAAAAAACAGAAAGAAAGAGAAAAAAAAAAAAAAAGACCTAACAACATCCTTATTGTGTTGGTTTGCTTCTTGTCTTGTTCTTTTTCCCTTTCCTAGTTTCAAAGCTTTTCCTAAAGCTACAGGCTCCGGTAGTAGAAAAATACACACACAAATCCCCAAAACAAAAACCCCAAACGAAATTTCTTCTGCATTAAAAAGAAGTGATGAGTTTCTCTCCTCCTTCCTTTGATTAATTCTCATTAGGGCCTTTGAACAAACAATATTCTGCCCTCTCGAATAGCAGGCAGGGTATATGTTACACCCAAAGAAAAACAAACAAGGCTGGCTTAAAGACATCCACACCGAACGCGATTCCTGGGGAGAGGCAGGGGCAGATGCGCGCGTGGCTGCCGACACCGACCGGCTTCTGGCATTCCAGTTTCAGGGTGATGAATAAATCATAGATCAAGGAGACGTCCCCAACAAAGGGAAGCACCTTCAAACAGCAGTGAGTACACGCAGGTAACACGGTTTCAGACACTTTAATCCTGACAGAGACAGGAGTTAGGCCAGGCCTGGGTGGGAGATGAGGTGCTGGAGATACCACACTAGAGGGAGTGTTGGGAGTTGGGCTTTAGATGGCCTTTAATGGTCCCTTCCAAGCCAAACCACTCTAAGTCTCTATGAAAAGTCTAAGATGGGTGGAGAAATAACTCTCTGAACCCCCACCCCAGAATGGCACCCAGAAGCTGAAGAAGATGGCAAATGGGGAAACAAGGGACATCGCAGAGTACCTCAAGTTGAATACACACACAAGGATACGGAATCACAGATCGTAGAATCAGTAAGGTTGGAAGAGACCTCAAAGATCATCAAGTTCAACCTGTCACCCAAGACTCATTTAGGTTGGAAAACACTCTTAAGATCACCAAGCTCAACCACAAACCCACTACTGCCAAGCCCACCACTAAGCCATGCCCCTCAGCACCACATCTACACAGCTTTGACATCCCTTAGGGACAGTGATTCTACCACTTCCCAGGACTGCCTGTTCCAAGGCTTGAGAACCCTTTTGAGGAAGAAATTCTTCCTCATACCCAAACTGAACCTCTGCAGGCACAACTCGATGATTGGGTCTGCCCCCTGCAACACCTCCTGCAAAAAACAGGGTCACTTTACCTCCCTGGGCACCTCACACAGCATATGTGGGATGCTGGTTACCCTACCAGGAGCAAAGCCCAAGCATGGGTCTTGTCCCAGAGACAAGTGCCACCGCTACCACCAAGTCACAAAGAGCTTGATGCTGAATCCTTCTGCAAGCCACTACTGCACCTGCTCCAATCATCCTTGCGTCCGAGCGAACTGGAGGCCAACAACGCTTAGCCTTCCCCAACAAGCCTCTTCCTGCCTCTCTCCCCAGAATTAATGGAGCGTGAGGCTGGAACTCAAAGGAAATATGGGCTTTTCAGGGCTGGAAGAACCTCACCTGGGATTTCAACACATCCTCTGCATGAGAGGTAGGCAGCTGCTACCAAAGCAAAACCCAGCTCCCCCTCCAAGCACGCTCCTCTCAACGACGCGCGTCCCCCGCAACTCCCTGGCGCCGCTTCGCCTTCCCCAGCGGGACCTCCTTGCTCACAACACGACCCACAGCCAACATCTAGGGCAACAAGAGATGTCTTACCTGAAAGCCCCCCAGGGGCTAGATAATTAGTTCCCCCTGTTTCAGTGGAGGAAGGCACAGAGTCTGGACAATCTGCTGGAGCAGAAGGGAAAGCAAAGAAAAACAACAACAAACAAAAAGAGAGAGAAACAAAAAAAAAAAGAGAGAGAGAGAGAGAGAGAAAGAAAGAAAAAAAAAATCAGTATACAGGCAGTTCTCTGGAGGCTCCCAGCATGGCCGTGGGCAGAACATGCATTCCAAAGGGCTTAGCAGGAAGCGATTACTAATTGTCCGCGTGGAGACGGGGAGTTCATCAAGAGGCATCCACCCCAACTCGTCGCCTCCATCAAGGCTGCGCGCTGCCCTTCATCACCAGCCAAAGCTGATTACAGGCCGGCGAAAATTACAGAGCCTGCCTGCCACCTTCCCAGCCAAGTCACCGGGGGAGCGAGATCAAGGTTGTCGTGGTCCTGATGCCAGCCGCCTCCCAAGGGTGGCGTTAATTTAGGCAACACCTGGAAGTCACCAAAAGGGGAACTGAAAGGGAAAGGTCCCGCCGCCGCCCGCCGGCGGCCAACGGTCTTCGCTTGGGTTGCCCTGCGCTCAGCTCTTGCCACCGCCAGCTGCTGGCAGGTTGGACACCCTGCTGTCGCCCACCTCACTGGGTCTGCCCCTTCATGCACCCCCCCTGGGTGGAAAAAAAAATTACCTGCCCCATTAGATGTTTCTCCTGGTGCTTGGAGGTGGCTCAAGCGCAAGGTTTGGACCCTCGCATTCCAAGCCTGCCTCTCCGGGTGACAACAACCAGAAGCCAACACTGACTCGCTGGTTCTACAGGTAACCTCCAGCTTTTTTTGGTCATTACTATGGTGCAGACAAGTTCAAGGACAAAAGCCTGAGAAGATCCAAGAAGTTCACACAACCTTCTGGTCTTCAGCAAGCTCCCAGGGACTGTGGGTTTCATCAGATTTGGGCCCCCCTAATGACATCATTGTGCTCGTGGCTGTATCTCAAAGCTAGGGCCACCACCGGGAGAGCTGAGATAATTATCCCCCTAATGAGAGAAGTAATTTTCCCAGGTTTCATCCCTGAAATTCCAGTGAAAAAGAAATTCCTGTCTGCACAACCTCATTTTATCAGAGCAAACTAGAAGCCCTAACAGGAATATACAGTTTAACAGGATACACTTAATCAAACTGAAAACAATAGAGGAGACAGGAAATGGACCTACTTGTGAAACACTGTATATGATACACTCTCTAAATGCCTGGTCCTGCTTTCTATGCTTTAAAAGAAATACCTTGCTCCCCCCCACGCCCCGGGTTTTTTTTTAACCCTTTCTAATCCAAACAGAAGATTCCCCCCTTGCCCTTCCCCTGGGATGGCTTCAACTGTTTGGGCTACAGAAGCCTTCTGAACTCAGGCTGGACCACTCTGCCTTGCACTGGGCTCCATCTGTCCCTGGTTACAACTCCTCTGATGTGTCCCTGTGGGATAAAGGACACAATTTCCATGTTGCCTTGCTCTAGGGATCATGCATGACCAGGAGGTCACCTGTTAGAATATTGGACAGGATGGCAGGAGAGAATCCTATCCCAACTTAAAATGCCTAACCTTAGCAATGGGTCCTAGGTCAAGTTGGATGGGGTAGCTGGATGAGGTGAACTTTAAAGGTACTCTTCCAACCCCAAATTTCCACAACTATGAATTGAGTGATGAGCTTTCATGACTTTTCACAGCAGACCCATGTCCTGTCATCCAACACCCAGCTCCATCAAAGCATTACCATCTAAAGATTCTTCAGAGGACACAGAACTGAGACATCGACTCTAGACCAAACGTGATGGTCAGGTGTGGGTTAAGACCAAAAGTGGGACCCTCCTGGCCTTTCTGCCCTACAGGTGGCTGATTTAATCTTTGCACTTTTCCCTGCACCCACAGATTCACCAAGGGCTCTCACTAGCAGGAAGTGCCAGCACCAGACAGGTCAAAGGATCAGAGGTTTACCCAAGCCCACTGCATGCGAATTTCCTCCAAACACCACCTTCCCACAATACAAACCCATCACAGAGACATACAGTCATTCATGGTGGCCACCAGCACAACCTTGCAAGGTGCTGAATAGCTCCTGCAAAGTGCCAAACCTCCAACTCCCCTGAAAGTCAGTGCCGCAGGACAGCATTTGGCTCTGCAGCAACATCTCAGTGGGTTTCCTGCACTATCGTAATCCAGCACTACCTGGACCAGACACCCAGGAGCATGATTAACACAGCCCCTTACTACCCTTTGTCCCACATAATGATAGGTCAAAATATCTACTTGAATTAGTTGGAGGCACTGCTATCCAGCTTGCTCCCAACACAGCTGCAAGAGGCAGCTCCTTGCAGGAACACAGGGGATGCTGAGCATGCCACATGCCTCCAGGACTGCATGGTGAGCCTGGCCCCATCAACATCCCCATCACACAGCCCTGCAAAACAGCCCCAGTGTAAGAAAAAGGCAAAGTCCTCTCCTTGACAGAAAAGCAAGCCAGTCTGGACCGACAGCCCTCCTGCAGGTAATCTAGCTATCAGGGCAGACTTTTCAACTCCAGGAACACCAGATCTACCCTGCCAACACACAAACTGAGGGGACATTTCACTGCCTTCTTCAAGACCCCCAGCCACCTGTCCTTCCCTTCAGTCAGTGACACAGCCCCCAAGCCAAACCATCATCCCCTCCGATTACAAAAGAAGCAATCCTCATCACAATAGTTTTAAACCAAAAGAGGAGAGACTCAGGGAGAAAGAGGTTGCTTATGATAAGGGTGGTGAAGCACTGGAGCAGGTTGCCCAGAGAAGTGGTAGATGCCCCATCCATGGCAACATAACAAGTTAGGCTGGAGTGGGCTCTAAGCAAACTGCTTGAGTTGGAGATGTCCTTGCTGTGTGCAGGGAGTTAGGACTGGATGACCTTTAACAGTCTCTCCAACCCAAACCATTCAATGATCTTGGACACGGGTGACCACTGCCAGAGCCTGTGCTGGTCCAGGTATTCCTGTCTGTCTACATGGAGCACTTGCAAGAGGTAGCACCAAATGCTCACATATTTTTATGACCACTGGAAAAGCAGAAGCTTCCAGCTGGATGCACATCCCCAGCTCCATCAGTAGATGCACTTCCCCAGGTCTAAATAAATAGAGCTTCCACCCAAGCTCCCAGGGTGGAAGATGGTTCACGTGCACCAGCTAGGTAAAGAGACTTCACACCTTCCCACCATCACCTCCTGCCCTTTTCCTAGGGAGAGGGCAGTTAATCCTCAACACCCAGCTAGGAAACCACCACAGGAGACAGCGCCGGAGCTGGGATGGGAAAACCCTCGGTCCTTCCGCAGAGGAAACGCCGAGAAACCCTGAGCTTGCAAAACCCACCTGGAACAAGAGACTTCCAGGCTCCGCTCGAGCCCGTCACAGCCCTGCTAAGTCAAAGAGTTCAGCTGCCAAATGGACTTCTTTTTTTTTCTTTCAAAAAGGGGAAAGTGGGGGAAAAAAATGAAGAAAAGGAGGGCTTTTTTTTTTTTTTTGGTGAGTAACCCAGTTGTTTCGGCACTTCCGATGGGCAGGGTTAATCACTTCCTATTGGCCGATAGGAACAACTTTTCCTTTCGAAATGGCACATTCAGCGTTCTGCGGCTTCTCTGTTTACACACATTTTGCTACCTTATGTCAACACTTGCTAATGAATAAATGTATCACAGGGCTAACTGAAAACGAGGTCCTGGCAGAGGCGCGTCCGATGTCTGAACCCTCTGCGAAGAGATTCGAGCCTGACCATCCCTAACAGGAAACCCAAGGCAGAGGGCTTCAGCCCTTCTCTCCTGCACCTCCCAACAAACCCCTTTGCATCCCAGGTCGGGATGATCACTGTAGAGGAGTTAGATAATGCTTGGACTTGGATCTTAG
>CM026897.1:92742597-92801098 GCA_015227895.2 Colaptes auratus
TGTCCCAGAGGTTGTGCCCACATTCAGTGCAGAGTGGGAATGCAGCTGAGGCAGCCAGCAGCTGACAAAGCACAGTTTCTTCCTCACTCTCACTTCTTGCTGTAGCTGCTGCAAACATTTGAGACATTCCTCTGATGCATGCATTTAATTAAACACTATCTGTAAGGTTCATGCTGTTTACACCCAGCCAGCTCTGCAGTGAAAGCTGTAATTCTGCCTGGGATTTATATTCTCTGCTCAAAACTTATTTTGATTCCTTGATTTAAACACACACACAGAGAAGTGAAAATGTGTCAAAACATGAAAATGGGGAAGATTAAACTCCATTACCCAGCTCATCTGTCAAGCAGGGCAGAGATCTTCTGAGCACTGATTTTTCTCAGACTGCCACATGTAAAGGAAATTTAATCACTGCATTGCTTTGGTTGGAAGAGACCTTTAGGACCATCAGGTCCAGCCCTTAACCCAGCACTGCCAGGTGATTCAATAAACCCCTGCCCCTCAGCAGCACCTCTACATGGCTTTGAAACCTCTCTAGGGATGAGGACTCTACCACTTTTCTGGACATACTGGTTCAGACCTTGGTAATATTTTATTGGAAGAGAGTATTTATTGGAAGAAGAGAGTATTTATTGGAAGAAGAGAGTATTTATTGGAAGAAAACCCTTTCTGTAATAAAAAAAATAATGGAAGAAATATAAAAGACAAGTTCAGAAGAGGCAGCTCAGCCTCAACAGTGGAGGAGCAACTGGATGGTTTACATGACTTTTCCCCCCCCTCCTCTATCTTGTATTCATTTGTTCCTCTCTCACCAAATCTTAAATGTCCTGGCATCAGAGGGCTCAGGATGGTGTGGGTTAGGTTAGGTTAGGTTAGGTTAGGTTAGGTTAGGTTAGGTTAGGTTAGGTTAGGTTAGGTTAGAATAGAATGGAATGGAATGGAATGGAATGGAATGGAATGGAATGGAATGGAATGGAATGGAATGGAATGGAATGAACAAGTTGGAAAAGACCTTTGAGATCATCAAGTCCAACCATAACCCAACATCATCTAATCAACTAAACCATGGCACCAAGCACCCCATCAAGTCTCTTCCTAAACACCTCCAGGGATGGTGACTCCACCGCCTCCCTGAGCAGCACATCCCAATGGCCAAGCTCTCTGGCTGGGAAGAATTTCTTCCTAACATCCAGCTTAAACCTCCCCTGGCACAGCTTGAGACTGTGTCCTCTTGTTCTGGAGCTGGGTGCCTGGGAGAAGAGCCCAACCCCCACCTGGCTACAACCTCCCTTCAGGGAGTTGTAGACAGCAAGAAGGTCTCCCCTGAGCCTCCTCTCTCCAGGCTACGCAACCCCAGCTCCCTCAGCCTCTCCTCCCAGGGCTGTGCTCCAGGTTGGAAGGGCCCTTTGAAGATCACCTGGTTTCCAGCCCACAGCAGCTTGCCCAGCATCACAATGGCAAGGTGGGGTTGGAAGCTCTCCAGAGAAGGAAACTCCACAACCTGCCTGTGCAGCCTGCTCCAGGCCTCCAGCACCCTCACAGACCTCACATTGTTGCCATGTGCAGATGGAATCTCCTGGGTTCCAGTTTCCCTCTTGTCCTGTTGCTGAGCATCACTGACAACAGTCTGGCCCCTGCCTCTTGCTGAGCACTGATCAGATCCCCTCTGGGGCTGTTCTTCACCGGGCTCAACAGCCCCAGGGGCTCTCAAGTCTTTCCTCCTCACAGAGATGTTCCAGGGCCTCCCAGCATCTTTGCAGCCTCTGCTGGACTCTCTCCAGTAGTTTCTTGTGTCTCTTGAACTGTGGAGTGCAGAACTGAACACAGTACTTCAGGTGTGGCCTCACTGGGGCAGAGTAGAGGGGGAGGAAATCCTCCCTTGACCTGCTGGCCACACTCCATGCACTCCAGGACACCATTTGCCTTCTTGGAACTGAGGGGACATTGCTGGCTCAGGGGCAACATCAGCATTCCCAGCACTCCAGATGTGGCTTTAATAGGACAGACCAGAGGGGGAGGAGAACCTCCCTCCAATTACTGGCCACACTCTTTTGAATGCACCATAAGATGCCATTGGCCTTGTTGGACACCAGGGCACATTGCTGGCTCATGGTGTTGTCCACCAGCACTCCCAGATCCTTCTCTGTGGAGCTGCTTTCCAGCAGCTCAACCTCTCACCTGTCCTGTGCAGGAGGTTGTTCCTCCCCAGCTGCAGGACCCTACACCTGCCCTGGTTGAACTTCATGAGGTTCCTCTCTCCCAGCTCTCATCCTGCCCAGGTCTCACTGCATGGCAGCACAGCCTGAGGGGTGTCAGCCACTGCTCCCAGTGCTGTGCCATCAGCAAACTGCCTGAGGCCCCACTCTGCCCCTTCACCCAGGTCACTGATGAAGATGTTGACCAGGACTGGACATAGTCCTGACCCATGGGGAACACCCATGAGCTACAGTCCTCCAACCAGGCTCAGCACTGTTGATCACAACCCTCTGAGCTCTGTTTCAATTCACCTCACTATTCACTCATCTGAGTCACAGTTCCTAAGCTTCCCAAGGAGGATGTTGTGGCAGACAGTGTCAAAAGCCTAAACAAATTGGCTGGCCTCTGTCACACCATTTTATATTTTACAAAGACAGAGGCTAAGATTTTTTTTTCCTTATAAAATAGACAGATTGAGGGAAAAAAAAAAAAAAAACCACCACCCAAAACTCCAGAAATCCATGAACATTACCTAAAGAACTTCCAAACTAAACCCAGAGATAGAAGGAGCAAGATGGCAAGGTCCATGTGTCTTCAGATGGGTCCATTTATTTAGCTGATTCAGTATTTGGAATCAAGGTTGGAGAAGAACTCAGACATGCTCCAGTAACACTTTCTAACTCATGTCTGCTCAAAAGAAGTCATCTTGTTCTTTTCAGAGGGCTGGAGCACCTCTCCTATGAAGACAGGCTGAAAGAACTCGTGTTGTTCTGCCTGAATAAGAGAAGGCTGTGGGGAGACCCAATAGCTACACTTTGGAACCTGAAGGGGACCTAAAGGAAGGCTGGGGAGGGGAGGGGCTGTTTGGGAGACCCTGTAGAAATAGGATGAAGGGCAATGGTTTGAAACTGCAGCAGGGTAGATTTAGGTTGGCCATTAGGAAGAAGTTCTTTGCGGTCAGAGTGGTAAAATACTGGGACAGGTTGCCCAGGCTGAGGCCTCCACTCTGGAGACATTCATTTTAAATGCCACTTTTCACCTCCTTTTCAGCTACCCTGCCTGCACCACAGGTTTGCAGCAGGAAACGAATGCATGGGTTGGAAATGACTCTCAACTGAGAAGATAAACCCACTCCTCCTCACCCCAGGCCAGAACATTTCACTGAAGCTTTACCAAAGTTGAACCAAAGTTGCAAGGTGCTTGGAAATAACAGGTCCAGTTCTGGGCCCCTCAGTTCAGGAAGGAGGTTGTCTTGCTGGAAGGTGTCCAGAGAAGGGCAACAAGGTTGGTGAGGGGTTTGGAAGACAAGCCCTGTGAGGAGAGGCTGAGGGAGCTGGGGTTGCTTAGCCTGGAGAAGAGGAGGCTCAGGGGTGACCTTATTGCTCTCTACAACTCCCTGGAGGGAGGTTGTAGCCAGGCAGAGGTTGGTCTCTTCTCCCAGGCAGGCAGCACCAGAACAAGAGGACACAGTCTCAGGCTGTGCCAGGGGAGGTTTAGGCTGGATGTTAGGAGGAAGTTCTACACAGAGAGAGTGATTGCGCATTGGAATGGTCTGCCCAGGGAGGTGGTGGAGTCACCATCATGGGAGGTATTCAGGAGGAGACTTGATGGGGTGCTTGGTGCCATGGTTTAGTTGTTTAGGTGGGTTGGATTGGTTGATGGGTTGGACACGATGATCTTGAAGGTCTCTTCCAACCTGGATTTATTGTATTGTATTATTGTATTGTATTATTGTCATGAGCATGCAGCCTGCCTGGCACAGGACCCTTTATCTGCCTCCCAACACAGCGGCGGAGGAAGGGATGCCTGCGCCACATGTGTGAGGCAGACTGAGTCACACACACACACACAAGAACCAAAAGGGTGGGTTTTTAGGGGTATGGAGGAGGGAAAACTGGGAGATGTTGTTTAGCTTGAGCAAATGTATCGCCCTTAAGTTAACATGGGATAGGCTCTGGCTTGGGGCCCTCCCGTGCTGGATGAGCTGCTCATGAGCGCTGGGCTCCTGCCAAGCTGCTGTGAAGCCAGCAGAGCTCTGCAGCTCAGGGCAGGAAAGCTCCTCTGTGCTCTCCTTCCAAAAAGAAAAAAAGAAAAAGGGATTATCCTCAAGGTTAACAGAGTTCAAATGATGCAGCAGGCAGAATGGAAGTAGCCTTGAGAAAATGTTGTTTACTGGTGTCAGGGATCTGTTACCATGGGGAACGACCTGGAAAGTCTCACGCCACTTTCCCATCCCCTCATTTCTCCCGTGCTTTCCTCCTGCCTTATAGTCCTTGTGTCTGCTTTCAGCAGCTTCCTTAAACCACCAAGGTCTGCCCAGCAGAGAAAGACCTGAGGGTGCTGATTGACAGCTGGGTAAGTATTGAGCCAGTGAGTGCCCAGGTGGCCAAGAAGGCCACCAGCAGCCTGGCTGGGATCAGCAATGGTGTGGCCAGCAGGAGTAGGGCAGGGATTGTCTCCTTGTACTGGTGAGGCCACACACTGAATGCTGGATTCAGTTTTGGGTCCCTCACTCCAAGAAGGACATTGAAGTGCTGGAGCACGTCCAGAGAGGGGCAACAAAGCTGGGGAAGGGTTTGGAGAACAAGTCTTGTGAAGAGCAGCTGAAGGAACTGAGGTTGTTCAGCCTGGAGAAAAGGAGGCTGAGAAGAGACCTTCTGGCTCTCTGAAAGGAGACTGGAGCCAGGTCAGAGGTTTGGTCTCTTCTCCCAGGAGATAGGACAAGAAGAAATGGCCTCAAGTTGAGCCAGGGAAGATATAGATTGGATATTAGAAGAACCTTCTTCACTGAAAGGGTGCTCAAGGCAGGACAGGCTCCCTAGGGAGGTGGTTGAATCCTCATCCCTGGAGGTGTTTAGAAGACAGAGGTATGTGGTGCTGAGAGACATGGTTTAGCACTAGCCTTGGCAGAGTTAGATAATAGTTGGACTTGATGGTGTTAAAGGTCCCTTCCAGCCAAAACAACTCTGTGATTCCATGAAATCAACCAATTTAATGTAGCTGGTGACAACCAGACACACAACGAGAGACTGTTTCATGTTGGAGTCTGTGTCATGTTTAAATTCTTCTGCTCTGAGTCTCTGCATGTGTCCTTCCTTCCCATAAAGTAAGAAAATGACCCTGTGGTTGAAAAAAAAAAATTAACTGTGGGGAATATTAATTTATTTTTAAATTGCATGTCTAAAACTGACTGAGATGATTGTCAGGCAAGGCAGCATCTCAAGAGCTTACATGGAAAAATCAGGTCCTGCTGCTGCACTCACTCCCAGTCTCCAGACTTCCAAGCCCAGACTTCAGCTGTGCATAAAGAAGTATTTGATTGATCTCTTTTGGCAAGCCACACTCCTTTTAGGAACTGGAGTTTTTATGTCATCTCCTAACCCTTCCTTTCCACAATGTTTGCAGAGCTTCTAACAGCAGACCCTCCATTTATCACCGCTGGCAATGCCTTGTGCAAGGATGCTCTTGCCATCTGGAGAGCAGCAGCAGGAAGGAAAACATCCCTCATCATCCTGGGTGACAGCAGGAAAATGCCACCACCTACCACCTCTTTTCTCCTC
This sequence comes from Colaptes auratus, assembly GCA_015227895.2. Taxonomy (NCBI): domain Eukaryota; kingdom Metazoa; phylum Chordata; class Aves; order Piciformes; family Picidae; genus Colaptes; species Colaptes auratus. The sequence continues at coordinate 92,748,354 of CM026897.1, forward strand.
CAAAACTGCATTCCTGACAGCAATGGTTGCTGCTCATCACTCCCTTTGAGCAAGAGCTGGCGGGGGCATGTTTCACCTGACATGAAGATGCTGAAGGGCCCCTCTCATGCTGACTGTGCCACCAGCAGAGCACAACCAGACACTTCTGACCCAAGTGGCCTCCCCTTGTGTCCATTACAGAAACATTTTTCTGCTCCCTACAGGACAGATAAAGAACTACAAAATCATTTGTTGAAGCCCTTTATCTAGGCATGTGGATGCTTTTATATAACACCAGTTCTGTATTTGTTGCTCTGTTTCAGAAGAAAGGGCAAATGATAGCTGCTAGTCAGCTCCCACAAGAGGAACACTGCTGCTCCTTTGTTATCAGGACTAGGGCAGTGAAAGTGCCCCAGTACTGGGCACTGGCGAGGCCTTGTCTCAAATCCTGGGTGCAGTTTTGGACCCCTCACTCCAAGAAGGGCATTGAGGTGTTGGAACATGTCCAGAGAAGAGCAATGGAGCTGGGGAAGGGTCTGTAGAACAGGGCTGGGGAGGAGCAGCTGAGGGAACTGGGGGTGTTGAGCCTGGAGAAAAGGAGGCTGAGGGGAGATCTTCTGGCTCTCTACAGCCCCCTGAAAGGAGGCTGGAGGCAGCTGGGGGTTGGTCTCTTCTCCCAGGGAACAAGTGACAGGACAAGAGGCAACAGCCTCAAGTGGAGGTTTAGGTTGAACATGAGGAACAATTTCTTCAAGGAAAGGGTTGATAAACTCTGGAAGAGACTGCCCAGGGCAGGGGTGGAGTCCCCATGCCTGGAAGGGTTTCAAAGCTGTGCAAATGTGGTGCTGAGGGCCACGGTTTGGTGGTGACCTGGTAGTGCTGGGTTATCAGTTAGACTTGATCATCTGAGAGGCCTCTTCCAACAAAACTGATTCTGTGATTCTACTCCATGATTTGATTCCTTTATGCTCCCTAATTATCATCACTGAGAGCTGAAGGATGCTCATTAGACCCTTAGCTAAACAGATGTTCTCTGCTCCCAACAGTGGAGCTCCTTCCCAGGCACCCATCAAACAGTTCTTTCACCCCATTGTGGCTTTTGGGCTATGAACTTTAAATCACAAACACGAAGAAGCAACTTTATTACTACCTGGCCATGTGCTTCATTTGAAAATCCTGATAACCAGCCCTCCACCTCCTCCTGCTCTGCCCAGACCCCAGCTCCTCTCAGGTTCAATGGAATTCTTAGCTTTACAGCATTGATAGTTTCCTGATAGCCTCATTCTGTGTCAGAAAGGAAAAGAAATACCCACCCCACCACCTTTAATAACTGTTGTTACAGGACACTATTCCACCTTCTAAAGCCTCTGCAAGTAACTGCATGAATTCTCATCTGTTGCCTTAATGGGAAGAGGCTAATTACAACTCACAAGCTGCCACAGGCAAGGCTAAGACATTAATGGGCTCGGCTGGGTACGGGGCTGCAAGCGCAGCCACAGCACAGAAGAGACCAAGCCCAGCTGATGGCAAAGCAAAGACAATCACAAGAGAAAGCAAAACCCTGCTCCTGGAAAGGTTTATTTTCCCTTGGTTTGAAGAATTAGCCTCAGAATCAGCAATAAATCTTGTTGTATTACACAACACCGTTCCATCTGCATTTTCTGCACTTTAATTGTTGTTATTACGTGCTACATTTCTCCTGGTTGGGTATAGAGAGGATTTTGTCATCTGAACATACCTATTCATTCTCAAAACTGGTTTGGGATAATCAAAACACTGTCCAGACTTGTGCAGAAGAGTGTCCTGCATAACAGTATTGCTGAATAGCTCTTCTGAAGCTGCTGTGGTAGCTCCAGAACAAGGTGATTTCATTCCAGCCTAATTGTTCAGCTCTGGGAAGAAAGCAATTACTCTGGAATGAAGTGACTGAACCCAGAATGCAGCTTCCAGAAGGTAACTGGAAGGGTTTCCAGGGGTGGAGGGGACGACATACTAAGCCTCCACGTAAATATTAGTCTCCATGTAGCTTGGGAATAGGAGTGTCCTGTGTTAGCCCACCCATCATCTTCATCTTGGCCGAAGCACCTCATTCCTGAACCGCAGCATCAGCGCGACTCGCAGCACTCACGCAAGGCACCACCCTCCCCAGCTACCTTCTCTGCTTGTGCAACACCCAGCTCCTGCTGCGTGCCTTCAGCTCAGGATGAGGTTTGCTTCTCTGGAGTCCAGTCAGATAAACAAAGCCTTCTGTAGGAGCTGGATGCATCTTTCCTAGAGAACTGCAATCCAGCTCTGAGTAGGATGTAAAGGAGGTAACACAAATACATAGAACCAGGGAATCACAGAATCATTTGGGTTGGAAAAGACTCTTAAGATCATGGAGTCCTACCACAGATCATTGAGTCCTACCATAGATCATGGAGTCCAATCATAGATCATGGAGTCCAATCATAAATCATGGAGTCCAACCTTAGATCGTGGAGTCTAACCATAGATTGTGGATTCCAGCCATAGATCATGGAGCCCAACCACAGATCATGAAATCCAACCTTAGATCATGGAGTCCAACCACAGATCATCAAGTCCAACCATAGATCATGGAGCCCAGCCATAGATCATGGAGCCCAGCCATAGATCATGGAGTCCAATCATAGATCATCAAGTCCAACCTTAGATCATGAAGTCCAACAACAGATCATGGAGTCCAACCATAGATCATGGAGTCCAACCATAGATCATGGAGTCCAACCACAGATCATGAAGTCCAACCACAGATCATCAAGTCCAACCATAGATCATGGAGCCCAGCCATAGATCATGGAGCCCAGCCATAGATCATGGAGTCCAATCATAGATCATCAAGTCCAACCTTAGATCATGAAGTCCAACAACAGATCATGGAGTCCAACCATAGATCATGGAGTCCAACCTTAGATCATGGAGTCCAAACATACATCAAGGAGTCCAATCATAAATCATGGAGTCCAACCACAGATCATGAAGTCCAACCACAGATCATCAAGTCCAACCATAGATCATGGAGCCCAGCCATAGATCAAGGAGTCCAATCATAAATCATGGAGTCCAACCACAGATCATGAAGTCCAACCTTAGATCATGCAGTCCAATCATAAATCATGGAATCCAATCTTAGATCATGGAATCCAACCACAGATCATCAAGTTCTACCACAGAACATGGAGTCCAACCACAGATCATGGAATTCCAACCACAGGTCATGAAGTCCCACAACTTCCACCATAGTCTTGAAGCTCATGAAAGGGGCCTCGAGCACAGCCCTAGGAGGAGAGGCTGAGGGAGCTGGGGTTGCTTAGCCTGGAGAAGAGGAGGCTCAGGGCAGACCTCATTGCTTTCTACAACTACCTGAAGGGAGGTTGTAGCCAGGAGGGGGTTGGTCTCTTCTCCCAGGCACCCAGCACCAGAACAAGAGGACACAGTCTCAAGCTGTGCCAGGGGGGGTTCAGGCTGGAGGTGAGAAAGTTCTTCACTGAGAGAGTTGCTAGCCGTTGGAATGTGCTGCTTAGGGAGGTGGTGGAGTCACCATCCCTGGAGGTGCTCAAGAGGGGACTGGACATGGCACTTGGTGCCATGGTCTAGTCATGAGGTCTGTGGTGACAGGTTGGACTTGATGATCTTTGAGGACTCTTCCAACCTTGGTGATTCGGTGATTCTGTAAAGCCTCACCAGTACCCCTGAAAAACCCTGCATGGAAAGCTCTCCATCATTTCATTTGCATTTATACAATTCACCTGTAATTGTTACCTGCTACACCTCCTTAGTCTGCTCTCAGCCCAGTCATTTATCTTGTAGGCATCATAGTTTCATAGTTTCATAGTTTCAGTCAGGGTTGGAAGGGACCACAAGGATCATGTAGTTCCAACCCCCCTGCCATGGGCAGGGACACCCCACACTAGATCAGGCTGGACAGAGCCTCATCCAGCCTGGGCTTAAACACCTCAAGGGATGGGGCCTCAACCACCTCCCTGGACAACCCATTCCAGGCCATTTAAGATCTTAAGCAAAGGCTGAAGAAAGGAAATGAATGAAACTGCTTGGGCCTTCATCTCATGACAGAAATGGTCTTTGGGGGACCACGAGAAGTTCACTGCTCTAACATACATCAAGTGTGGACTGGAGTGTGAGTGTTGGTGCCTCTTTGCCCTTGACCATCAATAACCTCTCATTACAAGACATGAGTGATCTCCAGTGTGCAGAATTCTTCCCAGCCCTCTGGCCTCCCTGGTTTGGAGTGGAAAGGACCAGTGAAGGTTCTCAGTAGTGCCATGGCAATGCTCTTTCAAAATATCTGTTGTGGGGGTTTTTAAAAGAACAACCTTATTTATACTACCACGACACAGTTCTCTGAAAAGCAAGGAATGTGAAACTTGCAATGTTTTCAAGTTAACTTCAGCTGCAGACACAGCTCTGAAAGCATCTGAGTTGTAACAGTCTCAGTTATATCAGCCATGAGGCCAAGCCACCTACTTATCTTAGAATCAGAATTGTTTTGGTTGGAAAAGGCCTTTAAGATCATTGAGGCCAGCAGTGCCAGGTCACCACTAAACCATGTCCCTCGGCACCACATCTACACAGCTTTAAATCCCTCCAGGGATGGGGACTCCATCACTCCACCCTGGGCAGCTGTTCCAGGATTTGACAACCCTTTTCAGGAACAAATTGTTCCTAATGTTCAAACCTAAACCTCCTCTGGCACTACTTCTGCAATGGCTTAGCTCTACAGGATGCAGGCTGTGGAGGGGGTGCCCTGCTGCCATCAGCCACATGTTCATTCTGTGGCACCAATGGAGCATCAGTGAGTGGTAGGGGAGACTTTGTCACAACAACCAGGCACAGCTCCAGGACTGGGCAGAGTGGCTGGAAAGCTGCCCAGCAGAATAGGACCTGGGGGTGCTGGTTTAGGGCCACCTGGAGATGAGCCAGGAGTGTGCCCAGGTGGCCATGAAGGCTACCAGCAGCCTGGCTTGGTTAAGCCATAGTGTGGCCAGCAGGAGCAGGGCAGGGATTGTCCCCCAGTGCTCAGCACTTGAGATTTTGGGCCCCTTGTTCCAAGAAGGACATTAGGGTGCTGGAATGTGTGCAAAAAAGGGCAGTGGAGCTGAAGGGTCTAGAGCACAAGTCTTGTGAGAAACAGTTGAGGGACCTGGGGTTGCTTAGCCTGGAGCAAAGGAGGCTGAGGGGAGACCTTCTGGCTCTCTATGACTCCTTGGAAGGAGGCTGAGGGCAGCTGGGGGTCTCTTCTCTCAAGTAACAAATGACAAAAGGAAATGGCCTCAAGTTGTGCCAGGGCAGGTTTAGGTTGGACAGGAGGAACAATTTCTTCCCCTGGAAGGCTGTCAAGGCTTGGAACAGGCTGCCCAGGGCAGTGGTGGAGTTCCCATCCCTGGAGGGATTTTGAGGTGGTGTCGATGTGGTGCTGAGGGACACGGGTTAGTGGTGACTTGGCAGTGCTGGGTTAACTTAATGGTCTTAAAGGTCTTCTTCCAACAAAACAGTTCTATGATTCTAAGGGAACTCTACATATTTTCACAATGATCTATTTCCTAACAGAAAGGAGAAAGCTCTGATAGCACAAGAGTGGAAACACTCTGTTTGCAGGAGCTTCACGTGGGAAGCAATGAAGCTAAGCAGGGCTGTGTGACTTGCTCCTGCTCTCAATTAATGCAGAAACCACTTCCAGACGTAGTGATGACCACATGTGCACCGTGCTGCACCTCTGGGCTTATTAATGTCATACACAGGAGGTTACAGTGATGGATTGCATGAACACACGCTGAGAGGTTACAGCAGAAATGCCCCCATGGCGTTGCACCACCTCAAGTGTACAGAACAAGGCATCTGCAGGCACCAGTGGACAACATGATCATTCTCTCACCTCCAGTTGGACCAGCTGCTTAGAAATGATAGGGTCTTCACTGACTGACAGATGTGCAGCTAGTAGGAGTACCTATGGAATCATAGAATGGTTTGGGTTGGAAAGGACCTTAAAGGTCATCTAGATCTAGAACCACAGAATGTTTAAAGATCATCTAGTTCCAACCCCCCCTGCAGTTAGCAGGGACAGCTGCAACTAGAGCAGCTTGCTTGAAGTTCTCTCCAACCTGCCACTGAGTATTTCCAGGGATGGGGCATCCAGGTAACCTGTTCCAGTCCCTCACCACCCTCACCATGAAGGATTTATGATTAATATCTAATCCAAATCTACCCCCCTTTCATTTTGGCACTGTTACCCTCCCACCCTATCACTATACTCCCTGATAAAGAGCCTCTCCCCATCTTTCTTCTAGGTCCCATCCTAAGCACTGGAAAGACACCAGAAGGTCTCCCTGGAGCCTTCTCTTCCCTAGGCTGCCCAAGCCCAACTCTCTCAGCCTGGAGCCTCCCAGCAGAGCCCTTCCAGCCCTGCCAGCATTGCTGTGGCCTCCTCTGGGCCTGCTCCAACAGCTCCCTGTCTGTGCTGAGCACTCCAGAGCTGCAGATGACACCCAGATGAGTGGTGCAGCCAACAAGCCAGAGGGACAGGATGGCATCCAGAGGCACCCGGACCAGCTGGAGAGGTGGCTCAGATGAACCTTATGAGAGTCAACCTGGGTTGGGACAATCCCTGTTATCAATACAGACTGGGGGAGGAGGTGATAGCAGCCCAGACTAGATGGCTTGTCAAGGACCCCTCCAAACCAGGGCACTCTGTGAATACATGTGTGAGTCTGTGAGTCACAGAATGATTTGGGTGGGAAGGGACCTTAAAGATCATCTAGTTCCAACCCCCACCCCATGCCAGGCAAGGACACTTTCCATTAGACCTTGTCCAGCCTGGCCTTGAGCACCTCCAGCGAGGGAGCTCCCAGAATTCAGTAGGCAAATCTCACATGAAATAACAGGAACATAATTCTACTGTCCTAAAATGATTCAACTCTCCCCAAATGATTAAACTGTCCTAAAATGATTCAACTCTTCTAAAATCATTAATGTGTCCTAAAAATCATTAAATTATCCTGTGGCTCTGAGCAACCTGCTCTAGTGTGAGGTGTCCCTGCCCATGGCAGGGGAGTTAGAACCAGGTGATCCTTGAGGTCCCTTTCAACCCTGGCAATTCTATGATTCTATGGTCCTAAACCAATGACAAGGAACAATGGGTATGAACTGGAACCCAGGAACTCAGCTGGACTTGATGATCTTGGAGGTCTCTTCCAACCTGGTTGATTCTGTGAACTTCCACCTCAACAGGAGGAGAAACTTTTTTTACTGTGAAGGAGACAGAGCCCTGGACCAGGCTGCCCAGAGAGGTTGTGGAGTCTCTTTCTCTGGAGACATTCAACACCTGCCTGGATGTGTTCCTGTGAGACATGTTCTGGGTGACCCTGCTCTGGCAGGGGGTTGGGTTGGATGATCTCTGGAGGTCCCCTCCACCCCCTATGATCACAGTGGCATCCATGATGCAGAGGAATCACAGTATCACCAACGTTGGGAGAGACCTCAAAGATCATCAAGTCCAACCTGTCACCCAAGACCTCATGACTAAACCATGGCACCAAGTGCCATGTCCAATCCCCTCTTGAACCCCTCCAGGGGATGGTGACTCCACCACCTCCCTGGGCAGCACATTCCAATGGCTAACGACTCTCTCCGTGAAGAACTTTTTCCTCACCTCCAGCCTAAACCTCCCCTGGCACAGCTTGAGACTGTGTCCTCTTGTTCTGGTGCTGGTTGCCTGAGAGAAGAGGCCAACCCCCACCTGGCTACAACCTCCCTTCAGGCAGTTGTAGAGAGCAATGAGGTCTGCCCTGAGCCTCCTCTTCTCCAGGCTAAGCAACCCCAGCTCCCTCAGCCTCTCCTCACAGGGCTTGTGCTCAATAATCCTGAGGGTCAGAATTTGCTATAATCACAGAAAATGTGTCAGCACTTCCCAGCAACCTTTAAAACAAGTGAGAAGGAACCTGTTTTCCCTTGCCCAGCCCAAGCAACAGAACCAAGCATCAAGCACAAAGGAGTTAACACATCCTCCCAGCTCCTGCGATTTCGTCAGTGAGGTTTGGCAACGTGTGAAATCCTGTAACCAATTTCATTTCCTGATAAATGAAAGGTCCGCAGGGGAAAGTCAGCCAGAGGCTTTGGGAACTGTGGAGAGCTCAGACATGAGCGAGAGGCTCCTGGAAGGAGCCAGACTGTCTCTTTGCTTATCGCCGCCCAGCCGAGCAGCACCATCCCAACGCCAGGCTCCGCTTCCAGCCGGAGCTGCGGCGCAACGTGATAGCGCCTCACGGACAACGTGGGATCCCCTGGAAAAACAAACCAGCTCCAGCACAGGGCTCTGAGCAGCTGGGCTGAGAACACATGGCTGGACAAAACAGGGATGGAACTTGCAAGGGGCCTGCGTTGTTTATGTGCCTGCAAGCCAAGCGCTAGGAGTGACTCGGTATTCTTGGAGTTTAGAATCTACCCCCCGCCCTTCCAACAGGAAAAAGCCAAATACCAAAGGATAAATCATTCACTATTGGATAGATCTTGGCATTAGTGGGACAGTGAAGGATGTATTTTTAATAGGAGCTGTGGAATCATAGAATCCTAGAATGGTCTGGGTTGGAAAGGACCTTTAAAGGTCATCCAGCCCTACCCCCCTGCAGTCAGCAGGGACACCTCCAACCAGAGCAGGTTGCTCACAGCCCCAGACAACCTCACCTGGAATGCTGCCAGGGATGGGGCACCCACCACCTCTCCAGGCAACCTGGGACAGAGTCTCACCACCTTAAGCATAAAAATCTCCTTTTTTTTATCTATTCTATCCCCTCTTTTAGTTTCAAACCATCACCCCCTTGACCTGTAACAACAGACCCTGAGACAAAGCCTCTTCCCAGCTCTCCTCTAGCCCCCTTAAAGCACTGAAAGGCCACAGAAGGTCTCTCTGGAGCCTTCTCTTCTCCAGGCTGAACCACCTCAACTCTCTCAGCCTGGCCTCACAGCAGAGGGGCTCCAGCCCTTGGATCCTTCCAACCCACAGGTCATGTGGAAAGCTGAACATCAGTCTCGGTTTTAATATATAAACCAATTTTTTTTGGGGGGGGGGGGTGAGGGGTAAAGCTATGATTAACTGATAGTCTCATTGCTTAAAATATCAAACCTAACTGCAAAGTGACAAATGTGCCTCCAGGCAGCTGAGCAGCTGTGAGCTTCTGGTCTCTTCAAATTCACCTTTTCACATACAGAGTTAACCTTTAATGTTTGCTCGCTGTCACGGCATTACAAATCGATTCACAGCTCCAACGTTCTTACAGGGAATTCAAGTAGCTGGACACAGCCAAGATGTGAGCTCTTGAAAGTCTCAAATCTGAGCTTGTTAAAGGGGAAAAAAAAAAAAAAAGTAGTACAAAACAAATCACCAGCCTGCTGACCCCTGAAGAGAAGATAAAAGGGGAAAGAGGGGGAAAAAAAAAAGGAGAAGCTCAAATAATAACTTCAGGCCCTTCATTACCAAAATCCTGGGTAACTTTTCAAGTGGCTTTGCAGGCTTAGAATAGCTGCAATGCCTGCAGTTGATTAGCTACCCCAGCACAACCAGATGTCACTGGGACAGGGAGAAAGTACTGATGGTTCTAGAGCTCACTGGGAAGCAGAACATCACTGCCCTGGAAAACAAACGATCTGGGAAGGAAGTTGGGCAAGCGAAAGAAATGTTGTGCTTGTGCTCAACCCAAGTGTCTGAATCTGGCTTTACTGAATCTGGCTTTACTGCATCTTCTGGTTCTCTGGAAAGCCTGGGTTGAGTTCTTTCTGGAAGTGCTGGTTGCTTGGCTCAGTCTGCCCTTTCTCATACAGAATACAGAATTAACCAGGTTGGAACAGACCTTTGAGATCAAGTCCAACCTATCACCCAGCACCATCTAATCAACTAAACCATGGCACCAAGTGCCTCATCCAGGCTCTTCCTAAACACCTCCAGGGACGGTGACTCCACCACCTCCCCTGGGCAGCACATCCCAAAGGCCAATCTCTCTTTCTGGGAAGAATTTCTTCCTAACATCCATCCCAAACCTCCCTTGGCACAGCTTGCTTTGCTGGGATTCATTCTGCTCAAGAGTGTGTCAAACACCAGTTAATAATATATGAATAAAAGGACAGTTCTCTGTTTGTCTCTTTACCTACAATTGCAAGCAGGCCTTGGAGGAATGCCAGAGCAGGGCTCCAGACACAGCAAAGTCTATGCTTAGAGCAAACCAAAGTCCACTCTGCTCCTACCATGACTTGACTCACGTTATTTACTACATGCTTTAGACCCCAAATCACAGAATCACAGTGGTGGTTGTTGGAAGGGACTTCTGGAGATCACCTAGTCCAACCCCACTGCTAAAGCAGGGTCACAATGCCCAGGCAGGTGTGGAATCTCTCTGTAGAAGGAGACTCCACAGTCTCTCTGGGAATGTTCACAACAAAGATGCTTCTCCTCATGTTCAGGCACCACTGAAAAGAGTCTGGCCTCATCCTCTTGACTCCTGTCCTTTAGATATTGATAAGCATTGATCAGATCCCCTCTGGGGTTGCTCTGATCCAGGCTCAACAGCCCCAGGGGCTCTCAGCCTTTGCTCCCCACAGAGATGCTCCTCACCATCTTCATAGCTTCTGATGGACTCTCTCCAGTAGTTCCTTGTTTCTCATGAACATGGGACTTCAGATTTGGTCTCACCAGGTCAGAGTAGAAAGGGAAGAGAACCTCCCTATACCTGCTGGCCACACTCCATTTACCCCAGGAGAACACTTCTTGTCCACAAGAGCACGCTGCTGGCTCATGGTGAAGTTTTTTGTCCCCCAGCACTCCCAGGTCCTTCTCTGTGGAGCTGCTTTCCAGCAGCTCAACCTCTCACCTGTCCAGCTGCAGGACCTTACACCTGCCCTTGTGGAACTTCTTGAGGATCCCCTTTGCCACCTTTCCAGCCTGCCCAGGTCTTCCTGGACAGCAGCACAGCCTGATGAGGTGTTAACAACTCCCAGTCAAACCAGCAAATCTGCTGAAGGTCCACTCTGTCCCTTCATTCAGGACACTGATGAAGATGCTGAACAAGACTGCATCCACTTAGGGAAAGTGAAATAGATTATACTGCACTCCACTGATATGTAGTTTGATTTGCAGCTTATGGTCCTGGGAGCTTCAGACTGCTGGACTCAAGAGGTGGGAAATGCTGGCTTAGCCTGGTAGTGTGGAGTCACTTGCCAAGCATATTTATTTATTTACTTATTTATTCTTCCAGGTTTGCTTTAATAGTTTGAAGTAAAAAGAACCCTACCCAGCCTGAACTCTCCATGCCACTGCCATTCCACTAAGACATTGTGTGGATTCTGAATGTCACACAAGTCAAGATTTGGTTTTCTTTGGTGTGGTGTTAAGATGAGTCCTTTTGGAATAGAATAGAATAGAATAGAATAGAATAGAATAGAATAGAATAGAATAGAATAGAATAGAATAGAATAGAACAGACCAGGTTGGAAGAGAACTTCAAGATCATCATGTCCAACCTATCATCCAACACCACCTAATCAACTAAACCATGCAACCAAGCACCCTGTCAAGTCTCGTCCTGAACATCTCCAGTGATGGTGACTCCACCACCTCCCTGGGCAATCACTCTATGAAGAATTTCTTCCTGACATCCAGTCTGAACCTCCCCTGGCACAACTTGAGACTGTGTCCTCTTGTTCTGGTGCTGGTTGCCTGGGAGAAGGCACACTGCAGGCTCATGTTCAGCCTACCATCAACCAGCACCCCCAGGTCCCTCTCTGCCTGGCTGCTCTCAGCCACTCTGACCCCAGCCTGTAGCACTGCCTGGGGTTGCTGTGGCCAATGTGCAGCCCCTGGCACTTGGCTGTGTTCAATCTCCTGCCCTTGGCCTCTGCCCATCTGTCCAGCCTGTTGAGGTCCCTCTGCAAAGCCTCTCTGCCCTCCAGCAGATCAACTCCTGCCCCCAGCTTGGTGTCATCTGCAAATGTACTGCTGATGGACTCAATGCCCTCATCCAGATCATCAATAAAGATGTTGAAGAGCATGGGGCCCAGCACTGATCCCTGGGGCACACCACTGGTGCCTGGCCTCCAGCTGGCTGTGGCACCATTCACCACCACTCTCTGGGCTCAGCCTCCAGCCAGTTCCTAACCCAGCTCAGAGTGCTGCTGCCCAAGCCAGGGGCTGCCAGCTTGGCCAGGAGTTTGCTGTGGGGGACGGTGTCAAAGGCCTTGCTGAAGTCCAGGCAGACTACATCCACAGCCTGCCCCACATCCACCAGGCAGTCACCTGATGCACCCAAGGTCTTGTTTACAGTGGGGTATAATCCCTGGAGATTAGCCACTATCACTCTCTTAAAATTAGTTATTTAGCATTGTGAGGAAGGAACCAAAACAAACAAACAAACAAACAAGAAACCCCAACCCACTACTCAAACTCAGCTCTAGGAAACTCAACGTTTTTTTTTCCTAATGTGAATGCTCCTGAGAACCCAAACAAGCTAAGTTTGCTTTCACAGAGCAGCTGCCACTCAGCTTGGGAATGAAACCCAGCTTTTTAACTTCAGTTTAGTGCAGGGGTTACAAATTCTTCCATGGGGGTGGGGAAAAAACAAACAGGAATTTTTGGCATTGTTGACTAGAACAAGAGAAAAAAATAACCAACCAAAAAAAAAACCACCACCCAACCCCCCAAACCCTGCTATTTTATTTTGCTTGTCTGCCTGGCACACAGTTAAAAACATATTAGTGCTTTTCTGACACCTCCCTGTTGAAGAGTAACATAAACATCACTGCAGCATCCACACAGGAAAATATGCATTACCAAAACTCTGGCCTCTCTCATCTTTAAACTGCTTCTCATGTAGTATCAGTTTCTCACTGTAGAGGAGCCAAAAACCTCTTTGAACAGAAAATAATAACCATGCTTTCAAGTTGGAGAGAGCCCCTGTGTGAAGCTTTTCTTTCACAGATCAAGGATCAACAGAGAACTTCAGCCTTGTTTTCTTCCTGGTCTCTGAAATATTCATTGCTGCATCCCAACACTTCAGAGGCCCATGGGAAAAAAATCCTGCTCCCACTGGAGAGGTTTGCTTTGAGAATCTTCAGGTTTCCAAGCTCTATCTTCCTGCTTAGGAGATGCTGCCAGGTGTGGTGTGAGCAGGACACTGGGAAGGTGTCCAGGACTTTGCATGGTTGGTGGTGAGGGGTATGTGGCTGTCATGGTTTCAGCTGGGATAGAGCTAATTTTTTCTTCCTAGTAGCTAGAACAGCCCTGATGTTAAGGAGGAGAGACTATGCTTCACTCTTCTGTGTCCTCTCATGTGCCTGCCTCTTGTGCTGGAGTCACACTGAGCAGTAGCTCAGAAAATTGAGGTGATTTGTCATGCCTTTGACTCTTCTGTCTTGCTTTGAAGGGCAGTATGGGACTGGGGTTTTGCACTGCTATCACTGTAGATATAAGGAGACCACTCCCATCTGCTCTATCAGCAGTAGTTCAAAGGGCTACCAGGCAAAGCTGTCCGTGCCTCTGCTGGGCAGACATGTCCATGGTGGTCAGCAGTGTAGTGGAAGTCTCACAGCACGAGTCTGTGAGCAAAAATGAGTCTGTGAGCTTCTGATTTTCATCCAGCTTGGGTTCAGAGAAGCAGCTGAAGGAACAAAGAGATGGAGGTAGGGCCCTGTTACCTTGATCATCCTGAGGGAGCTGGGAGTGAGTCTTGGTTACCCACACTAAATTTAATCAGCTTTTGCAAGCTCCTGTGGTAGAATGGATGGTAAAATGTGAACTGTTCCACAACTCAGCTCAGTTACACAGGTTAGAATCAAAGTTAAGAACCTGATGGCTAAATCACTTCTATGCACTTGTCCCAGAATTAGCACACAAATGCTAGTACTGCAGTGCTGGGCTTTGCTTATACCAACCAGTCTGTGGTCCATCATACCCTGCAGAACTGCCTCCCATTTTATTGCTGCAGCCTGAAGAAAGAAGAAAGGAAACTACTTGTTTTTCCTGCCATGACATTTCTTGGTCACATTTCTTGGTCACTCTGCAAGCAATAGGACAAGAGGAAATGGCCCCAAGTTGCACCAGGGGAGGTTTAGACTGGACATTAGGAACAATTTCCTCATGGAAAGGGTTGTCAATCCCTGGAACAAGCTGCCCAGAGCAGTGAGGGAGTCCCCATCCCTGCTGGTATTTCAAAGCCATCCAGCCTGGCCCTGGGCACCCTCAGGGAGGGGGTATCCGCAGCCACTCTGGGCAACCTCTTCCAAGTCTCACCAGCCTCATATAGAAAATCTTTAAACCTACTCTCCCCCAGCTTCCAGCCATTCCCCCTTGCCCTGTTGCTGGGCACACTTATGGAAGGTCCCTCTCCAGCCTTCCTTCAGCTGGAGGGCAGCTCTAAGGTCTTCTCATAGTCTTCTCTTTTCTAGGCTGACCAAACCCAGCTCTCAAAGCCTAGTCAGGAGGAATTAATGAAGAGAGGTTGCATTGTTTATGCACTTTCCATACAGAGCAATGCCAGGTGACAATGCAGTCTGAAATTACTCATAAGAGCTAAGGACATGGCCTTCTTCAAATGAAGCAGTAGGTCATTCTTCTCAAAGTTACCAAGGAAAGGGGAGAACGGGGCTGTTGTATCTGCAGCTGGAAGACTTCCAAGCCTAAAGCAAGACACCCTAGAACTTTACATTTACAAGGGAAAACAGGCACAGAAATTCCGAGATTACAAATGGGGAATGGGCTTGAGTTTGAGTTGTGCCAGGGAAGGGTTAGGCTGGATATCAGGAAAAATTTCTTTGCTCAAAAAAGATGGTGAGGTGTTGGAGCAGGCTGTCCAGGGAGGTGGTGGATTGGCCATCTGTCGTCCGCAAATGTACTGATGGTGGACTCGATGCCCTCATCCAGATCATCAATAAAGATGTTGAAGAGCATGGGGCCCAGCACTGATCCTTGGGGCACACCACTAGTGCCTGGCTGCCAGCTGGCTGTGGCACCATTCACCACCACTCTCTGGGCTCAGCCTCCAGCCAGTTCCTAACCCAGCTCAGAGTGCTGCTGTCCAAGCCAGGGGCTGCCAGCTTGGCCAGGAGTTTGCTGTGGGGGACGGTGTCAAAGGCCTTGCTGAGGTCCAGGTAGACCACATCCACAGCCTCCCCACATCCACCAGGCAGTCACCTGGGCATAGAAGGAGATCAGGTTGGTCAGGCTGGAGGGCAGAGAGGCTTTGCAGAGGGACCTCGACAGGCTGGGCAGAGGGGCAGAGGCCAAGGGCAGGAGATTGAACACATCCAAGTGCCAGGGGCTGCACATTGGCCACAGCAACCCCAGGCAGTGCTACAGGCTGGGGGCAGAGTGGCTGAGAGCAGCCAGGCAGAGAGGGACCTGGGGGTGCTGGTTGATGGGAGGCTGAACATGAGCCTGCAGTGTGCCCAGGCAGCCAAGAAGGCCAATGGCATCCTGGCCTGCATCAGGAAGAGTGTGGCCAGCAGGAGCAGGGAGGTCATTCTGCCCCCGGACACTGCACTGGTTAGGCCACACCTCGAGTCCTGTGTCCAGTTCTGGGCCCCTCAGTTTAGGAAGGAGTTTGTCTTGCTGGAAGGTGTCCAGAGAAGGACAACAAAGGTGGGGAGGGGTTTGGAACACAGCCCTGTGAGGAGAGGCTGAGGGAGCTGGGGTTGCTTAGCCTGGAGAGGAGGAGACTGAGGGGTGACCTTCTTGCTCTCTACAACTCCCTGAAGGGAGGTTGTAGCCAGGCAGAGGTTGGTCTCTTCTCCCAGGCAGGCAGCACCAGAACAAGAGGACACAGTCTCAGGCTGTGCCAGGGCAGGTTTAGACTGGATCTTAGGAAGAAGTTCTACACAGAGTGATTGCCCACTGGAATGGGCTGCCCAGGGAGGTGGTGGAGTCACCTTCATTGGAGGTGTTCAGGAAGAGCCTTGATGGGGTGCTTGGTGCCATGGTTTAGTTGTTTAGGTGGGTTGGATTGGTTGATGGGTTGGACAAGATGATCTTGAAGGTCTCTTCCAACCTGGTGTATTGTATTGTATTGTATTGCATGTTCAAGAAGCTGTAGATGTGGTGCTCCTGGATATAGTTCAGTGGTTTTGGTAGCTGGATTAATTTTTGGACTCAATGATCTTAAAGGTCTTTTCCAACCTTAATGATTCTATGATAAGCTGTGTTGGTGAGGGCCATGGTTTGATGGTGACCTGGCAGTGCTGGGTTAAGGGGTGGACTCAATCATCTTAAAGGTCTCTTCCAACCAACACAATTCTGTGATGTTTGACCTACAGCCCTCAAGTTTTGGTTGTCTTCTGGAACGATGGACTTCAGAGCCTGAACCTCTGATCTTCTCTGTGCAAGTTTTTGGAATCCACAGTCAAGAGTTCCCATACAATGCAGCATGTCAGCAAGTCTCTAGGGACTGTAATAGTCCCAGTTTTTTCCATAACAATTTTTCACATACTTTAGATCTTGCCTACACACAAGTTTGCACCATTTAATTAAGGAGATTTAAGTGATATAAACCCCTGCTTGGACATACTCATTATAAAGTGGTGTCATTCAGCTGAGTTTCAGCTCATTCTCAACAATTTAAGTAGCTGGGCTTATGTTAAAGAGGAGAGCACCTGCAGAAGGGTTTGCCCTGCTTCAGACAGACAGGTTTATAATCCCACTTGAAGACCAGCTGAGTGCAGGCATGCCTCTGACTGCCTGCTCATTCTTTCATGATGTTAAGTTATTTTCTGACCACAAAGCCCATCAAAACTTTCAACACCACTCCCCACCCCCCAAATTTGGATTACCCCAAGATCCTGCTTCTCAAGGGATGGGGAGCATATTCTTCTCTACCAGAGGTCTCTGAGAATCTGACCTCTCCAACAAATGCCTTCAAAAGACAAGTGAATTACTGTTCATTACTTACAGGTCAGCCCACAGAAGCAGGCAAGTTTTGACATCTTAATTGAGGGCATAAATTGTCAGAAGGAAATACACAGTCCATAAATGTTATTCTTCTTCACACATGTTTGGTGGTTTGGAAGGGCCCAAAAAGCACTTTGTTTAAAAAGTTTCTTACACTTCTCTTTACTGCTCCAATCTTCTTCAGGTTAAGGGTTAACAGCAGTTGAGGGCCAGCAAAGGGAAGTCTGCCTAGCATCAGACCAAAGGATGCATTAGACACAGTCGGCTTCCACTATAATAAGACCTCTGACCCTTCAGCCAGAAAAACATAAATATCAGGAAGAATGTGATTAATTTCGCTTTTTAAGGAAGTTTTGTGTCTCTCTTGCTTAGTGCTGTGTCCTAGAGCTCTGCAGGGAAGCTGCTGGTCCCCACAACTCCTCTGCCCCTACCTCTTTACCGTGTCGCACAGAGGTAATTTGTGCAATCTCCTACCTAAAACCCCACGGTAGTGAGGCACACTTACAGCAGTAAAACAAATGCAAGAAACCCATACATGGCACAAGAATCTGCCTCAGGGTTTGGAATCACAGACTCATAGAACTGCCAGGGTTGGAAGGGACCTCAAGGATCATCCAGGTCCAACCCCCCTGCCATGAGCATGGACAGCTCCCACTAGAGCAGGTTTCTCAGGGGCACCTCCAGCCTGGCTTCAAAAACCTCCTGGGATGAGGCTTCTACTGGAAAGTGTCCAGAGAAGGGCCAGGAGGATGAGCAGAGGGCTGGAGCTCCTCTGCTATGAGGACAGACTGAGAGAGTTGGGGCTGTTCAGTCTGGAGAAAAGCAAGGAGACCTTATTGTGGCCTTCCAGTATCTGAAGAGGGCTCCAAGAAAGCTGGGGAGCGACTTTTGAGGGGGTCAGGGAGTGATAGGACTGGGGGGGGATGGAGCAAAACTAGAAGTGGGGAGATTCAGATGGGATGTCAGGAAGAAGTTGTTGCCCATGAGGGTGGTGAGACACTGAAACAGGTTGCTCAGGGATTACTGGTCTGGAGCTACCATCATGCTGTGGCCAAATAAAAACCACTGAGGACATTGGGACTCCGGATTAAAAGGCAAAAAAAAAGGACTAAAGACATCAGGACTCTAGGGAAAAAAAAGACCATCATCACCAGGAGCAATGGTAAGGGAAGATGGGGCAATGGGTGGTACCTCAGGATGCAAACCTACAAAATGCTACCAATTTCCTTCCTGATCACTGAATCACAGAGTGGCTTAGGTTGGAAGGGACCTCAGAGATCATCTACTCCAACCTCCCCACTATGGGCAGGGATGCCTCCTAACTAGACTTGGTTGCTCAAGGCCTCACCCAACCTGGCCTTTAATACCTCCACTGTCCAAGTCTCTTCTCAAGGTCTTTTCAGAGATCATACAACAAGCTACACACAAAGCTAAGCCTCTGCTCAAGGGCTCTGACCAGGTCCTGTCTGTCTGTCTACAGCAAGCAGCACAGACAAGTTTGGGTTGTAATGGAAGGAGGAGAACAGGCTTAAGAGACCAGCCATGCAAAGGCAACCCAGCCTTGCAGGGATTCAGATGCAAGGTACAGAGAGCAGCCTTGGCCAGGCAGGGCTGCCCTGCTCTCAGCTGGTACAGTCCTGCCCCTTTGCATGGTGTAATAATTGACTGCTGAACAGATGATGTCTCCTCCCTAAGAGGACCATCTGCAGAAGCAAGGCAACCTTTCCAGGGAGAACTCACTAGTTAAAACAAGACACTGTTTAGACTCCCTCAGTTTTGAGAACTTCACATGCACTTTCTTTTATGGCTATACCTTGGTCAAGAGCTATGTGCCAGGTGGCAAAGAAGGTCAAGAGCATCTTGGCTTGCATCAGCAATAGCCTGGACAGCAGGACTACAGCACCTCTCCTGTGAGGACAGACTGAAGGAGTTGGGTCTGTTCAGTCTGGAGAAGAGAAGGCTCCCAGGTGACCTCATTGTGGCCTTCCAGTATCTGAAGGGGGCCTACAAGAAGGCTGGGGAGGGAATTCTCAGGCTATCAGGGAGTGATAGGACTAGGGGGAATGGAATGAAGCTGGAGGTGGGGAGATTCAGGCTGGAGGTGAGGAGGAAGCCCTGGAATGGGTTGTCCAGGGAGGTGGTTGAGGCCCTGTCCCTGGAAGTGTTTAAGCCCAGGCTGGATGAGGCTCTGTCCAGCCTGATCTAGTGTGGGGTGTCCCTGCCCATGGCAGGGGGGTTGGAACTAGATGATCCTTGTGGTCCCTTCCAACCCTGACTGATACTATGATACTATGACTAAGGCAAGGATCATCCCCCTGTACTCAGCACTGATGAGACCACACCTCAAATACTGGGTTCAGTTTTGGGCCCCTTGCTTCAAGAAGGACATTGAGGGACTGGATCATGTCCAGAGAAGGGCAACAAAGCTGGGGAAGGGTCTGGGGAACAGGGCTGGGGAGGAGCAGCTGAGGGACCTGGGGCTGTTTAGCCTGGAGAGAAGGAAGCTGAGGGCAGACCTCATCGCTCTCTACAACTCCCCGAGAGGAGGCTGGAGACAGGTTGGGGTTGGTCTCTTCTCCCAAGTAACAAGTGACAGGACAAGGAAACAGCCTCAGATTGCACCAGGGGAGGTTTAGGTTGGACATTGGAAACAACTTCTTCCCCGTAAGGGTTGTCAAGGCCTGGAACAGATTCCAAAGGGCAGTGGTGGCGTTCCCATCCTGGGAAGGATTTCAAGCCACGTAGATGTGGTGCTGGGGGACATGGTTTAGTGGTGGATTTGTCAGTGCTGGGTTAATGGTTGGATCTGATGATCTTAAAGGTCTTTCCCAACCAAAACAACTCTGTGATCCTGTGCCTGTTTAGATTCCCAGTTTTGGAGACTTCACATGATGTACTTTCTTCTGTTGCTATGCTTCCCATCCAGAGGTGAAAGCTCCTGTGCTTGACGTGCCCTCCTCCAACAACACTAGTGTGACTCTTTTGTGACATGTTTGGGTGTCAGCTGTGCTTCCCCAAGAGTGGGGGTGATGTGCCAGCCACACAAAGCTGTTTTGGCCCAGCTACCACCACTTAATGACAGTTTACTCTTTCCCTCTGCACTCAGGTGCCTCGCTGACTTGGGGCTTTCTGTTTTCCAGAGGAACAAATGGAAGTTAAAGAAGCTGGAAGTACATTGTTAATAGGAGGAGAAATCTATCAGAAGTGCTTTTAGCACCTGAAGAAAAGCTTTTCCTATCAAGAGGCTGAAGGCTTTTACCTCTGCTCCTGTTACATATTTGGTGAAACTTTAATGCCTGCTGAACTAGAATGCACTCCAATAAATATTAAATTTTGTACCATCCTAAAAAAAGGCACAGGTTGATGGCATAGTGGCACACACAGAAAACATCCCAGCACACACACTGGTGACAAAACACTCATTGACACTGGGAGAAAAGGAGGAAAAAAAAGAGGAAAGGAGCTCAGAATATGCTCACGAAAACGAAATCTCTGCCCTAAGTGGCTTAGCTAATGGGAGGTTTTCCTCTCTAAAGCATTAACTGTGGCCTCCCAAGTGTGATCATTCCATGAGCCTGAATGTCAGCTTCCAGTCACTAGCTGGCACTGGAAACAAGTTTTCCCACTCACTGTAAAAGAGCAGTTATCTGCTGGTGAACCCCCCTGTGAAATCCTGAGGTAACTCACAGGCTCCAGACACAGCCCTGCTCCTCATCCTGGAAGTACAGATGCTTCACCAAAGGGAAGAAAGGCAGCCCTGAGAACTTTATAAAATGTAAAAATAAAGACAGAATGAGGCTTAATTTTCACCTATCACCAGGATCTCTAAATTGCCTTTAATAAGCTTCTGCAATAAAACAGGGAGCCTGGATTGTGGGCTGCTCGTCTGCGAAGGAGACAGCTCTATCTCCATGCCGTGGCTTCTGCCTCCATCCCTGGCATATTAACTTCACTTATCTCCTCCCACAGACTGAAGGAGAAATAACCAGCTCTTGATTTCAGCACCTGCCCTTTATCTCTCTGTTTATGCAGAAGTCTTCTAAAAGGCTAATTACTCAGCTTGGACTTTCCCTGCCTTCCACGGTACACGGCTAAAAGCATACGCTTAAAATATTGCTAATTATGTTGTTTGTCTCCAGTCAGATTGCTCCAGGTCTGGAAGGAAAAAAATGAGTTAGATCTCCTGTTTCCCAGCAATTATTTGCTAAGGGCCAAAAACATGATAAGGGGGGCTGGAACCTCTCTGCTATGAGGACAGGCTGAGGGAGTTGGGGTTGCTCAGCCTGGAGAAGGCTCCAGGGAGACCTTCTGGTGGCCTTTCAGTTCTTAAAGGGGAAAGAAGAAAGCTGGGGGCAGACATTTGAGCAGGGCCTGTTGTGACAGGACATGGGGTGATGGTTTGAATGAGAAGAGGGTTGGTTTATTACAGTGAGAGCGGTGAGATCCTGTTCCAGGTTGCCCAGAGAGGTGGCAGATGCCCCATCCCTGGCAGTGTTCCAGGTGAGGTTGTTTGTGGGCTCTGAGCAACCTGCTCTGGTTGCAGATGTCCCTGCTGACTGAATAGGGATTGGACCAGATGACCTTTAAAGGTCCCTTCCAACCCAAACCAGCCTGTGATTCCATGAAAGCAGAGGACATCTTCCCTCAGCACACACACAAATATGTATGTGTGTGTGTATGCATGACCTGCTGCTAACACACAAGCTCACTTTGCACCCCGTGTTGCTTGCCCCACTGAGAGGCAGGAGGAGCACCAGGATGTGCTATGAAAGGTGATAAGCACCATGATGCAGATCAGGTTATTTTTACTTGATTCACATCTGAACTATGGTCCCAGCAACAGCCTCAAGGCCTGAATACACCCAGGGCCTCTTGCACGCTCACTTCCTCGACAGAGGCCAAGATAAGCACCTGGAGGACAGTCTCTAGATTTATCTGTGCATGCATTAGGTGCTTACACAGAAGGGAAAATAAAACATCCCTGCCTGAGCAGCAGAGAATGACCTCTGCTTCAGTCCTCACTTCTCCAGACCAAAACCTCTTTTGTGTTTCAACACCTTCCCTCAGAGTGCTTCAGCTGGGGATGGTTAATCTCTAGGAGGTAGGAGGAACACCTGGGGCAGGGTCTCCCGTGGTTCAGAATGCATCGTGGCAAGAGGCAAGGATGGCTTCAGACCTCATGAGCAATTAACTGCAAAGCTGACCTATACATTCTCAGGATTCAACTCCACAGCTCTGCATGCTGCAGTTATGAGTAGGTCATGCCAATCCAGATGCAACAGATCCATAATTCATAAAATCATAACATGGAAGGTTGGAAGGGATCTCAGAGATCATCTGGTCCAAACATTCTGTCTAGGGAGGTTCTCCTGCCCCTCTACTCTGCCCTGCTGAGCCCACAGCTGCAATACTGTGTCCAGTTCTGGGCTCCCCAGTTCAAGAGAGACAGAGACCTGCTGGAGAGAGTCCAATGGAGGCTATGAGCACAACTGGGAGACTTGAAGAAAGACTGAGAGCCCTGGGGCTGTTTAGTCTGGAGAGAAGAAGGCTGAGAGGGGATCTGATCAATATCTGTCAATATCTGAGGGATGGGGGTCAGGATGAAGGTGCCAGGCTCTGTTTGGTGGTGCCCAGTGATAGAACAAGGAACAATGGGTACAAGCTGGAACACAGGAGGCTCCACCTCAACAGGAGGAGACACTGCTGTAGAGTGAGGGTGCTTGAGCCCTGGTACAGGCTGCCCAGGGAGGTCGTGGAGTCTCCTTCTCTGGAGACTCTCAAGACCCACCTGGATGTGTTCCTGTGTGACCTGCCCTGTGGGATCCATCTGGCAGGGGGGCAGGACTAGATGATGTCTAGAGGTCCCTGCCAACCCCTAACTTTCTGTGATTCTTGCCAAAATCATAGTCTAGACTACTCTTCCTGCACACATTGCCCAGGCTGGCCAGGCACAAGCCAACTGCAATCCAGAAGCCACTTCTCTGAGTCAACCATATCTATACCAGCCTGTGTTAGAGAGCTGTCCTTTAAGGAGGCTATGTTGGTCTACACAGCTAAACAGCTTCCAGCTCACAGATGTGAGCTTAAGGATGCAAACAGCCAGGGAGCCTATTGTGGGTAAGGCTGCTCCCACCCATCCAGACATGCCCTGAGAGTGTCATTAAAGCCATGTGGATTAAAGCTTTCTCCTTTATTTAGCTGCTGACATTCCTCAGCGTTGCCAGAGCTGTTGCGTAACTGTATCTCTAGTTTGATCTTAATATGATTTTGTCCAGCTTTAGAATAGCTTCCCCTGAAAACCTCAGGGACTGAAGTGGGAAGGCCTGAGGAATTGCAAGACTCCAAGGAGAGAGGTACAAGGACAGAGGGCATCGAGACTCACATGGTCATCTCCAGAGGAGGGAATCGCCTGCTGCTCATCACTACTGCAGTGTAATGATGTTCTCTGCAGTGACAAATCCATGCTTGACAGGACAGACTGGCTCTGGGCTGGAAAGGGCCTTTAAAGCTCAGCTAGTCCAAGCCCCTGCAGGGAAACCTGCAGCGAGAGCAGGTTGCTCACAGCCCAAAACAATCTCACCTTGAGCCCGTCCAGGGATGGGACATCTCCCACCTCTCTGGGCAGCCTGGCACAGGCTCTCACCACCCTCAGGGTCAAACATTTAGTCCCTGTCTCCACTCTTCATCTCCCTCTTTTAGTTTCAAACCATAACCCCTTGGCCTGTCACAACAGGCTCTGAGAAAAACTCTGTCCCCATCTTTCTTTTAGGCCACTGAAAGGCCACCAGCAGGTCTCCCTGGAGCCTTCTCTTAGAGTAGAGTAGAGTAGAATAGAGTAGAATAGACCAGGTTGGAAAAGACCTTTGAGATCATCAAGTCCAACCTATCTTCCCCAGGCTGACCAAGCCCAACTCTCTCAGCCTGGAGCCTCCCAGCAGAGCCCTTCCAGCCCTGCCAGCATTGCTGTGGCCTCCTCTGGCCCTGCTCCAACAGCTCCCTGTCTGTGCTGAGCACTCCAGAGCTGCCCCAACATTGCAGAGAGGGTCTGGGCAGAGCCCAGCAGAGGGGCAGAATCCCCTCCTCACACTGCTGGGGATGCACCCCAGGTGACAGTCTATTCTCTGTCTTCTTTTAGGCCCCTTTAAAATACCGAAAGGCCACCAAAGGTCGCCCTGGAGCTTTCTCTTGTGCAGGCTGAACAATCCCAGCTCTCTCAGCCTGGCCTTGTGAGGTTTAACATGTGCCCACTTCTCAAGCTCGCCCATGCAGCTGCAAGGAACACAAGCTGTCATATGAACAGTGAAACACTCAGGCATTCCCTGTGTAGCAAGGACACAACCCAAAGGGTTAGGTTTGGATCCGACAGCTCCTCTGGTGTCCTCCCTTGGGCTATTCCAGTCCCATGACTCAAGACCTACACTCTAGACCAACCTCTCCCAAAGTAATTCAGTCTGAGGGACTAAATACGTGCCATCTGAGGGACAGAGGGAACTGGAGGGAGGACATTAGTGCATGCAGCCAGCTAGACAATTCCCACTGAGAGCTTTAAAATTATCAGGGTATAAATAAATCCCCAGCCGTCTCCAGCGGCCGGGCGTACTCCGTGTGCCTTATCAGATGCTGCTCCCCTAAAGCCACCACCACAGAAATGGTCTTGAGAAGACATTCTTGGTCACTTAGCATGCAGCAGGAACCAAAAAAACCCCAAAAAACTGCAGCAAGCAGACAGTATTTTAAAACACAAACATGGCACACTGGAAGGGAAAAAAACCCCACTTTGTCATGTGGTTAAAAGCCACACATAGCTCCCATTTACATACTCACCTACTGAAACAGATTTCATTACTGCAGTGCTTAAACAGCCCCATTAATGGATTTTAGCCTCACAAAACCTGTCAGGTTGGTAAACCCCTCAGGAGTGCTGAGAGATTCTCCAAAGGGAATGGAGGGATCTGCTCAGGATCGTGCAGAAGGCTCGTCGCCGTGCTGACCAGACCTGGGAAGGCCCTGAACTGATTTTCAGCAGGTTGGTTAATTCTTAACTAAAGAGAGCCAGGAAATTATCTTTGCAGTGCTTTCTACAGACCTAGTTGGAGGTCTGTTTACCAGGCTTGGGAGGTCCTGCACTGATTTTCAGAAGGTTGGTTAATTCTTAACTAGGGAGCCAGGAGATTATTTTTGCAGTGCTTTATACAGACCTAGTTGGACCTTCTGGGAGGCCCTGAAGTGATTTTCAGCAGGTTGGTTAATTCTTAACTAAAGAGCCAGGAAATTACCTTTGCAGTGCTTTATATAGACCTAGGTGGAGGTGCAGAACGCTGCAGGAAGAAGAATAAGTTAAGGAAAAAGCAATGATGGTCAAAGTTTGGCTACAACTCAACAATGTATGAAGAGGTGAGGCTGCACCTTCCAAGTCACAGGGAAGAAAACCTCAGGAAGTTTTACTTCATTTTGCATGCTTGCATTTAACAATGAATCATGAAAACTCACCCCAACATGCTGGGTTTAGGAAATGAAGATAGAGATTGAAATTAAAACATACACATAGGGCGACCCACAAAGTAATCCCTTATCAGCTGCTAAGGAGAGGAGAAATGATGTGCTGCTGTTATGGATATAAAGGGGATGGAGGTAATTGATTGGAACAGTACACCTTAATTGAGGAGGTCTTGAGCACTTACTCTTAGCCTGTCTTTGGGCAAAGCAATAGCTCCTTGCTTGATGATTTCCAGAACTCTCTCCACTGACAGCTCGGCTCCAGCCTGCTCTAACCGGGAGCTGAAAAAGCTGATCACCTGGAATGAGAAATCAGAGCACATAAATAAGTCAAAGAGGAGAGATCTCTGGATCAATTTACACCCAAAAGCTGTCACCTTCTGTCCCTGGATCAACATGTCTCTGCTTCTGAAAGAATAATCATGTTTTTGCTGGTGTCACAGCCAGGGAGGCTTTGTTAATGCCAAACCACCACCCCAAGTGCCCCACGTACCTTCCCCACCACAGACGCCAGGCAGAAGGACCTGTACGTTCCCCCCTCAATGCTCTCATCCTCCATGCATCTCCCTGGTGAGGCCAAGCTGATTTTCACCATATTTCCCTCCCCACCCCCCCTTTGCTGGGATCCAGCTGGTCCTTGTTAGCTAGAACACAAGTTAGGTCAGGCTTTAACTTTTATCCTGCTCCAAGCTGAGTAGGTCACACCAGAAGGAGACATCCCACCGGCAGTTCTCCATGTGGGACATCAGAAAACCTCCATTTCTATAGCTCCTTTCATCCTTGAAAGAACACACTTTGCAAACCCCATCCTTTACCCCAGAGGAACTCATCAGTCACATAGGGGGGGATCCAAAGCTCAAAACAACACAAAAAGGGTAGGGGGCAACATTTCAACACCTATTTAGAGTCCTCTGAAAGCACCACGAAACGGTCAGAACCACCTGGTGGAGCCCACGTCCAGGTGGACACCTGGCAGCCCCTTGGCTGGAGGTCACCGCTGCTCTGCCTCGCAGGAAATGCTGCTGGCAGGTTCCTCAACATCCCTTCAGCTTCCAACAGCACTCTTCTCTGGAGAGTCCTAATGTCCCTGACTCACATCAAGTAGTACTTGTTAACTCTCCCAAGCAGAAGAGGGGGGGAAAGCGCATTACACTACAAACCCTCTGCCGAGCTCCCTTTGTTCCACAGCGAAACACAGCTGGAGCCAGAAACCATTACCCTAATTATGCCTCCGAGCTCAGTCATGGAACAAAGACAGCTGATGGCTTGATTACTGTGAGATTCAAATTTGTTGTTCCTCTCTTGTGCTCCCCCGAAACCCAAGGCTTTGTTTTGAGCAGGTAGATTTGCTGGATTGCAGAGTAATTTTCTCTAGAAACTGAAACAAGTGAGTGAGATAAAGACCTGCTGGAAGTTGGTTTTTTTTTTGGGGGATGGGGGGGAGCGGGGGGATGCTGGGGTTTGGTTTTCCTTTTGGTTCTGTTTTGTTTCAAACATGAAAAATGTTGAAATCAGTCAATTAAAAAATAAAATAAAATCAGGTTTAACCCTCTGCACTGTCATAGAATAGTTTAGGTTGGAAGAAACCTTTAAGATCATGAAGTCCAACCATTAACCCAGCACTGCCAGGTCAATACTAAACCACGGCCCTCAGCATCATATCCACACAGCTTTTAAATACCCCCAGGGGTGATGATGACTCCACCCCTTTCCTGGGCTGCCTGGTCCAGAGATTGACAAACCTGCTGGAGAAGACATTTTTCTTACATACTGCTGTCCTTAGGGCTGGACAGGACCTTCAAAGCTCATACAGTCCAACCCCCCTGCAGTCAGCAGAGACATCTCCAACCAGAGCAGGTGGCTCACAGCCCCAAACAACCTCACCTGGAACGTTGCCAGGGATGGGGCATCTCCCACCTCTCTGGGCAGAGGAGTTCCAGCCCTTGGACCACTTTTGTGGCCTCTTCTGGCCCCAGTTCAGCAGGTCCCTGTCTGTGCTGTACCGAGGGCTCCAGAGCTGGCCCCAGCCCTGCAGGTGGGGTCTCAGCAGAGTGCTGCAGAGTGGCAGAATCACCCCGCCTCGACCTGCTGGCCTTGCTGCTTTTGATGGAGCCCATGATTACCTCCATATTCCTCTATCTTTATGACTATCTCCACACTTGAGCAGAAGGGACTCATTCCACTGCCCGTGGCAGATGTTGCAGGTAGGTTTTGCATTCTTACAGATAAGGACCTGCTGCAGTGCTGTGATCTCTGATCCCGGGAAAAAAAAACCCAAACAACAAAACCACCACCACCAACAACAACAAAAAAAAAGAGGGGTGGGAAGATGTGCTGAGTTCATAGGCAAAGGAGCTGGAGGGAGGAACCCAAAATTACAGAGGGAAACAGCAAGAAAGAGCTTGTGCAGGGAGCATGAGGACCTTGGAGCGGGGCTGACATGGTTTTGGCATAGGCTCTGGGACAAATTGCTGGTAGAGGATACACAGCTCGGAGAGGAGCGAGCAAGTTGCCCACAAACTTTGAAAGAAGAAAACATCTTCCTGTGTTTCAACACTCCTCTGATGTCAGTAATTGCTGGTGAAACCTGTCCCTGCCCAGGGCATCCATCCCACTGCTGCTGCCTTGTTAGCTCAGGCTCGGCTCAACCACAACAAAAGCAGCGCTTCATGTTCGTCTCTTCATCAAAAGGATGGAATACTCTAATAATGCAGGGGCACACAGAGCCTGAATGAGGCTCACAGAGACTACCTGAGTTTCCTATTTTGGAGAGGCAAAGCCTCCAATCTCAACAGGATTTTGAAGGACTTCTCTGTTGAGTTGGGTTTTTTTTTTCAGTGGTACTAATCCCGGTGGAGTTAAAAAGAACAAAAAGCCAGACTGGCTTCCAGGCTGTGTCAGCAGTTCACAGAACTCTGGATGGCTATTTTTGGTAGGCACTTGGTGACTGAAATGAAAAATACCTATTTTAATAATAACAATAATAACAACAACAACAACAACAACAACAACAACAGTATTGTATCTGTAAGTGTTATCTAAGAGTTATGTGCCTTCCTGCTTCAGGCAACCCTGACAGCACAATGCCCTAGTCAGATGCTCAGGTGACCAATGAGTGGCACAGTGAATAACTATTATCATTATTATTATTATCATCATCATTATTATTATCATCATCATAGAATGAACAAGGTTGGAAAAGACCTCAAAGATCATCAAGTCCAACTTGTCACCCAAGACCTCATGACTACTAGACCATGGCTCCAAGTGCCACATCCAATCCCCTCTTGAACACATAATAATAATAATAATGATAATAATGATAATAACAATAACAATAGTAATAATAATAATGATAATGATAATAATAATAATGGGGGAAAAGTTTAAAAGAGAAAGGAAGTAAAGAAAAACAGAAGAAAAAGAGGAAAAAGAAGAAAAAGGAATATAAAAGGAAAAACTAAAAGAAAAAGAAAACAAAATAATACAGAAAAAGCAAAATAAAAGGAAAAGAAACCATAAAGAAAAAAATTAAAAGAACTGAAGGAAAGAAAAAGGAGAAAGAAAAAAGAGAAATAAAAAGGAAATGCTAAAGAAAAATTAAAAGAAAAAACACTAAAGAAAAACACTAAAGAAAAAAAAAGGGAAAAAAGGAAATAAAAAGAAGAAAAGAGGTTAAAAAAATAAAAGAAAAAGAGAAAAGAGATCAGTTATACAAGGAAGAGCCTAAAAGAGGCATTTGCTTATTACCATTAAGAGGAGTAATCAAACCAAAAGCATCCAGCATTATGTCCTTACTGTCCAAGACGTCTCCTTGCTAGTACAAGGTATTAATCCTTGACCCTGTAATCATACAAAGGTCACCCAGGCCAACCTCCTCTGCAGTCAGCAGGAACATCCTCCACTAGGTCAGGTTGCCCAGAGCCCTGCTGAGCATCACCTTGAATATCTCCAGGGATGAGGCCCTAACCACCTCCCTGGGTAACCTGTTCCAGTGTTCCACCACCCTCATGTTAAAGAACTTCTCCCTGATACCCAATCTAAATCTGCTCTTCTCTAGTTCAAAGCACCTGGCTCCTCATCCTGCCCCTGCAGGCTTTTGTAAAGAGTCTCTCTCCATCCTTCTTGCATCTCCCTTCAGGTACTGGAAGGTTGCTATTAGGTGTGCCTGGAGGCTGAACACCCAGGCTGAACGCCCCCAGCTCCCTCAGCCTGTCCCCACAGAAGAGCTGCTCCAATGCCCTGATCATTTCTGTGGCCCTTTTCTGGACCCTCTCCACCAGGTTTGTGTCCTTCCTGTATTGAGGCCTCTAGATGTGGATGCAGTACTCCAGGTGAGGTCTCACCAGAGCAGAGCAGAGTGGCAGAATCCCCTCTCTCCATCTGCTGCTTTGGATGCAGCCCAGGTTGTGATTTGCCTTCTGTGCTGCAAGCTCACACTGCCTGCTCCTGTCCAGCTTCTCCCTCACCAGCACCCCCAAGTCCTTTTCCACAGGGCTACTTTCTCTTACCTCCTCCCCTGTCCTGTATTGATAACAGGCCATTACAATCTGCCTGAACACAAAAATACAAAATGTGATGTCAAGGAGGGGCAGCATTTTCCTTTGAAAGAGCTTTCATCATAGAATCAGAACCTTAGAGTGGTTTGGGTTGGAAGGGACCTTTTAAAGCTCATCCAGTCCAACCCCCTTGCAGTCAGCAGGGACATCCCCAGCCAGAGCAGGTTGCTCACAGCCCCAAACAACCTCACCTGGAATGCTGCTAGGGATGGAGCATCTCCCACCTCTCTGGGCAACCTGGGACAGGCTCTCACCACCTTTCTCTTCCTTTGTTTAGTTTCAAACCATCATCCCTTTTTCTGCCACAGCAGGGCCTCAGAAAAAGTCTGTCCCCAGCTTTCTTCTGGGCCCCTTCAAGCACTGAAAAGCTACAAAGAAGATCTGCCTGGTTTTGTTTCTGAAGGAACAAGCACAATGTTGATGATTTCACCCGTCCATTGTTTCCTACAGAAGCTGCAAGGCTGAACTGAAGAAGTATTTCTATTTGCTACAGCATGCACCAAGCAGCAGCAGCAGAGCTATCAAGGATAAGATGTTTGCTCCACTTGATTCCTCCAGGCAGAGTGGAGATGCTGTATTGGTGGCATGATGAAAGGAGGAGAAAAGCAGAAAACAAACCTCTTGTCATAAAGGAGTGCAGGATTAGCACTTCAGCTTCCTTATGAACACAGAAAACACAGCTATGGTCAGGAGTGACAGTCATGACCTCTGTCCTGGAGCAAAAGTGAGGCAAAGCCAGCTCTTGCTGAGTTAAGAAGGGATCATGAGCCAGCAATGTGCCCTTCTGGCCTAGGAGGCCAATGATGTCCTGGGGTGCACTAAGAAGAGTGTGGCCAGAAGGTAGAGGGAGGTTCTTCTCCCTCTCTACTCAGCCCTCATAAGCTCATATCTGCAGTACTGTGCTCAGTGCCGGGCTCCCCAGTTCAAGACAGAAAGGGAACACCTGGAGAGAGTCCAGTGGAGGCTACAAAGATGCTGAGGGACCTGGAGCATCATTGTGAGGAGGAAAAGCTGAGAGCCCTGGGGCCTGGAGAAGAGTGTCCCCAGAGGGGAGCTGCTCAATGCTGATCAATATTTGAAAGGCAGGGGGCAAGAGGGTCAGAGCCCAGACTATTTTCAGTGGTGCCTTAGAGACAGACCAAGAGGCAATGGGCACAAACTGAAACCCATTAGACTCAATGTGAACATGGGGAAAACACTTCTTTGTTGTGAGGGTGCTGGAGCCCTGGAGCAGGCTGCCCAGAGAGGCTGTGGAGTCTCCTACTCTGGAGAGATTCCAAACCCACCCCACTGTGATCCTGAGCAAGCTGCTGTGGGTGCCCTGCTTTAGCAGGGGAGTTGGACTGGATGATCTCCAGAGGTCCCTTCCAACCCCAACCACGCTGGGATTCTGTTATGCTGTGAAACACCTTCAGGTGGTTCATTAACAGGAGGCAAAAACAAAGGTTTAGAAGCAAAGTGCTTAAATCACCCAGATTCACTTTGGAACTAGGAGCATGTTCAAAGATGTCAGCTCTTCTTCTCAACTCCCCACTCCCCAGCAACCCAAGTGGGTAGGAGTGAGGAGGAGAAAATAAATAACATAATAACAAAAAATACTTCAAATATTTAGCCATGCTCTAGTAATCAGCAGGAGGGAAGTTTATCTATGGCTATTTTAAGGAAAGCCAAGGAAGAGCATTTCTCATGTCAGCTGCAAGTCCTGCAGGTCTTGAAACAGGAGCTGCCGTGCCAGAGTTGAGCCAACTCAACAGATTGTGAAATGCAGCAGTGAAATCTCTAAATTCCTGGTAGGAAATTCCATCCATCAAATCCTTTGCATCACTGAGATGCTGCTCCTGACCTCCTGATTTCCATCAGGCTATTTTGCAACCAAAATTCTAGCAGCTCCCAGCTAAGCCTGTCCAGCCTACACGGTCTCAGGAGCCCACAGTGGAAGTGGAAGTAATGGAACCAATGAGCTCTCTTGATGGCCATGAACCAACCTCACCTTGAGGAGCTACTACAGAGGAATCTCCACCAGATTTCTGTCAGATCTGAGATTGCTGACCTCAGATATAGGCCACCTCTGAAGGAGGCATATATGGAGGTCACAGCCAGAGCAGGAACCACCATGTTCCTCTCTGTTCACCATCCAGAGGGAGACCACCCCACTTTGCCAAGCAAGATGCACAACATCCTCCTTGAGATGACTTTCTAAAATGCAAAGTAAATTAGCAGGGAACAGGAGGTATTTGACTTCAGTTTCTTCTGTGCAGCATTAACCACTCCCACACCTTCTCCATCAGCTGGCAGTGGTGATATTTAGCAGATTCACACAAACCCGGAGGTAAATAAGCAGTTTTCAATAATCAAGTGTCCTGTACCTTTAAACATCCACCCACTTTTGCCTCAGCAGTGAAACATACAGGAAAGTGAGCCCAAACCTTGAGGCAAAATGCACTGTTACCATGAAGTCTGTACCACAGTGAACCTGAGCAATGGCCACCCTGCTCTGAGCAGCTGATGGAGCTCCAGAGCCACCCCCACAGCTACCTGAACCTACAGACAGGTTCTGCTCTGCACCACTGTCTTGCCAGAGGCCTGCAATGCTGAAGGCCCCCCTGAAAACCTGCCACAGTGCTTTCTGATTATTAACATTAGAAAGTCTTTCCTTACCACCTGTGTACCCACAGGAGTGTGAGAAAGGACATTCCCATTCCCATTCCCATTCCCATTCCCTCTCCCTTCCCCTTCCCAGCAGTGTGTTCTTTGAGAAAGTGTCACATCAGCTTCAGATTTCCCTTGGTTTGTCAGAGCCCATTCTGCTTGTCCTCAGAGATCCTGTTTTCCCCCCCCCAACTCTTCTTTCTCCCATGGTGCTCTTATTTATTCCATGGTGCTAACCACACATGAGCCAGCAGTGTGCCCACATGGCCCAGAAGGCCACCAGCATCCCGGCTGGCATCAGAAACAGCGTGGCCAGCAGGAGCAGGGTAGGGGTTGTCCTTCTGTGCTCAGCACTGGTCAGGCCACACCTCAAGTGCCAGGTTCAGTTCTGGGCCCAAGAAAAACATGAAGGGGCTGGAGCACATCCAGAGATGGGAACAGAGGTGGTGAAGGGTCTAGACTGAAAGTCTTGTGAAGAGCAGCTGAGGGACCTGGGTTAGGGTTAGTCTGGAGAAAAGGCAGAGACTGGCTGGACTCTGTGATCTTAAAGGCCTTTTCCAACCAAAATGGTTCTCTGATTCCATGATTCAGCCTTGAAGATCTCTTTCAATCAAAATGATTCCAGTATCCTATCACTGCTGAGAAAAGCCTGAGCCAGGCCCAGGAGCCAGGAACCCATTCTTGCAACTTGCCTGTTCCTGAGCCTAACTTGCCTGTTCCTGAGGCTGAGGGAGCTCGGGTTGCTTAGCCTGGAGAAGAGGAGGCTCAGGGGAGACCTCATTGCTGTCTACAGCTCCCTGAAGGGAGGTTGTAGCCAGGTGGGGATTGGTCTCTTCACCCAGGCAAGCAGCACCAGAACAAGAGGACACAGTCTCAAGCTGTGCCAGGGGAGGTTTAGGCTGGATGTTAGGAAGAAGTTCTTCCCAGCAAGAGAGATTGGCCTTTGGGATGTGCTGCCCAGGGAGGTGGTGGAGTCACCATCCCTAGAGGTGTTAAAGAAGAGCCTGGATGAGGCACTGGGTGCCATGGTTGAGTTGATCAGATGGTGCTGGGTGATAGGTTGGACTCGACGATCTCTGAGGTCTTTTCCAACCTGGCTAGATGGTTCTTGGCAAGCTTCCTTCCCCATAGGTGTGGTGAAACCAGTAAGATTTGCCACTTTTTCAAGGGACAGCAAGGCCAGTTACAACCTTTTGGCTGTAGCACACCAGACAAAGCCTAGTTCTCCTAACAGGAGGAGCAACTTCTGCACTGTGAGGGTCACCGAGCATGGAGCAGGCTGCCTGGAGGGGCTGTGGAGTCTCCTTCTCTGGAGACTTTTCAGCCCTGTCTGGATGTGCTCCTGTGTGACCTGTGCTGGATTCCATGGTCCTGCTCTGGCAGGGGGAGTTGGAAGAAGAAGGAAGGAAGGAAGGAAGGAAGAAGGAAGAGAACAGATCCTTGTCACCATCATGAGAACAGACTTAGAGCACCTGGGACTTGAACACAGACATCATCCTTCTGCTAATTCTTCTTCCCATCCACAGCTCCATCTCTCAACCTGCACACACTCACAAGTCTCCCTTATTCCTACCAGTAAAACTCTGAGGAGAAGACTGAGAGGGGATCTGATCAATGTCTATCAATAGCTGAGGGCTGGGGGTCAAGAGGGAGGGGACAGGGCCAGGCTCTGCTCAGCTGCATCCTGGGATAGGCCAAGGGGCAATGGATATAAACTCCAGCACAGGAGGTTCCAGCTCAACATGAGGAGGAACTTCTGCACTGTGAGGCTCCCAGAGCCCTGGAACAGGCTGCCCAGAGAGGTTGTGGAGTCTCCTGCTCTGGAGACTTTCCAGCCCTGTCTGGATGTGTTCCTGTGTGACCTGTGCTGGATTCTCTGCTCCTGCTCTGGCAGGGGGGTTGGACTGGATGAGCTTTGGAGGTCCCCTCCAAACTCTAACATGCTGTGAGCCTGTGATGGCAGAGGTGATACCTTGTCTGAAGCAGAAGATGTGACAGGGTAAAAGAGGAGTCAGCTGAACCTAATCTTTTATTCAGCTCTCCAAGCCTGACAGCTCTCACCACTTGCCAGCTGGTGACAGGTACATTTTCTTGTGACATCCTCACTCCTCTAACAAAGGAGCTATTTAAAAATTCAGCATGCTCCCTTGGAGAGCTTTAAATAGTCACTGCATGTCGCTGGCATTCTGCTGCAACTCAGCATTAGAGAGTTGTGGGGAAGAATTGTTTAAATGGTTGAGGAAAACCTACATGTAAGAGGCACAAAGGAAAGGACAGGCTGCTCTCCGTGGGAGGCAGAAGGGCCTGGTCACCACTGGACCCGGTCATGTAACCAGAGAAGGTCCCTATCTCAAGTCAGGAATGAAGACTCTTACCTTTGGAGCCTGTAGGGAAGATAGGGAGCAGTTTTTTTCAGCAGGACAGGACAAGGAGTGCTGCTTTTAAATTAAGAGAGAGAGATTCAGACCAGAGAGAAGGAAGAAACTGTTTATGCTGAGAGTGGTGAGAGCCTGTCCCAGGCTGCCTGGAGAGGTGGGAGATGCCCCATCCCTGGCAGCATTTCAGGTCAGGTTATTTGGGGCTCTGAGCAACCTGCTGTAGTTGCAGATGTCCCTGCTGACTGCAGAGAGACTGGACTACAGGACCTTTGAAAGTCCCTTCCAACCCAAGCCAATCTATGATTTTATGATCTGCACCATACCATTTCTCTACTCATCCTGAAGAGACCTTGTCCTAATCATCCAGGCAGCATCATGCTGGCTGTAGTCTGCAGCTGCTAAAGCTCTGATAAACCTTGAGCCCTGAATCCTCTGCTCTCCCAACATGACCAGAAGACATAGAAGTGAGACCAGAGGAGGAAGGGAGAGGTACAGAGCAGGATTTTGGTTCTGGATTTAAAATGATGTTCCTTTATGGATCATCAGAAACTTGTCAATCTCCTCTACTATTTTAAAATACAAGAGATCAAAACAGAGCCTCAGCAGGTTTTTAATCACATAGATCACACTGAATAAATGTGTTATTCACTGCAGCAACAGATTTAGCACCCTCTGCAGCCTCCCCTTCCTACACTTTGCATCCAGTGGTCATCCTGTGACTTCAAGCATTGTACTCAGCACTGCCAAGGCTACACCTTGAATCCTGGGCTCAGTTTTGAGCCCCTCACTCCAAGAAGGACATTGAGGGGCTGGAGCAGGTCCAGAGAAGGGCAAAAAATCTGGGGAAGGGTCTGGAGCATGAGTGTTGGTTGGACATTAGGAACATTTTTAATGCCCAACCAACTTCAGCATGTTTTCAAGGGCTGGGACAGGCTGCCTGGGGAAATGGCAGAGTCCCCATCCCTGGGGGAGGGATTCAAAGCTGTGTAGCTGTGGTGCTGAGGGACATGGTTTAGTGGTGACCTGGCAGTGCTGGGTTCAGGGCTGGACTTGGTGACCTTGGCAGGTGAGGTTGCTAAGCCCCTCTCTATTCTATTCCAAAAGCCATGGCAGACTGGGGAAGTCCCCACAGACTGGAAAAGGGCAAACATTGCTCCCATCTGCAAAAAGGGTAAGAAGGAAGAACCAGGGAACTCCAGGCCGGTCAGTCTCACCTCTGTGCCCGGAAAGATCATGGAGCAGATCCTCCTGGAGGCACTACTGACTCAGAAGAGTAGTGAAGAGGTGACTGGGAGCAGTCAGCATGGCTTTGCCAAGGGCAAATCCTGCCTGACAAACCTGGTGGCCTTCTATGAACAGTGACAGCATTAATAGCTGAGGGCGAGCAACTGATGTCGTTTACCTGGCCCTGAGCAAAGCCTTTGACACTGTCCCACACCACATCCTGGTCTCCAAGCTGGTGACACACGGGTTTGATGGATGGACCACCAGATGGATAAGAACTGGCTTGATGGCCGCACCCAAAGAGTGGCTGTCAATGGTCCATGTCCCAGTGGAGGCCAGGACAAGCAGAGTCCCTCAGGGATCATTCCTGGGACCAGTCTTGTTCAACATCTTGTGGGGGCCATGGGCAGTGGCACTGAGTGCACCCTCAGCAAGTTTGCTGATGACACCAAGCTGTGTGGTGCAGCAGACAGCTGGAGGGAAGGGATCCATCCAGAGGGACCTGGACAGGCTGGAGAGGTGGGCACAAGCCAACCTCAGGAGCTTCAACAAGACCAAGGGCAGGGTCCTGCAGCTGGGTGGAGGCAATCCCAGGCACAAATCCAGGCTGGGCAGGGACTGGCTGGAGAGCAGCCCTGAGGAGAGAGACTTGGGGGTGCTGGGGGAGGAGAAGCTCCCCAGGAGCTCTCAGGGTGCACTTGCAGCCTGGAAAGCCAATCAGAGCCTGGGCTGCAGCAGGAGAAGTGTGGCCAGCAGGGCAAGGGAGGGGATTCTCCCCCTCTACTCAGCTCTGCTGAGACCCCACCTGGAGTACTGCCTCCAGTTCTGGAGCCCCTATTGCAAGAGGGATCTGGAGGTGCTGGAAGGTGTCCAGAGAAGGGCCAGGAGGATGAGCAGAGGGCTGGAGCACCTCTGCTGTGAGGACAGACTGAAGGAGTTGGGGCTGTTCAGCATGGAGAAGGCTCCCAGGTGACCTCGTTGTGGCCTTCCAGGATCTGAAGGGGCCTACAGGAAGGCTGGGGAGGGACTGCTCAGGCTATCAGGGAGTGATAGGACTAGGGGAATGGAATGAAGCTGGAGGTGGGAGATTCAGGCTGGAGGTGAGGAGGAAGTTCTTCCCCATGAGAGTGGTGAAGCCCTGGAATGGGTTGTCCAGGGAGGTGGTTGAGGCCCTGTCCCTGGAGGGGTTTAAGCCCAGGCTGGATGAGGCTCTGTCCAGCCTGATCTAGTGTGGGTGTCCCTGCCCATGGCAGGGGGGTTGGAACTGGATGATCCTTGTGGTCCCTTCCAACCCTGACTGAAACTATGAAACTCTGAAACCTTAAAGGTTGCTTCAAATCAACATAATTCTGAGTCTGATTGCTCAGCTTTGCAAATACTGACTAGAGGACTGAGAAATGTTTCCTGCACTTAAAATCCCTTATTTTCTATCTCATTACTCAGGTTCTCAAGATGAACATGAAAGCCACAATCAGACCCAGCAGCAATTCTTTAACAACTGTTTTCCAAAGTCATCCTTCATGGAGTGCCACACCAGTAACAGCTTCTGACCCACAGCCAGTGGGTTTCTTCTCTTCTGAAGTGCTTACTTACCCTGTGGAGATACACTCTGCAGGTGAAGCAACCTGGTCTGGGGGAAGGTGCCCCTGCTCATGGCAGGGGGAGGGGGTGGAACTAGATGATATTTAAGGTCCCTTCCAACCCAAGCCATTCTGTGATTCCATGATACTGCCAGTGCAAGATGGCAGCTGAATCCCTGCTCTTAGCTATCTCAGTAAAGTTCCCAGTAATCATTAATAGGCTGGGGATGAGGGTATGAGAAAAGAAAGACTGGCTGGTGATGGAAATTTGGTTTTTCTTCCCCAAAAGGCAAGTTTCTAATAAGGGGCAGTCAAGAGAAGATAATGCTGAGTGAAGGTCACAGAATCACAGGATGGTAGGGGTTGGAAGGGACCTCCAGAGAGGGAGCCCAATCCCCTGACAAAGCAGGGCCACCCAGGACAGGCTGCACAGGAGCACATTGAGGCAGGTTTTGCAAGTCTCCAGAGAAGGAGACTCCACAGCCTCTCTAGGCAGCCTGCTCCAGTGTCATCTCTTGTTGAGGTGGAACTTCCTGTGTTCCAGCTTGCTCCTTGTCCTACCACTGGGCACCACCAAGCAGAGCCTGGCACCTTCATCTCAACCCCCACCCCTCAGATATTGACAGACACTGATCAGATCCCCTCTCAGCCTTCTCCTCTCCAGACTAATCAGCCCCAGGGCTCTCAGCCTTTCCTTGTAGCTCTCTGCTGGACTCTCTCCAGCAGGTCTCTGTCTGTCTTGAACTGGGTAGCCCAAAACTGGACACAGTATTGCAGGTGTGGTCTCACCAGGGCAGAGTAGAAGGGGGAGAAGAACCTCCCCAGCCCTGCTGGCCACACTCTTCTTGCTGCACCCCAGGATCCCATTGGCTTTCTTGGCCACAAGGGCACATGGCTGTCCCATGCAGACCCTGCTGTCCACTGGGACTCCAAGGTCTTTCTCCATGGAGCTGCTCTCCAGCAGGATCACTCCTAGTCTGTGATGGTGCCTGGGGCTGCTCCTCCCCAGATGCAGGACTCTGCACTTGTTCTTACTGAACTTCATGAAGCTTGCCTTCACCCAGCTCTCAGCCTGCCCAGATCTCATTGGATGACAGGGTGCTGGCCATTCCTCCCAGTCTGGTACCATCAGATATGTCACTGCTTGTCAATTCAATACCAGAAGCACCTGTCTCTGCCCAGTTAAAGTGATGTCCAGAAGAAATCACAGTGGAGACCTCAAACCAGCTGAAACTCACAGCATCACAGTACACTAGAGGTTGGAAGGGATCTCCAGGAATCATCCAGTCCAACCCCCCCTGCCAAAGCAGCATCACCCAGGGCAGTCTGCACAGGAATGCAGCCAGGTGGCTTTGGAAAGTCTCCAGAGAAGGAGACTCCACAACCTCTCTGGGCAGCCTGCTGCAGGCTTCTAGCACCCTCACACCAAAGAAGTTCCTCCTCACGTTGAGGTGAAATCTTCTGTGCTCAAGCTTGAACCTGTTGTTCCTTCTCTTATTACTGTGCACCACTGGAAAGAGCTTGGCCCCCTCCACTTGATCCCCACCCCTCAGATACTGATAGACATTGATCAGATCCCTCTCAGTCTTCTCCTCTCCAGACTAAACAGCCCCAGGGCTCTCAGTCTCTCTTCACTGGGGAGATGCTCAAGTCCCCTAAGCATCCTCATGGCTCTCCCTTGGACTCTCTCCAGCAGTTCTCTATCTCTGTTGAACTGGGGAGCCCAGAACTGGACACAATATTTCCAGGTGTGGGCTCACCAGTGCATAGTAGAGTGGGAGGAGAACCTAGGTCCTGGACCTGCTGGACAGACTTTTTAGTACTTTCTGTAGGAAGCTGATAGAGATGAGGACGATTTCCCATGTCCCCCAAGGATGAAGTGATGCCAGCACCCTGTAAGTGCTGTGTCACTCACCAGATCTATGTTCTGCATGATGTCCTGGAAGGAGGGGTGAGTTCTGAACTGCTCAAACAGGTCCCTCTTGTACAGCAGAGCATACACCAGGTTGGGGTTGTGGTGGAGGGAGTTGGTCAGGCAGGAGTTGATGATCTCCAGCATCATCCGGATCACCTCTTCGATCACATTCAGGTCTTGAGCCTTGAAGAGAGGAATAAAAGGTTGGAAAGTCCCTTCCCATTGTGGGACACAGACAGCACAGGGAAGGGTGGGCAGCAAGCTCAACATGAGCCTGCAACATGCTCTTGTGGCCAAGATGGCCAAATGGTCTCCTGGGGTGCAGGAAGAAGACATTACAGAACTGTTTTGGTTGGAAAGGACCTCTAAGATCACTGAGTGCAACCAGCAAGCCACCATGGCCATCAAACCATGTCCCCAGGTGCCATGGCCACAGGTTTCTTGAACACCTCCAGGGATGGGGACTCCACCACCTCCCTGGGCAGCCTCTTCCACACTGTCAGTAAAGAAATTTTTCCTAATCTCCAACCTAAACCTCCCCTGGGACAGTTTCAGGCCACTGCCTCTGGTCCTACCAGTGATACTCGGAAGAAGAGACCCACCCCCACCTCACATCAACCTCCTTTCAGGGAGCTGTGCAGAGCCATGAGGGAGAAGAGCAGACAGAGGGGATCTTCTCAATGCTGATCAGTAGCTAAGGGGAGAGGGGCAGGAGTGTGGGTGCAGACTCTTCAGTGGAGCTCAGTGGCAGGACAAGGGGCAATGACACAAACTAGACCACAGGAAGTTCCACCTGAACATAAGGAGAAACTGCTTTTGCTGTGAGCATGGTCTGAACAGAGATGTGTGTGGCTAAAAACACTGTTTCAGAAGATCAAATGGTTTGTGTACCTTGGGCAAAGAGCAGGGCAGAAAGGAAAGCCACCATCAGCTGGTCCTTGGGTGCACTTAACTGGGGCCCTAAGCCTGTGAGCTCATTGAGTGTCATTGAATCACAGAATGCTGGGGGTTAGAAGGGATCTGTAAAGGTTGTCCAGTCTATCCTTCCTGCAGTCAGCAGCAGATCTTCTCAATGCTCATCAGTATCTAAGTGCAGGGGTCAGGAGGATGAGGGCAGACTCTCTTCAGTGGTCCCTTGCAACAGGCCAAGGGGCAATGGGCACAAAGTGGAACCCAGGAGGCTCCATCTGAACAGGAGGAGAAAATTCTTTGTTGTGAGGGCGCTGGAAGGCTGGAGCAGGCTGCCCAGAGAGGTTGTGGAGTCTGCATCTCTGGAGAGCTTCCTACCCCACCCTGGCCACTGTGCTGCTGGGCAAGCTGCTGTGGGTGCCCTGCTTGAGCAGGGAGTTTGGGATGGGTGATCTCCAGAGGTCCCTTCCAACCTGGGACTTTGTGAGTCTTGCAACAGGAGCCATCTTCTCATGCCCCAAAGCATCAATATATAGTAATCAGCCAAATTCACCAGGGATAAAGTGATATTAAGTCTTTTCAACTTGTCCTATGCTAATTAATAGCACTCCAGTGTACATTTGATTTATTTTCTGCCTGGGGAGGAGGTACAGAGAGCAGAGGAGAGGGGAAAAAAACCCACCAGTAAACTAGAAGAGTGGCTGGTGAAAAGAGAAAAGCAAAGGCAGGAGAAGGACAACAAGCTGGCATCTAAACCACTGCTCCTTGAACATCTGCCACCCTTCCCCAGACTTTGTCCCTGGCCTTTTTCTGGTTGTTGTTTTGTTTTACTCCTTTCTTTTTGCAATGAAGAAACCGTGGAATAAATGAGAAACAAAATCTCCTCTTGTGCTGCACTAAGCCCTCAAGGCTCAAGATAAACTCCTAGAGCTTTTCATCTTAGTAATGCCTTTCACAAGCCATGCCTGATGCCTCAAGGTTTCTGAAACTCAAGGTTTCTAAGCTGGAGAGGAGGACACATGAAGCCCTGCCAGCTCTCTGGCTTTCTTTCCTTGGGCTACACATCAGGATATGCCTGATGCAGTTGGACAGACCAGAGAGGCCTCTGTCCTCCCTTGGGACAGTGGAAAAAGAGGCAAATCTGCTCTGTTCATCTCAGGGGAAATATTGCTCCCATTTTCAAAAAGGGTAAGAAGGAGGAACCAGGGAACTCCAGGCCGGTCAGTCTCACCTCTGTGCCCGGAAAGATCATGGGCATATCCTCCTGGAGGCACTGCTGACTCAGAAGAGTAGTGAAGAGGTGAGTGGGAGCAGTCAGCATGGCTTTGCCAAGGGCAAATCCTGCCTGACAAACCTGGTGGCCTTCTATGAACAAGTGACAGCATTAATAGATGAGGGGCGAGCAACTGATGTCGTTTACCTGGCCCTGAGCACAGCCTTGGACACTGTCCCACACCACATCTGGTCTCCAAGC
Organism: Colaptes auratus; assembly: GCA_015227895.2. Taxonomy (NCBI): domain Eukaryota; kingdom Metazoa; phylum Chordata; class Aves; order Piciformes; family Picidae; genus Colaptes; species Colaptes auratus. The sequence continues at coordinate 92,790,474 of CM026897.1, forward strand.
TGGTGACACATGGGTTTGATGGGTGACCACCAGATGATAAAGGACTGGCTTGATTGCTGCACCCAAAGAGTGGCTGTCAATGGTCCTGTCCCACTGGAGGCCAGGGACAAGCAAGTCCCTCAGGATATCAGTCCTGGGACCAGGCTTGTTCAACATCTTTGTGGGGGCCATGGACAGTGGCACTGAGTGCAGCCTCAGCAAGGTTTCTGATGACACCAAGCTGTGTGGTGGCAGCAGACAGCTGGAGGGAAGGATCCATCCCAGAGGACCTGGGCAGGCTGGAGAGGTGGCACAGCCAACCTCAGGAGCTTCAACAAGACCAAGGGCAGGGTCCCTGCAGCTGGGTGGAGGCAATCCCAGGCACAAATCCAGGCTGGGCAGGGACTGGCTGGAGCAGCCCTGAGGAGAGAGACTTGGGGTGCTGGGGAGGAGAAGCTCCCCAGGAGCTCTCAATGTGCACTTGCAGCCCGGAAAGCCAATCAGAGCCTGGGCTGCAGCAGGAGAAGTGTGGCCAGCAGGGCAAGGGAGGGGATTCCCCCCCTACTCAGCTCTGGTGAGGACCCACCTGGAGTACTGCCTCCAGATCTGGAGCCCCTATTGCAAGAGGGATCTGGAGGTGCTGGAAGGTGTCCAGAGCAGGGCCAGGAGGATGAGCAGAGGGCTGGAGCACCTCTCCTGTGAGGACAGACTGAAGGAGTTGGGGCTGTTCAGTCTGGAGAAGAGAAGGCTCTGAGGTGACCTCATTGTGGCCTTCCAGTATCTGAAGGGGGCTACAAGAAGGCTGGGGAGGGACTTTTCAGGCTATCAGGGAGTGATAGGACTAGGGGGAGTGGAATGAAGCTGGAGGTGGGGAGATTCAGGCTGGAGGTGAGGAGGAAGTTCTTCACTGTGAGGGTGGTGAAGGCCTGGAATGGGTTGTCCAGGGAGGTGGTTGAGGCCCTGTCCCTGGAGGTGTTTAAACCCAGGCTGGATGAGGCTCTGGCCAGGCTGATCTAGTGTGGGGTGTCCCTGCCCATGGCAGGGGGGTTGGAACTAGATGATCCTTGTGGTCCCTTCCAACCCTGACTGATACTATGATACTATGAGGCCTCTCCACCACATCACAAATTGGACTGTGATGAGCATAAATTGGACTCTGGCTTAAACGTGGCTCACACCAAACCAGCTTGAGTTTGTCTGCTTAGTACGAGGGCTGACACCACCAGCAGTTCCTTTTGCCACCTGCCTGCAAATTTTCTGACCTGCAATAAGGCACTGAAATGCTTCACAATGAGGGGATGCTTGCAAAAGTATTTTTACAGCATGACAAAAGAGTTCTGTAGATTGTGTTGAGTTGGAAGGGATCTTTGCAGGGCATCTAGTCAAATACACCTGCTCTTAGCAGGGACATCTGGGGTTGCTCACATCCACAACCTCACCTGGAATGGCTCCAGGGATGGGGCATCTCCCACCTCTCCAGGCAACCTGGCACAGGCTCTCACCAGCCTTAATCTAAAATGTGCCTTCCATCTGATCTAAATCCCCCTCCTTTAGTTCAAACCATCACCCCTTGGCCTCTCACAACAGAACCTGAGAAAAAGTCTGTCCCCAGCTTTCTTCTAGGCGCTTTGAGGCACTGCAAGGCCACCAGAAGGTCTCCCTGGAGCCTTCTCTTCTCCAGGCTGCCCAAGCCCAACTCTCTCAGCCTGGAGCCTCCCAGCAGAGCCCTTCCAGCCCTGCCAGCACTGCTGTGGCCTCCTCTGGCCCTGCTCCAACAGCTCCCTGTCTGTGCTGAGCCCTCCAGAGCTGCCCCAGCACTGCAGGTACATTCTGTTGCACTAACAGCCAGCCTGCAGGTAGCTGAGCTGCTTTGTACTATAAGGAAACGTTGTAGGAATCACCACCTGCTTTACTGAGGCAGAAGAGAATACAGGAACTTGTCATTATCCTGGTCAGATTCCTGTGAAGAGCAAAGTTCTCTGCTACCACTGGACTACCCCTCTGCTTGGAGCACAAAGCTGGGGAGGAGCACAGCCCTGTGAGGAGAGGCTGAGGGAGCTGGGGTTGCTCAGCCTGGAGAAGAGGAGGCTCAGGGCAGACCTTCTTGCTCTCTACAACTAGCTGAAGGGAGGTTGTAGCCAGGTGGGTGTTGGTCTCTTCTCCTAGGCAAGCAGCACCAGAACAAGAGGGCACAGTCTCAAGCTGTGCCAGGGGAGATTTGGGCTTGGTCTTAGAATGAATTTCTCCCCAGCAAGAGAGATTGGCCATTGGGATGGGCTGCCCAGGGAGGTGGTGGGGTCAGCATCCCTGGAGGTGTTTAAGAAGAGACTGGATGAGGCCCTCAGCACCATGGTCTGGTTGATTAGCTAGGGGTGGGTGATGGGTTGGACTTGGTGATCCTGGAGGTCTCTTCCAACCTGTTTGATTCTGTGATGCTCATTCCATGATCCTGTGCTCTGGCTATGTTCAGTGGATAGTGAAGACATGTTTTCACCTGCAAGTGCTAGCAGGGCAGCTCCCCTGCCCTAAGCTGTTCCTGCATCTCTCCCAGGGCACTGGGGCCCATGGGGCAGACAGAGCTCATTCCTACTCTTGCCACAATGCAGCAGCACTCCCTTTGGGCTAACCACACTGCCTGTCTTCTCCGTGTACAGAGGAGATGTCAGTGCTGAAAGCCTTTTGAAATCCTTGTTCCAAGAACAGTATTTGGTGCACACACTCCCAGATTAATTCCCTTCTTCAGCAATGATGTCTGACTGACTGTGGAGGTTACAGATTCTTTTCTGCACGTGAGGATCTCCTCCTCCTTTTGAACAGCTTTACCTCAGCCACCTCAATTACTGTTGTAGTGCTGCTCACGATGTTGGCAGAAACCCTTACAGAGCTGATCACTGCAGCTACTTAGTCTGTCAATGGGATCACATTCTTCTGAGACAGAAACAATCCTTGCTTTCAAAACACAGGTGGTTCCTCTGACTGTGGTTTCCTCCTCAGCATGTGATGAAATAGCATCCCAGTCAGATGCTGTGAAATGTCTGTAATGGGAATGAGACCCCCCTGCAGTGCTGGGGCAGCTCTGGAGTGCTCAGCACAGACAGGGAGCTGTTGGAGCAGGGCCAGAGGAGGCCACAGCAGTGCTGGCAGGGCTGGAAGGGCTCTGCTGGGAGGCTCCAGGATGAGAATAGGGCTTGGTCAGCCTGGAGAGGAGAAGGCTCCAGGGAGACCTTCTGGTGGCCTTTCAGGGGCCTAGAAGAAAACTGGGGACAGACTTTTTCTCAGGGCCTGTTGTAGCAGGCCAAGGGGTGATGGTTTGGACGTGGCACTTGAAGCCATGGTTTAATAGTCATGAGGTGTGGGGTGGCAGGTTGGACTTGATGATCTCTGAGGTCTTTTCCAATCTTATTGATTCTGTGATTCTGTGATTCTAAAAGAGGGAGATGGAGACTGGAGAGAAGGAAGGAATGTTTGACCCTGAGGGTGGTGAGAGCCTGTGCCAGGCTGCCCAGAGAGGTGGGAGATGACCCATCCCTGGACGGGCTCAAGGTGAGGTTGTTTTGGGCTGTGAGCAACCTGCTCTAGCTGCAGGTTTCCCTGCAGGGGCTTGGACTAGCTGAGCTTTAAAGGCCCTTTCCAGCCCAGAGCCAGTCTGTCCTGTCAAGCATGGATTTGTCACTGCAGAGAACATCATTACACTGCAGTAGTGATGAGCAGCAGGCGATTCCCTCCTCTGGAGATGACCATGTGAGTCTTGATGCCCTCTGTCCTTGTACCTCTCTCCTTGGAGTCTTGCAGTTCCTCAGGCCTTCCCACTTCAGTCCCTGAGGTTTTCAGGGGAAGCTATTCTAAAGCTGGACAAAATCATATTAAGATCAAACTAGAGATACAGCTTTGGAGTGCTCAGCACAGCACAGACAGGGAGCTGTTGGAGCAGGGCCAGAGGAGGCCACAGCAGTGCTGGCAGGGCTGGGAGGGCTCTGCTGGGAGGCTCCAGGCTGAGAGAGTTGGGCTTGGTCAGCCTGGAGAGGAGACGGCTCCAGGGAGACCTTCTGGTGGCCTTGCAGGACTTAAAAAGGAGCCTAGGAGCAAGTAGTTAACTGACTGTAACAAAAGAACAATTTATAGAATTACAGAATCATTTTGGTTTGGAAAACACTTTTAAGGTCATCAAGTCCAGCCAGGTCACCACTAAACCATGGCCCTCAGCACCACATCTACCTGGCTTTTAAACCCCTCCTGGGATGGGGACTGCACCACTTCTTTGGGCAGCCTGCTTCAGGGCTTGACAGCCCTTCTGGGTAAGAAATTGTTCCTCATGTCTAACCCAAACCTCCCCAGCACGACTTGAGGTCATTTCTTCTTTGCCTGTCACTTGTTCCTTGGGAAAAGAGATGGAATCCCACCAGACTCCAACCTCCTTTCAGGGAGCTGCAGAGAGTGAGGAGGCCTCCCCTCAGCCTCCTGTTCTCCAGACTAAACCACCTCAGCCACTGGCTGGTTCCCTCAGCCACTCCCTGCAGGACTTGCAAGAAGAATGAGGTGCAGAGGAGATGGAGAAGTGGGACTGGATCCCCATGTTGCATATACACTCTCTGTAGAGCTGCACGCTCCTATAATTAGCAATTAAAGCACTTGAAAAGGCTTCAAGGGGTTTCAAAACAGGAAAAAACAAGCAGAGAGCCAAGGACAGTGTTTGGATGAGACAATGGAGAAATGCTGTAAGAGCTGATAAAGAGCTGTGGGCTTTTGTTGCTCTGTATCACCAGTATCAAGGCTCAGCCCCTCTGCATCTAGAGATGGTGTCACGACCGATGTAAGTAAGGTTACAGAAAGCTTTTCCCAGTGGAAGAGGAGAAGTATTGGCTCTCAGAGCAGCTGAGGTCATGAGGACCAGTTCACCCCCTCCTTTAGTATTTGTTTCTGCCCACAGAAAGAATAAGATTCTTCATTAAAAGAAATGGGAAAAGCCAAAGCTTGCTACCAACTTCGGGAGCCTGAAATCATGCCTACCAAAGGGATGGGTATGTAGAAAGAGAGCTAACATCACTGTGGGCAATCCCAGGTGACCACATCATGGTTCCTTCTCTGGACAGGATTAAAATGTGGTGGGGTTTTGCCAAGATTTTAATTTTTAAGTCAGAAAACCACCCCAGATGTTTGGACATGGTGCAGTTGCACAAGGAACAAACCCCTGAGCTGTGAGGACAGGCTGAGAGAGTTGTGCTTGTTCAGCCTGGAGAAGGCTCCAGGGAGACCTTCTGGTGGCTTTTCAGTACTTAAAGGGGCCTGTAAGAAAGCTGGGGATAGACTTTTACCCAGGGCATGATGTGATAGGACATAGGGTGATGGTTTGAACTAAAAGAGGGAGATTCAGAAGGAAGAAATTGTTCACTGTGAAGGTGATGAGAGTCTCTCCCAGCTTGCCCAGAGAGGAGGGAGATGCCCCATCCCTGGAAACTTTCCAGGTGAGATTGTTTGGATCTCATTTGGAGAGGAGGGAAATGCCCCATCCCTGGAAACTTTCCAGGTGAGGTTGTTTGGATCTCATTTGGTTGTAGATGTCCCTGAGGAGTGCACAAGGGTTGAACTAGATGAGCTTAAAGCTCATCCCTTCCAACCCAAACCAGTCTGTGACTCCCTGAACCCAGGCAGCTACATGAGACCTGGGCACCGTTCTGGGGTGTCTGGGTCTCTTTTGTTAAAAGAAAAAGGAACAAACAAGTGATAATGGCAGAGACAGGGGAATGGAGACAAGCAGAGAGGATGCAGAGGAAAACAGGACGAGCACAGGAATGGCAACATTATCAGGGGAAAAATAATGTGAGTTTGATAAACACTGAGAAGGAAGACACAAATGTGCACAGCCAAGGCAATCCACAGGGCATAGCTGGATGCTCTCATCTCAGGCTGCCCTGGAACCCTGCTGTTTACCTTACTGCAACAGAATTAACAATCAGCATGGCAACCTCCTGGGCCAAGACTTGCAGAGAATTCAGTGCTCACTGCTGGAATGACACTGATGTGCAGAACCACATTTGGGAAGTGTATGGCACATAAAATATCAGACAAGTCAAGCAGCCCATGTGCCAAACCCCAGGCAGGAGCTCACAGCTTGGTTCCTTACAGGAATGTCAAGCCATGAAGGGACAAAGCAGTTGAATCCCTCTCAGTGGAGGATGCAAGGTCTCAGTGCGACCAAAGACCTCTCTAACAAAAGCAGAGACAGAATTGGTCTTCATTCTGTTTTCTTTCCTCCCTGTGCTAGTTTGTATGGCAAATAATCAGAGAGACATAGAATCATTGAATGGTTTGGAAGGGACCTTTAAATGCCATCTGATCCAAACCACCTGCAGCCAGCAGGGGCATCTCCAGCAAACCCCTCACATCTGTGAGGGGTTTGGAGCACAGCCCTGTGAGGAGAGGCTGAGGGAGCTGGGGTTGCTTAGCCTGGAGAAGAGGAGGCTCAGGGGAGACCTCATTGCTCTCTACAGCTCCCTGAAGGGAGGTTGTAGCCAGGTGGGGGTTGGTCTCTTCTCCCAGGCAACCAGCACCAGAACAAGAGGACACAGTCTGAAGCTGTGCCAGGGGAGGTTTAGGCTGGAGGTGAGGAAGAAGTTTTTCCCATAAAGAGAGATTGGCCATTGGAATGTGCTGCCCAGGGAGGTGGTGGAGTCACCATCCCTGGAGCCTGGATGAGGCACTTGGTGCCATGCTTTAGTTGATTAGATGGTGTTGGGCGATAGGTTGGACTTGATCTCAAAGGTCTCTTCCAACCTGGTCCTATTCTATTCTATTCTATTCTATTCTATTCTATTCTATTCTATTCTATTCTATTCTATTCCATTCCATTCCATTCCATTCCATTCCATTCCATTCCATTCCATTCCTACTAAATCAGGCTGCTCAGAGTTCCAAACAACCTCACCTGGAATGGGGTATCTCCCACTTCTCTGGGCAATGTGGGACAGGCTCTTGCCACCCTTGATAGAATAGAATTAACCAGGTTGGAAGAGACCTTCAAGATCATCATGTCCAACCTATCACCCAACACCATCTGATCAACTAAACCAAGCACCCCATCAAGTACCCTCCTGAACACCTCCAGTGATGGTGACTCCACCACCTCCCTGGGCAGCACATTCCAGTGGGCAATCACTCTCTCTGTGTAGAACTTCTTCCTAACCTCCAGCCTAAAGCTCCCCTGGCACAGCCTGAGACTGTGTCCTCTTGTTCTGGAGCTGGCTGCCTGGGAGAAGAGACCAACCCCCTCCTGGCTACAACCTCCCTTCAGGGAGTTGTAGAGAGCAAGAAGGTCTGCCCTGAGCCTCCTCTTCTCCAGGCTAAGCAACCCCAGCTCCCTCAGCCTCTCCTCATAGGGCTTGTGTTCCAAACCCCTCACCAACTTTGTTGCCCTTCTCTGGACACCTTCCAGCAAGTCAACCTCCTTCCTAAACTGAGGGGCCCAGAACTGGACACAGGACTCAAGGTGTGGCCTAACCAGTGCAGTGTCCAGGGGCAGAATGACCTCCCTGCTCCTGCTGGCCACACTGTTTCTGATGCAGGCCAGGATGCCATTGGCCTTCTTGGCTGCCTGGGCACACTGCAGGCTCATGTTCAGCCTCCCATCAACCAGCACCCCCAGGTCCCTCTCTGCCTGGCCGCTCTCCAACCACTCTGACCCCAGCCTGTAGCACTGCCTGGGGTTGCTGTGGCCAAAGTGCAGCACCTGGCACTTGGATGTGTTCAATCTCCTGCCCTTGGAGATTTAACATTTCTTCCTTCTCTCCAGTCTGAATCTCCCTCTTTTAGTTTCAAACCATCACCTCTGTTGTCTTGTCACAACAGGTCCTGTTGAAAAGGTCTAACAGCCACCTTTTCTTTCATGGTGGGATCCATATGACCCCAGGACACCATCAGCTACTAGAGAAGCCCCTGTGCCTTCACATCACAGCAATTCTCCAGCCAGCTGATGCATCCAGCTCAGTATCTGCTGGAGGTTCCTGCCTGTTGAAGTGGCACCACGACTGCTATCATTAAGGCAGTTGTACAGTTAGCACAATCAGAGCAGGAAGAAGCTTATCTGCCTAAAAAAAACCACCCCAAAACCCAACCAGGGGATGTGTAATGCAATATGCTACAAGCACACAATGTAAGCAGGGTGGGAAAAAACCCAAAGCAAGCATCCCAGGAAAGGGGTGAAGTACTGAAGCACTCATCCAAAGAATCCTGACAAAATAAAGTGCAAGTGTCACCTGCAATAGCCAAAGGAATCCATGATGGAAGCACAGACAAAACATGTCCAAACACAGCTCTGAGCCTACTGCTGGTATTAGGATGCCATGAGCTTTGAATTTTCACAGTGCAAGTTTCTGTATGCAGCAGCACAGTGGCTTTAGTTCACATTCACTGCTCTGTGGTGGAGCAAACCCAAAAAGCTTGTGAAGGAGCTACTTAAAGGAGTTTCTAGCTTGAGATACTTTAAAATAGTTTCCTTCCTAGTAACTCCACAACACAAAGAAGCAAAACTATCTCTGATGTTCCATGCTCCCAGCTAGCTCCTGGCTAAACCTTCAAGAACCTTTGCTCCCTTTGAGTCTCTTTTCATGTCCAGTCCTCTCCCAACCAGGTGGCATGGAGGAAGAGGCAGAGGAAGGTGCAGGTGCTGTGAGGGGCAATGTTTGTGTTGCTGCATCCATGTGGTGACCACCCATGGATTCATCACCAGATCATAGACTCATAGACTGGTTTGGATTGGAAGGGACCTATATAGGTCATGGTGTCCACCCCTCCACAGCCAGCAGGGACATCTGCAACTAGAGCAGGTTGCTCACAGCCCCAGACAACCTCACCTGAAATGGTGCCAGGGATGGGGAATCTCTAGACAACCTGGGACAGGGTCTCACCACCCTTAATCTAAAATATCTTCTCCTTCCATCTAAGTCTCCCCATTTCACTTCAAACCATCACCCCTTGTCCTGTCACAACAGGCCCTGAGAAACACTTTGTCCCCTGCATTCCTCTAGGCCCCTTGAAGCACTGCAAGGCCACCAGAAGGTCTCCCTGGAGCCTTCTCTTCTCCAGGCTGCCCAAGCCCAACTCTCTCAGCCTGGAGCCTCCCAGCAGAGCCCTTCCAGCCCTCTGATCTGCAGCTGAAGGTTACCATACAGATGCTGGAACAGAGGAAAGGTGAGGCTGAAGGTAGCACAGGTAACCTTAGTTATGGCTTTTTTTCATCCTGAACCCTTAGCCTCATCACACTGCTTCACCTGCAATATTTTCAGGGAGGTTCTCTCCCCAGAATGTAATTCCCAACCAGAAAAACACTTGTGATGGTCAACAACAACTTCCACCATGACGCAGACGTGACTCTGAAGGCAGCTCTGTCAACAATGGAAAACAACAGGATGCACATGTCCCACACACTCAGCACTTATCAGAGAGATTAAGAATGCCCAGTGCACCCCCAAACAGACACCAGGGAGAGACAAGAAGGAAAAATGTGGTCAACTCTTCCAGAGCATCATCTCCACCCACAGAATGCCTGGATGAATGAAAAGATTCAGTTCATTTTCCAGTATAGTCTGTCCTGTCTTTTTTTTTGTAACCCAGTATCTTTACAGATGCTGAGGAGCATTTAAAATGAGATTGTCTTTTGGGATATATTCAGTAGCTGGCTCTTCCACTCCTGCCTGCAGTGCAGCTGTGATAAGCTTTGGGGTGCTGTGCTCTTTTTCTGTGGAACAGGCAAGCTGAGGACTCCAGGGAATTTCACCTTGATAACATAATCTAACAGCACCCACAATCATAATGATGTAAACTTCCCTTTCCTCTTCTACAGGGGGGTGGTTCTGCAGCTTACATGGCTTCAGACTGTTTATTTTCAGTTCCTTTAAGAGAATAATATGTATCTTGTTTGTATTAGCTTTGGGGAGCTTCCAAGAGAGCTGTCTGAATTTCCTGCATTTTCAGCAGAAAAATAAAACCTCCAACAAAATAAACTTGGTGCTGCCAAAGGAGTGGAAGAGAGGAGGGGAAAGAAGGAAGCAGGCAAGAAAGCAGCTCTTGTATTCATCATTTGTACACTCAATCCACAAATCAACTTCAAAGCCAAGCCTCTGGTGACAGAAATCTTATCTTCATCTCTTTTACTGGCATATACTTGCTGGCTGCTGTATGTCAAACCCAGATAACTTCTGGCCATCCTGTGGTGTTGTGGGGAAACAGGTACCCCAGTGAGAGAGATTGCAGGGCTTGCACTCAGCACAACCTCAAAAGTGAACCCTGGCACCTCTGATGGCTGCTTACACGTGAAAGCTGGGTTGGCACAGCAGCAACACACTTCAGTAAAGGAAAATCTGAAGTACTGGGTCCAGTTCTGGGCTGCCCAGTTCAAGAGACAAGGAACTACTGGAGAGAGTCCATCAGGAGCTATGAAGATGGTGAGGAGCATCTCTGTGAGGAGGAAAGGCTGAGAGCCCCTGGGGCTGTGCAGCCTGGAGAAGAGCAGCCCCAGAGGGGAGCTGAGCAATGCTCAGCAAGAGATAAAGGCTGGGGGGCAAGAGGCTGGGGCCAGATTCTTGTCAGTGGTGCCCAATGACAAGGCACAAGGGGCACAAAGCGGAACCCAGGAGGTTGCATCTGAACAGGAG